>QXTE01000365.1:96468-420552 GCA_003942145.1 Platysternon megacephalum | reverse complement strand
GGGGAGGTGGCAGTGGGGTGTGAGGGGGGTTTATGGGGCGGCAGGGCAGTGTGAGGGGGGAGGTGGCAGGCAGTGGGGTGTGAGGGGGGTTTATGGGGCGGCAGGGCAGTGTGAGGGGGGAGGTGGCAGTAGGGTGTGAGGGGGGCTATGGAGCGGCAGGGCAGTGTGAGGGGGGAGGTGGCAGGCAGTAGGGTGTGAGGGGGGTTCATGTGGCGGCAGGGAGAGGGGCCGGCCGCGCGGGGTGCGGGACACGGGGCAGCCGGGCTCCTGGCGGGAACACTCCCGGAGCCACCGGCGGCAGCAGCAACCCGCCCCGCGTGGAAGCCGGGGGCGGAGCCGCGCATTGTGACGGCGCCGTGTCTCCGCCTCCCCCTAGGGTGGTGCGGGCGGCCGCAGGCCGAGGCCCGAGCGCGAAAGGAACATGGAGGCGGCCGCACTGCGGGGGGCCTGGCCCGTCCGGGAGGCGGGAGCAGGACTATAGCGAGGTCCCTGGGCCAGAGACCGGTACGAACCGGCGGGTCCCGGGGGATGGCGGCCCCTGGTCCCCCGCAGCTGCCGGGGCTGCGGCTGGGCCCGCGGCTCCGAACCGGGCTGGAAGTTGCGCTGCGGGTGCCCAGCCTCTTCCTCATCGACGCCATCTTCAACTCTTACCCCCTGCCGGGGGGCTCCCTGTGCGCCGGGCTCCTGGGGGTGCTGCTGCGGCTGCTGGGTGAGAGACCCCCCCCCTCTCCGTGCGCCGGGCTCCTGGGGGTGCTGCTGGGGAGAGGACCCCCCCCCATCCCTCTCCTCTCCACGCCCTGTTCGCCGGGCTCCTGGGGGTGCTGCTGGGGGAGAGACCTCCCCCCATCCCTCTCCTCTCCACGCCCTGTTCGCCGGGCTCCTGGGGGTGCTGCTGGGGAGAGACACCCCCCCCATCCCTCTCCTCGCCCTGTTCGCCGGGCTCCTGGGGGTGCTGCTGGGGGAGAGACCCCCCCATCCCTCTCCTCCTCTCCACGCCCTGTTCGCGGGGATCCTGGGGGTGCTGCTGGGGGAGACCCCCCCATCCCTCTCCTCTCCACGCCCTGTTCGCCGGGCTCCTGGGGGTGCTGCTGGGGGAGAGACCCCCCCATCCCTCTCCTCCTCTCCACGTCCTGTTCGCCGGGCTCCTGGGGGTGCTGCTGGGGGAGACCGCTTCCTCTCTATATCCTCTTTCCTATCCCACCCCGGCTCCTGGAGGCACTGCCGCGGCGGGCTGGGTATCCCCTGGGCCCCGAGATACCTGCACTTCTCATTCCCTTCCCAACTATCCGCCACCCTCCTTGCTGGAGCCTGCCTCCCTCCCCACTCCCAGCTCAGTCGAGTCACCCTCCCGCCCCTGTCTCCTTGTGGCTGCTGCTCTCCCCATAACTCTTCTCGGTGTCTCACGCCTCTGACCTGCTGCCTCCTGTCTCCCCGCAACCCCTCTATACCTAGGGCCCCTTCCCCTGAGCGCTTCCTGCTCCCCGTTTCTTCTCCTTCCTGTCTCACTGCCAGCTGATCTGAGTTCTCCAGCCTCTGGTTTCTGTTCTGTTTCCCTACCGCTCCTTTTTACCTGCACTGAGCAGAGATGTCTGCACTTCCCTCCTCTCCTAATGCTGGTCTCACTTCATTGAGCTCATAGCGCTTCACTCTTTTTTATTCTCTGCTCAACCTTTTCTTTCTTCTGCTTCAGCATCTCTCCCTCCTAACAGCAGCAAGTTGAGAGCTCATCCCTTCTGCTACATATTTCCTAACTGAATTAAACTGAAGGGCTCTCTTCTCCTCTTTCCTCATTCTCTTGCTTTCTGCGTGTGGCTCCTAACCTGCCCTCAAATGAGATATTTTTGCCCCTCAGTTACAATTTGAGAACCCTAGAAAATTTTAAAATTCCATATAAGTGTTAGGAATTATGATTGTAACTTTATCTGGCTAACAAGGCCTGCAAGTGATGCTGAAGCTAATACCTTCCTTGTCTCTAAAATAGATTACACAGTGGTAATGGGTCTTCTGCCATGTGACCACTTTGCATTACTATCCATTTCTCTTTCGAGTTTTTATTTTTCTCCACATTTGACATTGTAATGTTCTGTGTAGTCTGGAGATTTTCCACAGTCCTTTGCTTGGTGTCCTTACACATATCACATTCTGATAAGAGAGACTAAAAAAAACCAACAATCAGAAGTGTAATATGCTTTGTTGAAACATACTGCAAAATCTTTGAGTGTAATAGAATCATAGAAGTGTGGGACTGGAAAGGACCTCAAGAGCAGTCCCCTGCACTCAAGGCAGGGCTACATAATAACTAGACCATTCCTGACAGGTGTTCCTAACCTGCTCTTAAAAACCTTCAATGACATTGATTCCACAGCTTCCCTAGGAAATTTGTTCCAGGGCTTAACCACCCTGACAGGAAATTTTTCCTAATGTCAAACCTAAACCTCCCTTGCTGCATTTTAAGCCCATTACTTCTTTTCCTATCTTCAAAGGTTAACTAGAACAATTTTTCACCCTCATCCTTGTAACAACCTTTTATGTACTTGAAAACTGTTATCATGTCTCCCCTCAGTCTTCTCTTCTTCAGACTAAACAAACCCAGTTTTTTCAATCTTATACCTTATAAAGTGCATGAAAAAGAATCCCCAGATGGGAGGGTAACCCTCATAAGAGTGAAACTTGACAGGAGTCATGGTTGATATTGGGTAACTTTTCATTGTTTTCCTGGGTGTGATGGTTAGGCGCTATAATATATTTATATTACAGTAGTGTCCCTGTGTCCTGTAAACAGGACTGGGGTACTATTGTCCTAAGCATGGTACAAATGCAGTTCCCACCTGTATAGAGTTTGCAATCCCAAAAGACAGGAGAGAGGCAGAAGGTGGGGAAAAGGAACACAAAATACAATGAGAAGGAGAATGAGGTTGAGTAGCTGAGGAATTGCGGTGTTAAAGGGGTGGAAGAGAGAGAAAAGGCAACCAACAGTAATACCGCAGATAAAAGGGGAGAGTCTAAATTTTAGTGATAAAATAGAAACATTTTTACCAATTCAAATCTTTTCAGAGTTGAGTAAATGATGCTGTCCAGAGGCTTCAAAGGCCTCTCCTGGGTGCTGCTGCTGCTCATGTGAAGAATTGGGTAGGCTACGTGGCTCAGTGCCTAGGTGGGTTCTTTGGATTGTAGTATGCAGGCTAGAAAGCCTTCACTTGCCCACTGTGCCTTCAGTTGTGGCTGGTGTTGGTGGTTTTGGAGAAGGAGCCCTTCTTGTTCCTGCTTTTCTGTATGTGGGGAGAAAGGGAGGGGGGATAAATGGTCCCTGTGCTTTAGAAAGATCTCTTTGTCTTGCGGGACCGGAAGGCCCTGACTTACTCACTCTGTTCCCTGAGCTGGTGTGGGTACTACCTCAAACTGATAAAAAACATTTTTTTTTTAAAGTGATACTTCTAAATGTCTCATTGAAACACCTTTCAAAGTCCTGCATCGTATGAGGCAGATGCTTTAGAAAGTGCTTTGAAATTAATCCCACATAAATGAGACTTGGTGTGTTTGTTATTGGATGATCTCTGTTAAGTGTGTAATGATATGATTAAGGCAGTTTTCAGAATGGTGTCTGTATGATAGATTTTTGGAGAAGGAGAGGGTAATCATTTTGTTCTTTTTTTTTTTTTCCCCCTCCATGGAAAGTTTTGGAGTTCATTGCTTGAGGCACTTAAAAATTAAACTGGCTGCAGCACTTGATATACTGTAGGAACAATCCTGTATTGATATAAACACATTTCCTACCCAAAAGTTATGTTGACCACTTTTAATTGGAGACCCTCCTTAAGATATTGATATTTCATATTGATCAGTAATGAAGTGACTATTTCTCCCTATATTTAATTTTTTCTCTTCCCTACCCCTCAAATAAGAAAAGATAGCTGTTAGTCTACATTCGCAATCAGAAACAGCTTTATTAAGACATACTTAAGACAGTATTTTGTCAACTAGCTATATTCTGAATACTTGAAGACTTCATTTTGCAGCTGACAGATGTGTTAGTGAGATCGACATAAACAGAAATATTATTTTCCTCTGAAATATCATAGATTATGCCATATTGAAATAATGGAAGAGTTTTGTTGGTAAAACTCCAACAAGTAGGCAGTGATTGTCTGGACTGATTCTACTTTTAACAAGTTGACTTTTAAAAAAATAGCTAAATTAGGGTATTTATCCTATGGATGGGAGGAAAGGTGGTGTGTCCCAATGAAATTTCATTGATACTTTTGGAGAGTGCTGTTGAATAGTTTTGAAACACTATTCCAGATAGTATACCTTGTTTTGAGAAGAATGAATAAAATACTGTACAATTATGGTACATTATGGAATCCTGTTGCTTCCGTTTAAATTTTTGTATTCAGTTCTGCCCTGATTTACTTCCTATGTAAGTAACCACATTGGCTTCAACTGGGATTAGGTGAATAGGAAGTCAGGGCAGAATGGAGTCCTAAAACTATTTGCAATCTTTCTCTAACCTTTCTGCTTAACCTCTCACTTTATCTCCCTAGTTACACACTCTCCTTTCACCATCTCCCTTGGCTCCCAGTTTTCTTTAAGCATTAAAATCACTTCTGGGGTCATGTGTGTCTAATGCATTAAATTGTCACTTCAGAAAGCAATATCTCCTCTTTGGGGTGTGCTGATTTGACAGGTTCACTGGAGATGTTGCTTTCTAAGTCTAAGTGTAGATTGAGCTTGAGGTGGACAGAGTTGGAAGTGGAAAGACAGTTCAGTGGCTGATTAAAGAGTCAGAAAATAAATAGTATGTGGAGAAGTAATAGTTCCTTCTAATATAGCTCTTATATTACTGAAGTTTGAATACTCTGTTGAATTCTGGGTACCACATTACCAGAAAGATATTGACAAATTGCAGGGAGTGCAGTTGAGAATAGAAACAAGGGAATTAGAGGTATTGATTACAGTATAAGGGAAGATACAAATGACACTATTAGTAATGTCATCCTAATGTTGAGATAATTGTTTTTTACTATTTGTAAGTCTTTGTTCTCAGAGGATTTAGAGCATTGTGCAACAATCAATTTAAAATATTATTTTCAGAAAGCAACGGGGTTCTGTCCTTATATAAAACACATGAACCAGGTATGACACACATTTGGATTTTCCAAATGAAGTTGCTAGCAACTCACAATATTAGTTAAAATTTATCCAAACTGGTTAGGATGTGAACACTGTCGCATGGACAGATGGGCCATGGACTAGTGAGGTATCACAGAGGCTAGTGTGAGATCCCATTGTATATAACATTTTCATTAATGACTTGGAGGTGGTTGTTGAGGTGATAAATGGCACACTAATGAAATTCATAGATGATACTAAAGGAGGCATTGGAAGGACAGAGATAATACAAATATATGTTATAGACATTAGAAACATGGCTCAAGAAAAACACAACAAAATTAAACATGGAAAAATGCAAGCTTTTAAATCTGGGGCAAAAGAAATCACAAATTCTATATGAGGGGAAAACGTGGCAAACAGATATGCTGAGACCTGAAATTGACAGACAACAAATTCAGTATGAGTTTGCACTGTGATATGGCAGGCAAAGACCAATACAATTTTGTGATGCGTGTACAAAAGCATCATGTCACAAAACAAGGAGGTAGTAGTTCCTCTCTGTATGACTTTGTTCAGTTCTGGACACCTTATTACAAGAGAGATAGATAAATTAGAGGGAGTTCAAAGAAGACCAATAAAAGTAAATCTGTACACTTATAAAAAAAGATTAAATGACATAGGATGAGGCATAACAATTCAAAAATATCTGAATAGTATAAACATCAAATTACGTCAAATTATTTATGGTAGTACAGGGATGTATATGTAGGAGTTACAAGATGAAATTCATAAACATTTTATCTGAAATATTCCTAACAATCTACTAAGCTGTGGAACCGAATCCTAAAATTCCCTCCATAATTCAGGAAAACTAAATCTATCTAGACTGAGAAATTTTTTTTTAAATGTGCTATAGGGAATGGCCTACAGTGACTAGTAGCCATTCTATTTCCCAATTAGGTCTAATTTCTGAGATTGTCTCCCAGCTTGTAAGGGCAGTCAGTACCTTTTTGGTTTCTCTAGACCAGTGTTGCTCAGCCAACCCCCAGCAGGGTCATGAAAGGAATTGGGTTGGGGAGGTGGGGGTGTCACAGTCTAAAACAAAGAAAATCTTGCTCCCCTGTTCCCTGCAGACCCTTACCCTTCAAATCAAGTATTCCCTACCAATCTCTCAACACCCAAAAATATATAGGTTTATCATTATTAATACATTTACTATAAAAGTAAGAGTAAAAATGTTAGATTGCAAAATTTGACTTTGAATAAGTGATCACCAACCTCAAAAAGGTTGAAAAATGCTGCCTCAAGCAAATTGGAACAGATTGTTTTGTCATTTGAGTCAAACATAGCCATTAGAAATATGTAAAAAAATTGTAGGTTTTACCCTAGGTTTTCAGCAACTTGCTACAGATCTGGATAGGAATATGATATCCTATATGAAAATGAATGTGCACAGTTGTATTCTTGGCTTTCTCTCTTAATATCACACTTCTTATATTACAAAAATAATTGGTTTCCTATTGTCAAACTAAAAAGTTAAATGAATTGGACACTAGATTATTTTAGGATGTTGTAATAGCTTTATATATATATGGAGATATACCTATCTCATAGAGCTGGAAGGGACCCCCAAGGGTCATCGAGTCCAGCCCCCTGCCTTCACTAGCAGGACCAATTTTTGCCCCAGATCCCTAAGTGGCCCCCTCAAGGATTGAACTCACAACCCTGGGTTTAGCAGGCCAATGCTCAAACCACTGAGCTATCCCTCCCCCCTGACTTTTTAGAACGATGATTGAAGTGAACACCTCAAAATAGCAGCAATTTAAGAATGTCTGAAGGTTTCAAAATATATTCTGATAGCAACACTTTACTTATATTGTTCTCTAAGTTTAAAAAAAAAAAAAAAAAAAGTTAGTGAAAGGCTCTGGATTAATTGTCCTAGAAACTAAAGTCCTCTATAGATTCACAGTACACCTCTACCCCAATATAACGCTGTCNGGGGCCCCCCCCCCCCCCCCCCCCCCCCGGAGCGCTGCTTTACCGCGTTATAACCGAATTTGTGTTATATCGGGTCGCGTTATATCGGGGTAGAGGTGTACTTGAAGAGTTCAGGCATTGACAATTCAGTGCTTTAGTCAAAAATAAGTTATTTGTCTCAATACAGGTGTAGCTGAGTGGAAATTTAGTGGTGTGTGATATAGAGAAAGTCAGACTAGATGAACTAATGTCCCTTCAGGTCTTAAAATCTATGAATCTCCCTGCATTGTGCCTCAACACTGATCTGGAAGGATCCCACTCTACCGAGATGGGGAAAGTAGTTAAGTCTTTATATTGAAATTGCAAAAAAGACGGACAGTTGTGGTGTCTTGCTGTTTTTGCTTAATTGGTGTGGTATGCTCCCTTTTTGTGTGTATTAAAGGCAAGTTAAGTAGTCATGTACCCTGGTGCCTCTTGCACAGAAAAAGCTAAAGTTTAAACAGTAGCTCTATTCACAAATGTTTTTTATAGAAAAGTTTAAAGGTAAATAAAAGCGTCAAAGCTAAAAACTCTGAACTGTGTATCATGAGAGTTAATAGGTAAAATGTGTATGTCTAATTTCTGCTGAAAACTAAATTATTTCATTCTGTTTTTTAGGGGTCTTTGTATCCAGTGTTGTTCTGGTCTTGCAACAGCGAGCACTTTTCAAGTTTTATATGATCAGCTCGGCATTTCTGCTAGCTGCAACCTCAGTGTTGGTGAATTATTATGCTTCTTTGCACATAAACTTCTACAGTGCCTACTACACAGCAGCTTTTGGAATTCAGTTCCTCCCTCATAAAGGACCCTCACTATGGATGGCACTTTCTATCCTTCAGCTTACCTTTGGGATTGGATATGTTACATTGTTAAACGTGCAGTCCATATACTCCCAACTAATCATTCTGGATATACTGATTCCTATAATAGGCTTGATCATTGAATTACCTTTACATGTCAGACAGATTTTAGTTTTTATTTCAGGCCTAATTCTGACATTATATACCACAATCAATTTAGTTATGAAAATTAAATGGTTCTATTATTCCACACGATACGTTTATCTCCTTTTAAGGCATATGTATCGCATTTATGGATTACAGCTATTGATGGAAGATACGTGGAAAAGGATTCGTTTTCCAGCTGTACTGCGTGTGTTCTGGCTAACGAGACTTACAGCACAAGCAGTTGTGTTAACTTATGTTGTCAAGATGGCAGAAACTAATACAGAAGAGAAGTTCTACTTGATTTCTTGGGAAAATTGTTGGGAACTAGTTTGCAGTCTTATAATAAGTGGGTGTGATTCTACTTTAACTGTTTTAGGCATGAGTGCTGTAATTTCTTCAATAGCCCATTATTTGGGACTGGGTATTTTGGCTTTTATTGGATCAACTGATGAAGATGACAAGAGGCTTGGTTTTGTAGCACCTGTTTTATTTTTTATTTTGGCTCTGCAGACTGGCTTAAGTGGTCTAAAGCCAGAAGAGAGACTAGTTCGCCTAAGTCGAAACATGTGCCTTTTGTTAACTGCAGTCCTGCATTTTATCCATGGAATGACAGACCCTGTACTAATGTCTCTCAGTGCCTCCCATGTGTCATCATTTCGCAGACACTTCCCTGTACTTCTTGTTTCAGCTTGCCTTTTTATTCTTCCAGTTCTGCTCAGTTATATCCTTTGGCACCACTATGCACTAAATACATGGCTTTTTGCAGTTACAGCATTCTGTGTGGAACTTTGCCTAAAAGTAATTGTTTCTATCACTGTTTATGTACTATTCATGATTGATGGCTACTATAATGTCCTATGGGAAAAGCTTGATGATTATGTCTACTATGTTCGTTCAACAGGCAATATTATTGAGTTTATATTTGGTGTAATCATGTTTGGAAATGGAGCTTATACCATGGTATTTGAATCAGGAAGTAAGATTCGGGCTTGCATGATGTGTCTACATGCTTATTTCAACATCTACTTGCAAGCAAAGAATGGCTGGAAAACTTTTATAAATCGCAGGACAGCTGTTAAGAAAATAAACTCACTTCCTGAAGTAAAAGGAAGTCGGTTACATGAAATAGATGATGTATGTGCAATCTGCTACCATGAGTTTACTACATCTGCTCGTATTACTCCATGCAATCATTACTTTCATGCACTTTGCCTTCGGAAATGGCTCTATATTCAAGACACTTGTCCAATGTGCCATCAAAAAGTATATATTGAAGAAAAGGAAAATGCCAATATCTCTAACAATGGGTTTGTTGCACCTAATGAAAATCCTATAGAAGTTGCAGAAGAAGCTGCTGAAGCTGCACATGAAATAAATGAAGATAATGACAGTACCGACAGTGATGATGATGACTGTGTGGCAGAACACCAGAATGAGACTCTTAATGTTGATTCTGACTCCCTAGGTGACTAAAATCACTGAGGTAGTTGTTTAAAATGGAGTTCAGCAACAGAATAAAAGTTTCACTTCATCATTGTATACTTAAGCACAACAACGGTATCTCAGTGTTGTCTGTGAATGGTTGTCATTTACTCTGGTGTGCTACTGTAAATATACCACTAATTATTTCTGGTCTCTTTCATGACTACCTTAAACTTATGTACATTACTGTACATGGAATAAAATGTTTTCACATGTTTTTAAGAGAAAGTTGGACAAACACTTAATTGACATAGTGACACCTGTAATCCATCGGCTGGGCCAAAGACTGCATACTAATAATTTTAGAACAATGATTTTTGGGTGAGAGTTAAACTATTGGAGAAAGGAGACCTTCACTATGCCTAGAAGACACAATTAGAGATGAAAAGTTTTGAACAGGAACTGGTCTACCTATAAATTTAAAAACATCAGCAGAACATTATAGCTATAAAACTTTTGAGCTACCTCAAAATAAAGTTCGGGTTTGTAGAAAACTTAAAAGTACTTGTGTGTGGAATATAAGAATGAACTTGCTATGTTTTCTGGAAAACTCTCAGAACCAAGATGTATGGTGGACAGGTGAACTTCATTAATAGGAGACTACCATGCAAAATAGGAATTTTGCTTTTTGCAGCCTTATTTTAAATCTGATATGAAGTTAGAGTACTGGAAAAGATGAATCAATAGATGAGCTGCTCCAGCCTACCCTTAAAATTGATCCTAGAATGGTGTGAGGGAAGTAGAGCTGCGAAACTGACTGTACAAAAAGCAGACCACATTTGTTGAGGCATTAGGTCAGCGGCCATCATGGCTGCATGCGGCCACAGCCTCCTGGGCAGTGATGGGGCTGAGGGGCAAAGCAGTGGACCCTACCCACCTTTGGCACCACAAACACCGGAGGAGTAGGCTTTAGGCCTGGGGTGGCAGG
Organism: Platysternon megacephalum; assembly: GCA_003942145.1. Lineage (NCBI taxonomy): Eukaryota > Metazoa > Chordata > Testudines > Platysternidae > Platysternon > Platysternon megacephalum. The sequence goes on along the minus strand of QXTE01000365.1, from coordinate 410,067 downwards.
CAGCAGCTCCAGCCTTGCAGCAGTGGGTTCCATCCCCTGGACATGGGGTTTTGGGCTCCAGGCCTAGGTTCCCCCCACATCACTCCTGGCCCCCATTATGGCCTCTTACCCCTGTCACATAGCTGCAAGGCTCTGCTCCTTAGGCTCACCCTGGCCCCTGCTGCTTTCCTACCCACCTCCTTATCCAGGGCTTAATTTGTCCTCCAGCTTGCCAGAACTGAGTAAGTCTGTTGTGAAAAGTGATATTTGTATGTTAATACACCTCTACCCCGATATAACATGAATTCGGATATAACATAGTAAAGCAGCGCTTCGGGGGAGGGGGGAGGCTGCATGCTCCGGCAGATCAAAGCAAGTTCGATATGATGCAGTTTCACCTATAAGGCGGTAAGATTTTTTGGCTCCCGAGGTCAGTGTTATATCAGGAGAGAGGTGTATCACTTTTCACAGAAACAGATTTACGAGCTAGCAAATTTTAAAAAAAACAAAACCCAAAACAAACATGCAAAGTACTTTATTTCTATTCTGTTTAGGTCCAGTAAAGAATAGAGACAACTGTATATTTTTTATTGAGTCTGCAAAAAAATCCTACATAAATAAATTACAGTGATTTGGACATGTATATGTCCATATTTATTGTTTTTCCTAAAGTTAATTAAGTATTTTAGGAAAAACGGTCAGAGCGGCCACCAGAAAGAGTTGGTGGCCGCACTCTGAGGCCACCAAAAAATTTGTTGCAAGAACCCCTGCTTTAGATGTTCAGTATTTGAGGTTTACAAAGACAAGTTTAATCTTGTCATACCTCAAAATATAATAGTACTTTTTTGTTGTTGTTGTTGCAGGAGTGGTTTTTTTGTGTGAAGTTTTATAGTAAGGTTAACAGGCTTTGCATACTTTTATACAAAATAAAGGTAAGAAACATAGCATTACATATCTGAAAAGAAGACTTTAATAGTATTGTTGTAAAGAGTGTTGGCCAGTTCAAGTGGGTCTTCCTCTCTTACTGTCGTCATTATCTCCAGTACTTGACTAAAAAGAAAAAAGTTAATTTTACTCACTTATGTGTAATGGTAAATATACTAATGTCAGTTTAGTTCATGTGTACACTACTAGCTATGAGGGGACCAAGATGGTTGGGACTTACTGCTGCAAGTATATTTAGTTTCATTTGTACTCAGTAACTAGCTTCTGCCACTTAAAACATCAACCACTCACTGGCAGTCTCCTAATCTTTGATCCTTTGACATATTTTGCTTGGCCTACATAGGTAGTTAAACAACCTTACATTCCAATGAAAGTGATTCTGCTGTACAGGTGAAATTTCTGCTATTTTGGATAAAATGCAGTATGAATCTCTCACCTAGGCCATCAGAAGTTCAAAGGGTGAAGTTCATTAAGAGTGTAGCCAAGTAAATACCCTATACTCTTGCTTCCTATCCAAATTTTTTATTTCTAATGAACAAGTTCTTAGGTGTTTAACAATAGCTTGTTAAATGAACACTTCAAGAATATGGTATTCTAACAAATCTGGTTGTTAAAAGGGATGGGGAAGAAGCCAAAGGATAAGACTAATTTAATAGTTGCACTTTTTAAAAACTGTTACCCTGAAACCCTTGACAGGTGGAGCAATGCACTGCCACTTATTTGTATTTAGAAAATACAGGTTTTCAATTAGTAGCTGAGAGACAAGGATGGAATAGTTATTCCTTCCACTACTTTGTGATCCCTGGTGGTCCTTAGGACTACCTTCTGACTATTAATGCAATATTGTGCTTCTTTAGAGGCAGCTGAATTAGCGGATACACTTCTGCTTAACATCTCAGGAAAAAACTCAGCTAAGTTCTTTCAAGATCTTTATTTCCACTAAAGCTTCAGTTCACAAGAAAATTTTCTGCACAGGTTGGTTGTTGTAGGCACAAGACATTAACAGTAAGTTAAAGTGATCATTAAGGGACAGATTCTCAGCTGGTTGTAGATACATTAGCTTCAGTAGAGCTATACCAATTTACCCCAGCTGAGGATTGGCCTCAGGAAGTCTCAAGCTGAAGTCCATATTTAGGCCAATAAATAAGTGGCCTGTTTTTTCCTAAAGTTCTGTGCACCCAGCAGCTCCCCTTAACTTCAGTAGAAGCTGCGCAGCACTTCTGAAAAACCAGGCCACCTATTTAGGTTCTGAATAGAAAATCTCAACCTGAAGTCCATAAAGTCAGACATTTAGCTAGTGTAAATTGGTGTAGCTCTACAGAAGCTTATGTAGCTACCCCAACTAACACTAGGTGAGAATCTGTAGCTCTGACAATGACAACAGGGAATTTTCCCCTCATGGAGAACAGACCATCACCAGATGGCTTATGACAAAGGCCTGATGTAGTTTATTTTGATAGTACTTTCCACCTTACTCTCCTCCTTTAATAGCCACATCTTTTTGTTGTTAAAGATAAAGGGCTTGATCCATAAAGGGGATGTAGGGTCAGCCTTGTAATGTCTACATTTAGGTGCTCTGCCACCCAGAGGACACCTTAGCCCCAAGTCAGGCTCCCATGCTCTCTGCACCGTGCATGATGGTTAGGTGCCTAAAAAAGGGATTCACAAAAGCCACCATAGGCTGAGCAGGAAGCTGCCTAAACTAACCAGTAGATAATGCTAAAGAGAGAGGTTTTGCCTAAGCCTCACCCCCTCAAAGGGAATTAGGTGCCTCTTTCCACTTGGGATTCACCACTGTGAATCGTTTCCTAATTAGACCCCTAAATCAGCTCAGCCCTTTTTCAAGTAAAACTGTGGAGGAGGGTACTGTCCTTAACCTCAGTAGCCAAGTAGTTAGCATACTCTGCCAGAATGTGGGGGAGAGAGATTCAAATGTCCACTATGCCTGATTGAGAGCAGGGACTTGAACACAGGTCTTCTACCTCTCAGGTGAGTACCCGAACCGTTAGGCTAACAGGGTATTCTGGGATGAGCGTCTCAATCTCTCCTGCTGAAGCTGTTTTACTTTGTGTCACATACTTAATCATCAACCTAGAGAGAATAACACTATAGCCTAGGGGTTAGCATACTATCCTGGGAGACAGGTCTCTGCTCCAGTGACAAAGAATTCCACCTCCTTTTCAGGCTGTGTTTTTCTAGGGTCCATTCCAGTAGACATGCTCTTAAGTGACCCCTGAGAATGCCTACCAAATTGGGACCTGCAGGCAAGATAGATGAGAGAAAGTCTAGTTTGTGAATCCCACTGGGGCTTAGGCATGAAATAGGTGCTGAGCATCAGAACATGGGCAGCTTTGCATGTGCCCACCAGCAGGAATTTAGGCAGCAGAGCAAGAGTTGAATGTAGGCATATAAAGTGGCAGTTAAGTACCAAAATCTCTGTGGATCTAGCTTAAGATGGCCTCCAATGTCACTTATCACACTTCATTTTAGCTGAGACAAGTCATTTTTTAAAGTAACCAACTAAAGATTTTGTTTTGTCCAATTTACATTTGACAGTTGATATTCAGGGTTGAAGTTGGCTGTATGCTATTTGTGATCATTTTAAAGGGTGACTGACTTTAGTCACATTTTGACCTAAAAGTTTTATACCTAATGTTACAGGTCGCTGACTGTCACTGAAATCAGAAAATCCTTCCCCCGCCCCCAGTAAAATAATTACTAAATAAAATTTTATCCATAGTTAGTTGCACTTCATATCTCATGTACTGCTCGAGGGGGGGGCAGCTCCCCTGCATGTTCTCCTCCACTCTCTGTAACAAGGTATTGACTGCTACCAGCTAAATTGAAACAGGAGCAGCTGACAAGCATGTGTGTAGAGAAGGGGAGGAGTAGACTCTTAACATAATTTGAGGTTCATCCAGATAACCTTTCTAAAACAGCAGCAGTGAGCAGATCAACTTTACAAGTTGGGGACATATATAAGTTTGTCAAAATATTGTTAGAAATTGTTAAATCAAACTATGTCCCTATAATGTATTGAAAAGTATGGAAAGTACACACGTTATTCAAAGGCTCCTACAAATTGTTATGCACAAAGAACTTCTGAACACTTTTATAATAGATGATGCCATATCAAAGTAAGATCGATCAACTATCTTGTGGATTACTTGCCAAATTTAGTTGGACTCTTTAGTAGCTGTATCCAAAGGCTTTTTTTTTTTTTTTTTAGACACTAGCTTTTAAAAACTAACTTAACACTTTTTTTCCCTTTCTCAAAATGACTGAACATTTCTATAAGTAAACTAGTTTCAGATTTTGATGACTACAAATGTATTTACATTCTTGCTGACAGACACTCTTGCAAACTGTTACTGGGCCAACGGTGAATTAAAGTCACTTACAACTAGGCTTGGGAGAATTTGATTTTTAGGTAAATGTCAATTTCACCATATACAAACTGATGAAAATTTGTTTCCATTGATAATTGAAATTTACAAATAGAGAAAAATGCTGCTTGAGAACTTATTAGAGTTTGATTAAAGGATATTTAGACATGTGATATTGACCATTTCTGTTTTTACAATTATACAGCTTTAACTTTTTGACTCTCAACATCCACTGTCATTAAATAATTGCCTCACCCCATAATTTCCCACAACTGTGAAATGTAAATTGATAAAAACAGGGGGAAAAAAATCACTCTGTTGACATTATAAAATAATAAAAATCAAACTCTTTTAAGCCTACTTATAACATAATCAGAGCATTTCACTTAATGTTTTGTGATGGTGGGTAGAAACAGGAGAAAGCAGATCTAACCCTAAAACCAGGCTGAAACAATAGGGGATCAGCATTTGATGTGATTTGAGTATTTCAGCCACCAATCTCATTTAGTGATTATAGTTAATAAAATTTAAATCAAAAGCAGTACTTTTACCCTCTTCTGTTTGTTTTTTCTAGACATTTAGATTCTAGAGCAATGGGGTCCATAGGCACCTGAAGAGTTTCCCTCTCCAAGCTCCCTTTTGGGGCATTTTTGTTTATCTCCAAACCTCAAACTGGTGTTTTTACTGGCTGTAGAGCAGAACAAAACTGATGTGATCTTAATCAGTTTCATTTTGCTACTGATCCTCAGGTTACAGCTCCACCAACACTAGCCTCCTCATCTGCTGGAAGTACTCTTAAACCAGTGCTAATTTGTCTCTATGTCCTGCTACCCCCCTCCCACTTTAAAAGATCAAACAGTTGGCTCTTCTGGTGTTGCATGTACTCTAACAGCTACGTCTGGAGGAGCGACACAGTGACATTATTTAGAATCTGGGTATTTGGACTCTATTTTGGTAGTGCTAAGGGGAGAATTAACCTCTTGTTACACAAGGGAACTACAAAATAGAGGGAAGGAATACATGGGATATCAAATGAAAAGACATCACTAAGGACTTGATTTTAAGATTTGTTGAGCTTCCAAAATTCCTGCTGAAATCAATGGAGATGCAAGAACCTCTGAAAAGTTAGCCACAAAACATATGTATTTTGTAAAACATATCTTAGAGTACAACACCTTGCTCCAGATTCAATAACTCTGTCATTGGTTTAAGGCTACTAAATTTTGTATGCACTTGTGTATGTTTCCAAACCTTTGTTTAAAATATAAAAAATACATACTTACATTATATGGCAAGGTTCATTTCTGTCCTTCAAGCAATGCTCTACTTCCCATTTCTTTTTTGTGGGAAATGTTGTTTTTATACACTTTGACCCAGCATGAGTATTTTTCACACCACACCAGGGAGCATCTAGCATGATTCAAACAAGAGTTAAATGTATACAATCGTTTAGTAATTTCATATAATTGTTTGCTCTTCTGTCAATTTATGTCCTCCCCACCTTCCACAGACCAAAGCCCATTTTAGAAATCACTCCTCTTAAGCACAGTTTCTCTCCCAAATGATAAAGGAATGATTTTGAGATTAGTTAATTTAACATCCATAATGATGACTAAATAACTTCAAATTACTATTCCATTATATTAAATTCTGTAAGATTTTTACATATTATAAAATTAGCCACTTTATTCAGCAATAATGCAGTACAATAAAAGAAGCAAGGAGAGAAATGCTACCATGACAAGGGCTGCTAGCCAGTGAACCACTGTGTAACCCACAGAAAGTTTATATACACCAGTGATACTCAGACTGAGGCTCGCGAGTCGCAAGTGACTTTTTAATGCATCTCCTGCCACTCTTTTCAGCACATGATATTAAAACACTGATTTAATTATTAACCAATCTAAGTTATTAACCAATCAGGATGATTTTACTATATTAACCAATTGTAGTTGATAAAACAATAATACTTGGTCAGTCATTTTGCTGTGAGAATAATATATATATGAACTAATATTTCCCAGTCATACTGTTTAAATATGAATATATAGTACTATAGTAAATAAAACAATTAATTCACACTACTATGGCTCTTTTGGGTAATGTTGATTGCCAGTTTGGGTCCTGAACCATTGAAGTCTGATATCAGGGGGTAGCCGTGTTAGTCTGTATTCACAAAAACAACAAGGAGTCCGGTGGCACCTTAAAGAATCTGAAGCATCTGAAGTAGTGAGGTTTTTTACCCACGAAAGCTTATGCCCAAATAAATCTGTTAGTCTTTAAGGTGCCACCGGACTCCTTGTTTTTACTGAAGTCTGAGTATCACTGATATACACCCTGATGTGCCTCTGTTTAAGACACAAATGAAATGCAGGGATTTAACCAGAATTTTTAAAAATAGCCTTTTTCAGATATGCCAAATTACATAACTGTTGACTAAATCTCCTAATCTATTTTTAACTGTCCTACTACTAATGTCTGAAATAAATGTGAGTAGAACCCATATCCACTAATGGATCAGTTCAGTCATAACTAATTATTCCAGGAGGTATTTTCAGGCCCTCTTTCACATTGTTTTGCTTAATGAATTGGAATTTCCTGGTATGCACCCAAGTGCCATTACTGCTGATAATGGGATGGCCTTTATCATGTTCTTTACCATAGTGTTTGGCATATCTACACTCTGCTTAGTGTCTCCCCTTTTATTCATTCATGCCCTCAGTCTCTGTCAAGGTGATCTATGTTCTTTTCCAGCAGAAGAGGGCTGAATATAATTACTGCTGGAGCCTGTGAACTCTGCTCATTGAGTCTGGCAGAGGGTTTTTTAAGGTATGTCTACACTGCAGTGTAAGCCCAGGGTTAACAGAACTCAATTTAGCAGACACTGGGTTTATTATAACCTAGGGCATGAGCATCTACACTCATTTGTAATCCCATGTTAGGAATTGTTGAACCTTGGATCCCAACCTGGGGCTCCAGCATCTACACTGCATTATGTGGGGCTGAATCCAACCACCCATATCCCAGACTTCTTAATACCCTCCCAAAATGTGGCCGCTCTCGCCCTTTGATTATGGTGCAGTGTGGAAAAACTTGACTGTCCCTCAAATGTGACTGTCTAGAGGACAAAAAGTTGGCCTGTGGGATTGTGGAATACTTTTGGCAGTCTCCCAGACCACAAGTCCAGTGGGGCTATGTCTATGCTGCAGAGCAATAGGGCTTGAACTGTGGGTCCTGGCTTGACTCAGGCTCAGGCCCTCCACCCCTTTGGGGTCCTGGGTCTGAGACGTGGGTTAGAGAGATCTGTGTGTTAGAAGGAAGGCGGGGCTAGGCTTGAGCCTGAATTCCAACCCTGGGCTTACACTGCAGTGTAGACATACCCATAGAGAACAAGGTAATCCTTTCCCTATTCCTGACCCCTGTTACTGTGATGGTGAGTTTGTGTCTGTAGACTGCCCTTTATATTCATTGCCATACAAGCATAACTCCACTTCTAATAAAGTTTTCAAAACATTTAAAAAAAATGCAGTATGGTCCATCAGAACAGCAACTTACCAGTTTCTATCATTAATCTTTCACTAGGAATTGACTTCAGTGTTTCTAAGTTGGCTTCTGTTTTCAGTGAGCTAGAAATCATAAAAATAGGGAGTGAATTTGGACTTAAGTTGATGTTTTGTTAAAGGACTGTGGCTTTGTGTTCAAACCATATTTAAGCCATGTGTGACTGGAATCATCTTCTCAGAGCCTTATAAAGCTCATAACTTTTAGAAACTAATTACAATGTTGTCTGGCTGCTATTTAATTACCTTGCTTACAAAATGGTTTCTTAGCAAAAGCGGGTTCTTAAAGAATTAATTTCTAAATAATGCTTAAGTATTTGCTTCAACTTATATTAAAAAAAGTTCCCAGCTGTGATTCCAAGCCACGGCTAAAAATGACAACCCTGGGAGGTGGCTCAGGAAAGAGATCTTGGAGTCATCATGGATAGTTCTCTGAAGACGTCCACTCAGTGTGCAGTGGCAGTCAAAAAAGCAAACAGGATGTTAGGAATCATTAAAAAAGGGATAGAGAATAAGACAGAGAATATCTTCTTGCCCTTATATAAATCCATGGTATGCCCACATCTTGAATACTGCGTACAGATGTGGTCTCCTCATCTCAAAAAAGATATACTGGCATTAGAAAAAGTTCAGAAAAGGGCAACTAAAATGCTTATGGGTTTGGAATGGGTCCCATATGAGGAGAGATTAAAGAGGCTAGGACTTTTCAGCTTGGAAAAGAGGAGACATGGGGGGGATATGATAGAGGCATATAAAATCATGAGTGGTGTGGAGAAAGTGAATAAGGAAAAGTTATTTACTTGTTCCCATAATATAAGAACTAGGGGTCACCAACTGAAATTAATGGGCAGCAGGTTTAAAACAAATAAAAGGAAGTTCTTCACACAGCGCACAGTCAACCTGTGGAACTCCTTGCCTGAGGAGGTTGTGAAGGCTAGGACTATAACAGGGTTTAAAAGAGAACTAGATAAATTCATGGAGGTTAAGTCCATTAATGGCTATTAGCCAGGATGGGTAAGGAATGGTGTCCCTAGCCTCTGTTTGTCAGAGGGTGGAGATGGATGGCAGGAGAGAGATCACTTGATCATTACCCATTAGGTTCACTCCCTCTGGGGCACCTGGCATTGGCCACTGTCGGTAGACAGGATACTGGGCTGGATGGACCTTTGGTCTGACCCAGTATGGCCGTTCTTATGTTCTTACGTTAGTCCTAGTTCGTTCCACAAATTAGCTTCTACAGCCACACTGACATGGTAAAACCTGTGGAAGCTTCTGCTGGGTTTCTATGTTCACCTGGATAATTTAAAGGCTCCTGTCAAAGGAGTCTGAGCTCATGTAAATCAAACAGTTACATCTCAGTATAATTAATAGTGTGATTTCAGCCCAGTCCATTGGTCACATTAGATCAGGCTGGTCACATTAATTCTTGGTTACTTTTGGACTAGACAATGTAGTTTACTTTTTTTATAGTCTGTCCAAAAATACAGCTGCCTCTACACTCCCCCACCTCATTTATTTACAAACAAGAATTGGCATGGAGAGTCTCAGAAAGGGCCCAAGACTAGATTATCTCAGTGAGTAAAGGGGAATGTATTTAGCCTGTGAATTAAGAACTTTTTGCAGTTAACAGATTCATAAGTGCAAATCTAAATCTGTCTACAAATGATCACTTATTCTAATGACCTTTGAAGACTTAACCTCATTTTAAAAAGTAATTACATTTCAAGTTATGAAACTATTTTAAAATATAATTTGTTGAAAAGAACTTACCAACCATTTATTCCTATATAGAGATCCAAATCTATTATAGCAGCTGCTTCTTCCTTTGTGCCATCAAATGAATGTACCTAGAAAAGATGTTTTTATTATATGATAAAGTATATAACCTGTAACCCACAATTAATATTTGTGTAAATATTTTAGTTCTTAATTGTAAAGTAAAAACCAGAGGTAATACGCAAGATATATTTATATAGAATTCAGTGAATTATAGAGTCAGTAAGGCTCATCTGATAGCACTTTTGCTTTTGGGCAAGAGGGTAACAGGCTGAATTCTGCACCCGAATATTGACAAAAGAATGCAGCCCCTTGACAAGTAGTGTTGGCTCTGAATGCGTTTCGGAAGGATGGCCTGCCTTTCTCTCTTAGCCAGGGATGATGATTATATCACCTGCAAGAGTTTTTTAAAAAATTGTCCTTTGTTTGCAGTTGTTATTTTTAACATTAAAATATAAAACCTTAATTTCTGCAAATATATACTGGTTGAAAGTTACATCTGGACATGGTTTTGTGGTTACAGTTCATGCTGGAGCATGCAACAGACAAGAAATTAAAAATGCAGTGGTACAAAGTTAGTTGCACCAGAAAAAGTGCAGTTTGTCAATCACAGAAAAGGCATCCTAGACATTAGTGGTAGTAGGACCAACGATGGAGAGGACTTCATCGCTAAAACAGACTCGTTTGGAGTGATGTAAGCGTGACCCTTATGTTAAAAGTATGACCTATTTTTCTACTCTTGGTGATATGGTATCCTACCAATCAATATCTAAACTGAACCCTGCCCATGTCCATGTACAAAACCCACCATTTGATATTGAGTTTCAATTTCTAGACAGGATTAGTACTCCTTACAACTAACTGCAACTGTAGATGCTTCAGAATTGGGAAGGGGCCAGTTTAAGCAAAAAGTGCTTAACGATGCACTTCTGGCAAGCCAATAAAAACTGCTGATGTCAGCTGCAAAGTCTCTCTCTCCTTGACCAATCCTCATACCTTGCAAGAAACTGTTGGAAAAGCAACAATGGGAAGGATAAAAGTAGTGAAAGGGACTGTAAAGCTACTATGGATTTGGAGTGGTTTAAATGGTTTAACCGGAAATCTACTGAGATTATATTACAAACAAAAGGATAGTACTCAAAACAATGAAATGAGTGCTAGATTGAATATAATTTATTATAAGGTGGTTCATACTTACCACTCCTCCCACACATCTCTCTCTATTCCTTCTCATTATCTCTGCCGATTAAAAGAAAGAACAATATAAGCAAAACTAACTGTTTGCTAAAGGGCAAAAGCAAACTATTACAAACTTTTGTCACATTCAGTCTTGAGCAAAACCCACCTAAAAATTCAGTGTGTGCATTTCTACAATGGAGAAACATTGGCAATTTTGTTTGCTCTGACAGGTCAAATTGCTTTTCAAAGTATCTGTAAGAAAAAAAATGTTTTTAGATAGAAATTCAGTGCAAGATTGAATAAAAATGGTGTAAAGGATGCCATGAGGCAAAATGGGCTTTTTAAAAAAAAAAACAACAACAAAAACCCATGTGCATTTTTGTCCACAAGATTTAAGACACTAAAGCAGTGATATTCAGACTGAGGCTCAGGAGCCACAAGAGGCTCTTTAATGGGTCTCCTGTGGCTCTTTGCAGCACGTGATATTAAAACACTGTGATTTAATTATTAACCAGTCTAAGTTATTAGCCAATCAGGATGCTTTTACAATGTTATTAGCCAATTGTAGAATACTTGGTTAGTCATTTTGGTGTGATAATTTATATATATATAATACATAAATAGTATAGTAAATGGAACAACGAATTCGCACTACAGTGGCTCTTTTAGATAATGTTGATGGCTAATTTGGCTCCTGAACCACTGAAGTCTGAGTATCACCGCACTAATGGTTCCACTGAATGGGAGTTTTTGCCTGTGAAATGACTCAAGTATAGATCTTTAAAGGGAAGTCTTCCCCTGTGCACATTACTATATTAAGTGATAAATTTTGGAAGTCAGTTAATAAGAGGTCAGGAATGGCAACATTGGGGGAATGCAAAGGGGTTTATGCTGGGCAGACACTGAATCAGAAGTGTGACCGTCCCCTTCCTCCTCCCCCCCCCCTTTTTTTTTTTTAAAAGAGAACTGAATTATCTCCAGGAAGCTTTAAAAATTGAGGAACTTTAGGTTTAAATTTCGCACAATTGCAGCACTTCTCCCAAAACATTTAGGAAACAGGAGGGGGTTAATGTCATCTGGATATCAACAGCACAAAGAACAATCAAATTGTGTATCTGTGGGTTGGAGAAAACAGGGGAGCATTCCCCTGGCCTTTATATCCTCAAACAGCTATAATTAGGTAGCAGGCTGCCAGTTATTTTACTTGTATGGTAGGCTACCAAGAAAGACTTTAAATTTTGGTGTGTCATTTCTCAATGGAAGATTGAGGTACCACCATTAGGATCACTACTATTATTTCTGCCCCATTTCTCCTATCTATCTTAACCCTCTTCAGGTCTTCTGTTATCTATCTCCTCTCCTCCTTCCTTTTTTCTGCATTTGGTTTGCCTATTCTCTCTTATCTTTCTCCCTCTCCCTGCCTTTTCTACCCCCTGCTATTCTCTTCTTTGATGGATGAAGGGTCAGTAGTAGTCCCTCTAAGATGACAACTGGAAAATTGGCTACACTCACTCCACCCTTTTGTTTTTTTCTTTCAGTGTCCTTACGATGTTTTAAAAATTATTAATTTTAAAACTTTCCCTTATCTTGGTCTGAAACTCCAAATGCCAAACACTATGGCATGCAATTTTAAAACTCTCTTAACAGTAATTTTCCCAGACATATGTAGGACAGCTGCCAGCAAAATGCAAAAATATCTAGGAAAATAATAAAATTAAATTTACAAATGTAAAAGTGGCATGTATCTTTCCCCATTTTACATTTCTTTGTTGCCTGCTCCCATTCCCCTCCCCCCACCCCCATCTATCTTTTGTCTATGGTGATTTCCAGCAAGGATGCTAAGTGGAGCCAACAGGAACTGAACTGACACAACCAATTTATTTCACAAAATCCATTGAACAATCCGATGGCAGAGACTTTCTGCCTCTACAACTCACAGATGATCTCCCTGTTCTATTTTCCCTCTTCTACCCTCCCACTCCAATTTAAATATGGTTGATTAGAGGTTTTCCTCTAGCCTACTAAAACTATAAGTCAAGCACTTGCATCACTGACCATGCTGATTCAGATAGCTGTCTGCTGGCGTGTATAGTGGAAAGGAACAATTAGACTCTAAAGATTTATTTCAGTAGCTCAGGCTCTGTTTAGGAAACAGAAGAATCTTCAAAGTGACATCATCTACTCCTGCTCACTATTCCAATGTTTCATTTCACAGCAATGGTTGAACAAGTCTTCACCAGGCTGTGCTTCATTGAATTCAGCACATTTTGGTTGCTACTGGAAACTAATAATAAGAACAAGAAAAAATATGCTGGCCACTTGGCTGATCCTCTTACTACAAGAGGCTAGAGCAGTAGCATGGTAATGTTGTAGCTTTTAGTTTATTTACAAGCCACTATACCTTCTGTAGCGAAAGCTACACCTTCAAACTGCAGGTGCAAAGTGTAAAAAGTCTTAAGTAACCTCTCCACTTCTGTGAATGACATTAGTTCTCTCCCTACTCGGGCAGCAATGTGCAAGCATCATCCACAAGTCCAAAGGTCATTTTGTTGAAATGTATCATCTGCTGTCAAAAATGTATTTCTCAACTGCTTCCCTAGACAGCCCTACTCATTTCTGCAGGGTTTCCTCCCCAACAACACAACCCAATTCTGGGTGCAGTGCCAGCATGCCTCCATCAGAACAAGTCAGTCCCTTTCCTGATCCTTAATGCATGCTTTGTCCTTTGACAAACCAGCCCGCTCCTCACCAGCTTTCCTAGATTGCCCTGCTCCTAAGGCCTCCCTTGCCAATATCTTGCCCCCTTATCCACTGCAGGCTTTATCCTCTCTGACAGTTCCACTCCCTTCTACAGGCCTTGTTTCCCCACAGCTCAGCTTCTATGCCACTGCCTATTGTATGGTGTCAAGTATCAGGGGGTAGCTGTGTTGTTGTTTTTGTGGATACAGACTAAGGAGTCCGGTGGCACCTTAAAGACTAACATTTATTTGGGCATAAGCTTTTGTGGGTCAAAAAAACCTCACTTTCAGATGCATGGAATAAAACCATGCATGCATGGAAGTGAGGTTTTTTACCCACAAAAGCTTACGCCCAAATAAATCTGTTAGTCTTTAAGGTGCCACTGGACTCCTTGTTGTTTTTGCCTATTGTAGGCTTCCCTCCGGACTGGAGCTCCTGACAGTTCTTGAATAGCAAAGTCAGTGAATGCCTCTCCTACCCAGAAACTCACAAATTCTCACTGATTTTACAGCAAGGGAAGTATTGATTCAATGTCAGGTATAAGAGTAATTTTACAATATTAAGAGTGGAATAGAATCATAGGACTGAAAGGGACATCAAGAGGTCATCTAGTCCAGTCCCCTGCACTCATGGCAGGACTAAGTATTATCTAGACCAGGGGCGGGCAAACTTTTTGGCCTGAGGGCCGCATCGGGTTTCCGAAATTGTATGGAGGGCCGGTTAGGGGAGGCTGTGCCTCCCCAAACAGCCAGGCGTGGCCCGGCCCCCACCCCCTATCGACCCCCCCTGCTTCTCGCCCCCTGATGGCCCCTCCAGGACCCCTGCTCCATCCACCCCCTCTCCCCCATTCCCTGTTCCCTGACTGCCCCCAAACTCCTGCCCCTGACTGCCTCCCGCTGCCCCATCCAACCCACCCCCTCCTTCCTGACTGCCCCCCCGGGACCCCTACCCCCATTCAACCCCCCTGTTCCCCGCCCTCTGACCACACCCCCTGACCACCACCCCCGAACTCCCCTGCCCTCTATCCACCCCACCATCTGCTCCCTGCCCCCTTACCGCGCTGCCTGGAGCACCGGTGGCTGGCAGTGCTACAGCCATGCCACCCGGCTGGAGTCAGCCACGCCACCGCGCATTACAGAGTATTGGGTCAGGCCGCGGCTCTGCAGCTGCGCTGCCCGGCAAGAGTTTGCCACCCTGCTGCCCAGAGCATTGTGCCGGTGGCATAGTGAGCTGAGGCTGTGGGGGAGGGGGCTAGCCTCCCGGGCCAGGAGCTCAGGGGCCGGGCAGGAGGGTCCCGCGGGCCACCATAGTTTTCCCACCTCTGATCTAGACCATCCTTGACAGGTATTTGTCTAACCTGCTCTTAAAAATCTCCAATGACAGAGTCCCACAAACTCTCTAGGAAATTTACTCCAGTGCTTAACTATCCTGACAGGAAGTTTTTCCTAATGTCCAACCTAAACCACCCTTGCTGCAATTTAAGCCCATTGCTTCTTGTCTTATCCTCAGAGGTTAAAGAGAACATTTTACCTCTCTCCTCCTTGTAACAACCTTTTATGTATTTGAAAACTTAAGTCTTCTCTTCTCCAGACTAAACAAAACCAATTTTTTCAATCTTCCCTCATAGGTCATGATTTCTAGACCTTTAATAATTTTTGTTGCTCTTCTCTGGACTTTCTCCAACTTATCCACATCTTTCCTGAAATGTGGCACCCTGAACTGGACACAACATTCCATAAAGGAACTTAGCATTGCAACGCTGAGCATCACAGTGCCTTTTAGGTGCCTAGAAAAATCACAGGAACAACATTGCAATCCGCAAAAGCCAGCGCATTAGGTGGGAGCCAATCCCCTTGCTCCAACCACTTTTTCATTATTTATCCACAGTGGAACAGCTTCAACAGGAGAGACTGAGGGAGCTCCACATCAGAATATCCCGTGGACTAAAGCACCAGAATATCCCATTGTTAGACCACCCTCCTGAGAGGTGGGAGAGACCCCTGTTCAAATCCTTTCTACAACTCTGACAGAGAGGGAGAAATTGAATCTGGGTCTCCCACATCCCAGGTGAGTGCTCTAAACACAGGGATAAAAGTTGTAAGGTGGGCACCACAACCTCCTCTAACCAAATTCTGAATGGAACCCAATCTGTTCGGTGTGCTCAGAGGTTGCCTACCACATCAGGCCCTGCATGCAATTTAGGCGGCCAAATGCCTATCGTCCCCCAGTTCACAGATTATTCTGGGGCTTTGGTGAGAGACAGGTGTCTGGAAGCCTAGAGGGAGGCATCAGTGCACATGTCCCAGGGTCTACAATTTAAGCAACTATGGAACTTTTACAGCAAAAAGTTAGGTGCTGAGTGAGTTTAGGCATTTAGAGGGTTAGGCGGCAGCCAAGAAGGAGTTTCATGGATTGCAGTGAGGTTGTACACTGGGATTTAGGTGTCTAACTCTGGAATTTAACCACCTAAATTGCTTTGTGAATTGCACCCTAAGTACCTGATTTTTCTTGAATGTACGTCTCTTTCCTATAAAATCATTATTGCTGGTCAAAAAATAGCAGCTTATCAGACTTCAAGTTAGAATAAGTGTGTTTTACAGACAGGATAAGGTCTACATACCAACAAAATGCCAGTTGCTATAATACAAAATGAAAAATGTTGTAAATCGCTGTAAAGATTTATACATCAGTCTCTATAGTTATCAAAGCTTTCTTACTTGAGTTGGGTGGCTTTAGGGCAAAATTCTAATCTATCAAAATCTACAAAAGAAAAAAAAGGAACAATCAATTCCTTGGTTTTTTAAGAATACAACAAAAGAGAATAATCTTGAGCTATCCCAACAATACTTACCCAGGCCACATTCCCCAATTGCTCTGATCTTCCCCTTATTTTTTTCAACTAGATTTTGCAATTCAGCTAAATATTGGTCAGGGTCACTCTGCTCAAATTCTCCACAGCGGGTGGGATGACAGCCAGCCGTACTGTAAAACATGTCTAGTGCATAACAGTATTAAAATTTTATTTCCAGGAATACAATAAGTTTATATCAAATTAACAGCAACTCATACTGAATTTATTTTTTCCTTGGGGCAAACCCTGGGCAGAAACTGGGCTGGTTCAAGCAAACCAGGTGACCTTCAGCTCTGAGGCTCATGATTTAACATGTGACTTTCTTACTCCCACCTGCTCCAATCTCCTATGCAGTCCTTGTTGGGGTGGGAGAGATTCAGTCCAGCTAGGTAAGGGGGTAACTTGTAGAGAAGTTTTGACACTTTGATACCACAGGTTACATTAACAGAATGTGTGGGTATGTTTGTGAAGGAAGTTAATGCCACAACTCAACAAAACACTTAAGCACATGAATAATCCCAGCCTTATTCAACAGAGCATTTAAGCATATACTGAATTTTAAGCACAGGCTTAACTGCTTTGCTGAATAGGGATGGGATCATTCACATGCTTAAATGATCTGCTAAATAGAAATCTAGGTGAACAGTGGATGGAGGTTGCTTTCAAACAGAAAGAGAAAGGGGAACCTGCAAACACTGCAATAAAGAGAAAAATATCCCCATTCCACATGGTAGTCATGTTACTACAATCAGCACAAAACAGCACAAACTCCACACTGTGTGGCACTGCAAGCCTGAGCAGTAAATACTACACTAGCATTTCAGCTGGCTACAGAAAGGCAGGGTCCAGAGAAGTATTATTATTACATCCTTCTCGCACCAGAGTTGTGAGTCTCTTCCATCCCCTTCTGTCATTAGCTGTTGCTTCCATCTGCTCTATGGTGTTCAGACCAACTGTTCTGCCCTCCCTACTAAGGCTTCTTCTTAAGATTCTTCTTGGGCACCCTTGTTTCCTCACAACAGTTGGTTTCCACTTGACAGGTTCATGTGAAAGTCTGGGTGTTGGCATCCAGAGTATATGCCCCAAATACATCAAGCACTTCCTTCTGATTCTGGTAGAGACAAGTTGCTGGTTCGTAATTTCTTAGCTCTCTTCACTGATGATGAAATCTTTCCATCCAAGGCCCAGGATCTTTCAAAGGCACTTATTTTCAAAGGCACATGGTTTTCTGTTTAATTGTTTGGTAGATCTCCAGCTCTATTAGCACTGAGATTACGTTTGAGTTGACAATTCTCAGTTTTGTTTTGGCACTCTATATCTTTGATTTCCATACATTGTTGAGTTTAGTGAATGCTGTGGATGCCTTTCCTATCCTTGTTGTCATTTCTTTCCTGAGGTCTCCATTGGCTAGTCTGGTGCCACCCAGGTAAATTAACTTCTATTCTACTTTCTTGATGGTTTTACCTTCCAATAGGATGCCACAGCTTAACATTTGGGTTTCAAGGATGTTTGTGTTGGCGTAACTGATTTCGAGCCCTGCTTGGCTTCCTGTTTTTGCCAAGGTGTCTGTCTTTGTTTGTAGCTTTTGGGGGTGTCATTCAATAGCACGATATCACCAGAAGTCTAGGTCTTCTAGGCGTTTGGCAACTACCCATGCTATGCCAGTGTTTGTGTTGGTAATATGCTGCTTCATTATCAAATACACAATGCAGCCCTGTTTCACACCACTGTCCATGCTGAACCACGCTGTTGTCTGGTAGTTCACTCCTACAGTACACTTTGCATTGCTGTATACAGCATTGATGATGTTGATAACTTTAGCTGGAATTCCATAAGACTGAAGAATATTCTACAATGTATGCCTCTGCAGACTGTCAAATGCCTTTTGAAAATCCCTGAAATAGATAATAAGGGGAGCTGGCTATTCTGTATGATATTCTTCTATGATAGAGAAGTACTCCTCCTCCAAAAACACCCTTCATTTGTTTTATCTAGAAATATAGAAACAGAAGATAGGAAGGACTGATATCCACCAATACCTCAAGCCCTCTGTAATAACAAGAAATAAATCATGTAGAATATATCCATCTGACCCGGATATATTTTTTCTTTTCTTTATTCTGAATAATGTGGATTCTGCCAATAGCTCCAGGAATAAGTAATTTTAAATGTTAATTACCATGGGGAAGAGGGAAATCTACAGCTCCAGAGATTAAATATATATCATGTATTTTAAAGTAAGGATACCGTTTGTCTGTGCCAGCTGCAATGCATCTTTACTATCTTGTAGATTTCCGCCTGTAATCATAAACTAAAACGAAGAAAAATATTGTTAGTAAGTGTGTGTTCAACTTTGAATTAACAGCAAATAACCAGGAAATGCTTCAAAAGGCACTCAGATACCAGTGACAGAAATCATAGAAGAACCTAGACAGAGAAAAGCCAAGCAGCTATTTGTATTATGAATATATTAGTATTCTGATAAACCATGCATTCATTAAGACTCTCAAGAGACATATTAGTGAATGTACTATAGGCCAAATCGTGGCTTTTGTTCAGTAGTACATAAATTAGTCTCGCACCTTAATGCCGGTCACAGTCCATTCAATTACTGCAATACCACTATTAATAACAATATTGACCTTTTTGATTTTCATCTTCAAGGCACTTTACTTGGTACTGCGAGGATTAATTCATTTGTAAAGTATAATCCCCATTTTACAGTTGGGGAAATCAAAGTAGAAGTATTATGTGATTTTTAAAAAGCCATCCAGGGAATCAGTATTAAAGCCCCAGGATTATAAATTCAGGAGTTTCTGGCCCTCAGTGTCATGCTCTAACCATAGCATCAGAGTTTGTTACATTAACACTGTAGTTTTAAGTGTCTTCTTAACCTTTCATATGTTGGATGTACATCCAGTGTTTTATTGTCTCTGCAATAAAGCCATGTCTCATTCTCCCAAGGGAGAACAAAGGCAATTTAAATGTAAGATTGTTCTGCTCTATTAGTTTTTCTTCAAACCAAGTAATGCTTTTCCTATAGAACATTTTCTATTGTATGTTTTTGGAAACACAGGACTGGATTTTAAATTACTTGTGCAAAATGAACAGTTGATAGCTGTGACAGCATGTGCAAATAGGTTAATATATGTGCAAATGCCAAGATTTGGCCATTTGACTACATAATTACTTCATCGGGATATGCAATCACATCAATTGCACATACAAGTTAAGGTGTGCAATTATTAGTCCTGAGGGAATTGTGCACCAACAAATTTAAAAAATCTGCACACAATATTTTAAAATGCTGCAAAATTCTGCATATTTTATTTGTCAAAATAACACAATATAATCACACAATTTTCAATTATTTTGGTAATTTATTTCAAAATACCAGTCAGCAAGTATGTCTGTAACAATACAGACTACAAAAAAGATTCAGGAAATGTTTTTTGACAAATAGATTATATACTAGGCATATTAGTACATCTATATGGCTCCACAGCGAGCACGGAGGACAGAGTCTCGCACACCCGCATGCCCAGCCCTGTCCCCCTGACCCAGGTATGGGGCAAGCAGGCTCAGGATCCAAGTATGGAGGGGCTTAGTGTGGGGGGATCCAGGTCAGTGTTCTGCGTGGGGCAATCTGGGTGCAGGTGGCTTGGTGGCGGGTCTGGGTGCAGGGGGGATCTGGATGCACAGGGGCTTGTTGGGGGATTCTGGGTGCAGGGATGGAGGTCCAGATACAGAGGGGTTGGGCTGGGTGGGGGAGGTTCTGGGTGGGTGGGGGTTGGTCAGACTGGGGGGTGGTGCCTCATACAGTAACCACTTCCCCTGCAGCCAGGGAGCAATGTGGGCAGGAAGGGGGGCGGGTAAGAGGGGGAAGGTGGAGCTTCCTGGAGCCAGGGTAGGTTCCCGGGGGTGGGTCTGACCCAACACTGGCCTCAGGAGCGGCCACTGGAAGGGAAGAGGAAGTCCCACCCACCAGCTCAGCCAGGACTAGCAGCTGGAGTCTGGTGCATGGTAGGAGCCACCAGCTGGGGCATCCCCAGCCCTGTCCCTCCCCAGCTAGGAGTGCACCACAATAGCGAGCGAGAGGGACAGAGAGAGTTCAGCCCTGCCCCCCAAGGTGGCGATTTATGTCTCCCCCATCTTCTCCTGACACCCAAACCAGATGTGCCCCTCCAGCCCTGATCACTGCCCAGGAGGGACGCGTGAATCAGTTTGTTTGTTTTTTTTTGGGGGGGGGGGGGAGTAAAATCGGTGGGGGACGTTAATTCTACACTTGCGCAGAATTCCCCCAGGAGTATATAATAACACATGTATTGTATGTGCCTAACTTTTTTCAGAATCAGGGCCAACAATGCTCATGATAGCTAAACAATTTAAAAGTTTCTCACATACTCTGGATGTAACTGGGGTTTATTGTCTACTTGATATATGTCCATAATTCCCATGAATGTTACTGGTCACTGTGCTCTGTTGAGGAGAAATAGTCCCTTACTGTGAAAGATGTAAGCTTCTCTAGGACTAATCAGAAGAGCAACAAAACAGCAACATAATGATTGTGACACTGCATGTCAATTTAAGATGTACCTATAGATCTCATTCCTATAAATGAGGAAATAGTTTTAGGGAAATACCTAGAAGTAACATACTTATCTGTCCTTTGGGAGTTTATGTGGGGTCATTACTACCACAGTTTAGTTGTAGATTAAACATAATGCAGTCTAAAAAAACTAATCAATAGTCTTAAATGGGCATCAGAGGAGTGAATTAAACCCAAACCAGCTCATTGCAGCCAAGGCTTAGGGATAAATGTTCACAGCTTACATCTTAAGCACACAATAAGGCACAACTACTCACACAAATAGAAATATTTTCAAAAGAACAATTTAAGTGTCTAAACCTTAGACTCTAAGGCAACTGGAAACAGAGACCGAAGAGACCTCTGAATCTATGCAAGTTGGAAACAACTGAGCACATGGCTGAGAGTAAGAAATTCCTGAATTCTAATCTGGGCTCTGCTATGTGCTCTTGGGCAAATTACTTAATCTACACTTATCAGTTTCTCTATGCGCAAAATAGGAATATTACTAATTGTTTACATCACAGGAGTGTTGTGAGGATTGAATAATGTTTGTACAGCACTTACATAAGTGCTAAGTATTACTGATTCTACATTAGTTACTTTGAGAACTTTTCCCTTGCTCTCCAAATTATAACTCCTTTCAGATTAAAATACTTGTTTCTGTGAAAGAGATAGAGGTTTTTCTTTTTAAAACAAACTAAGATGTATGCTTTATTAACGGAGTAAAATACCTTTATAATATCATGAAACTGCTGATTCATATTTTTGTTTGTAATAACAATTTCTGTAATTTTACAGAGGTCCAATAAAAAGGAGTGGGACTGGATATTTGTTTCTTGAATATTCACTGGTCACTGGAGTTGGGAAGGAGCCTTTGGAATATTTATGAAAACAATTATTTTTAGTCAAAGAGTTCCAAGTTTGCACATAATGATGTAAATTTAAATACATGTAAGTACTCTACTAACAGTACATCTACTGTTAATACATCTACTAACAGAGAGTCAGCTAATGGCCTGAACCTGCAAACATCTATGGACATGCTTAACTTTACACAGGTGAAAAGCATATGAAGATGATTGAGCTAAAGCCGGCTTCTAATTTTCCTTGGGGGTGCTCAATCCCGACCCTATCCCCACTCCACCCCGTCCTCAGGGCCCTACCACTTCCCGCCCCACCCCGCCCCCTCCTCTTCCCTGCCTCTTTCCGACCTCTCCCCTGAACGTGCCCATCCCCGCTCCTCCCCCCCAGCACCTCCTGCATGCTGCTGAACAGTTATTCCGAGGCATGCAGGAGGCACTGGGAGGGGGAGGAGTTGATCAGCAGGGCCTGCGGCCCCAGACATGACTCACAGACCCCAGTTTGAGAACCATTGAACTAAAGTGTTTACAGAATCAAGGCCACATGAATATTTGGTGTAGGCTGATAGAGGTAATCACAAAGTTGAGAGAGTTACATAGACAACAAAAGTCAATACTGGCCTCCTGCAATACAACACACCCAGAAAACTTCCCCCTTCCTCCCTGCTTGCATAGCCTTACATTGTAAAACAGGCCATGACAAGTTCTATACACAAGTTTTTTGAAAAAAGGATGCCCTTACACGTATTTTTGTGACCAGCTAATCATTGTGCACAGGAAGACGTAATACTGGGTACAAAGAATTTTGATTTTGCAGAGAACTCTGCAATGCTAAAGAAAGTTTCTGGCATTTTTATTGTTGCTAATTTCAGTAGAAAATTGTTTTTGTTACAGCTTCAGTATTCCTAAAAACCCTGGCTGTTAAAATCCATTTTTAAAAATTAACAACATCATAACAAAACCACATATACACCTCTACCCCGATATAACGCGACCCGATATAACACGAATTCTGATATAACGCGGTAAAGCAGTGCTCCGGAGGGGCGGGGCTGCGCACTCCAGCAGATCAAAGCAAGTTCGATATAACGCGGTTTCACCTATAACATGGTAAGATTTTTTGGCTCCCGAGGAAAGCGTTATATTGAGGTAGAGGTGTACATGATCTATAAGAGAAGTTACCTTTTTAACACCAGTTTTGACTGCTCTCTCTATTACATCCAAAAAGTCATCTGCAAAAGTAAAAATCTGGTAAATTAAGGTCCAGTTCTTAAAACATAATTTAACTTGCACATTCCTTTGCAATAAAGCCATTTAGGCATAGTTAATATTATGCTTAACATGGTATGAATAATCTTTGGACACACACAATTAGTTAATCTTTAGGAAGGCAAATAGGAGGAGGATGCAAATGACTAAGAACCTGATCTAAAACCTATTTAAGTTAACGGGATGTTTTCCATACACTTCAATGGGCTTTGGATCAGGACCTAGTTACATAAATGCCGTCTTGAGCTCTATGTCTGAAAAATGTGTTTGCTGAAAGTAGTAGTTTATAGTGGGTCACTGTGCCCCAGAACACCAACAGTCTGACAGCTCACTCTGCCCGAATGGACCCCCATCTGCTGAGTTGTCTCTATGGGTAGAGAATGTGTTGCTTAACGTGTCTGTAGGTGACTGTAGGCCAACTAACCCCACCAATTTTCTGTTCCTCCCTTAAGAGCTGAGCTGCCTGCATGGTCACTCAATATTGAAACCAAATCCAAATGAAAGGCTGCAGTTAAACCAAATGCTGTTTATTTAAGGAACTGAGAAGAATGAAAATGAATTACAAGTTCTTTGGTAAGTGGGGAAATTGTCTAATTTCCCGTTAGCTTCTCTAAATAACTCTGCTTTAGAGTTGGTTGGAAAAAGGGTCAGCATATTTCATGAACATTTTCAAAAGAAACTAAACGTTATTTTTCAATAAAAAACATAGTTTTGTTTCAGTGGGGGAAAAAACCCCACTCACTTTTTCTTTAAACTTTCTCCCACTGTTTTCCACTAGAAAATGGAGAGGAGAGAATAAAAAAAGTGAAAGAAAGTAGAATTTTCGCCACCAAAACTGAAAAATAGAGAATTTTTTCATTTACAATTTTTTGATGAAAATGGAAATATTCTCAAAAAAATTCCCATTTAGTCAAAAAGCCATTTATAAAAAAAATGATCTGGCTCTACTCTGTATCTTTTACTACAATGTTATTTTATAACTTTGTGTATTTCTTACAGCCATACTCCTTAGCTACTTTATCCTTCCACCTCATAAAACAGCAATAGACTGAGGGAAACTATCTTCAGGAATCTAAACAAACTAATACTTATTTGTATTTTGAATATGCTCCTATCATTTGCCCATGTACTATAAGAACAATTATCAGCTTTACAAAATAGACCAATGAAAGATTTAAAATACTGCCATAAATGCAACTCCTGCTGATATGACAAAGTTGATTCCTGTGAATCTGTAGCATAAAGAAATGCACTCTAAAAACCTGTGTGTATTTCATATGCATTGCTGTTTAACTTTGATGTATTATGCTTAATATGGTATGAATAGTCTTTGGACATAAATAATTGGATAGCTAGAACAAAGTGAAGTGAGCTATCTTGTCTTCAGCAGAACAGATGGACTGGATTAGGGTTGAAGTTCCCACAAACTAAAAAAAAAAGTAGATAGTAGGAAAGCATTGGAGTTAAAATATGCAGGATAATAATATGCTACGCTGTAAGTGTCTTCCCTCCTAAAGGAAGTGACCAGCTGAAAGATTTATTTTGTGTGAATATAAGAAAAAACATCAAAATTGTACCATATAATACAATTTACTTTATCTGGTTTCTTTAATTATGCCTGGGGAAAATTTGCGCCACTGTGCGTGCGCAGAATTTATGTCCCCCGCAGATTTCTTTGCTTCCCCGCAGAAAAATGACTTTCTGACAGGGAAACAAAGGGAAGCTGCAAAAGCAGTCACACACCGCTCCCTAGCTGTGCAGGTACATCGTTTCAGGCACCTGGAGTAGCCGGTGGAGAGGTAAATCACTGCAGGGCTGGGGACACCCCAGCCAGTGGCTCCTACCCTGAGCCGGGTCCCGGCTACTCTGGAGGCAGGAGAGGACGAGGCTTCCTCTTCCCCTGCAAGATGGACCAATAAAAAGGAGGTGAACAAAAATGTATAGGAAGAAAAACCCAGAGGAAAGAAAAATAGAAGAAAATTTGCTCAATGTTAGGACTGAAATTATAATAATAATAATTATCTGGAATTCATGTCAGTACATAGTATAAAACCTCACACCTAAGATTTTTGAATCTCCCTTTTTTAAAAAAAAAAAGAAGAGAGTGGAAAAGAAAAGGAACGTGTAGGAGAAAATTCTCTGACAAATATGAAATTAATGCCCTGTAGTACAATGTATCACAAAATAATTCACATGGAAACTAAAGAGAAAAAGAAGCTTGAAGATTTACAGAAAGAAATCTTGACTGTCATTACTAATAAATATTTACTGAGAGACAGTGGGTACAGCTCTGTACATACACAATAGAAGTCATGGACCTTGTCACATAAAACTTACAATCTAAACCAGACAGACACTACAGTCTAAACATATAGGACAGGACCCTCAGCTGGTGCAAATCAGAGTAGCTCCACTGATTACAATGGAGTTACACCAAAGTATACCAGCTGATGATCTGGCCCACAAAATACAAAGGCTGGAGGTCTAAACTCAGATCTGTCTGCATAACCTTGTAAAACCACTGCAGAAAGACTTTACCAAAATGTTCAGATACTTAGATTAGTATATACACATACACATACTACTTAGAAGGTATAAACATTTATTTTTAAAGCATCAACGTCACCTTGGGCACTATAGAAATAAATAACTAGATGAAAGCCTATTGCTGTTGTATGGGTGTAAGTTAGTAAGTGTAAAAAAGTGGAAAATGTCTGAAAACTTGAAAACTAGACATTAACAGACCACAAATTCCAGTGATGATTGAACCTGGTGATATACTAAACAAAAAGAGCTCTCAACCATGCTTGTAGTTGTTTCCATCGTTTCACACTACCTTAAAACAGACATTCTAAGCTTAGAATCATAGGGTTAGAAGGGACTGCAAGGGTCTAGTAGTCTAACCCCATGCCAATAACCCTGTTACTTCCCACTGAAGCACCGGCATTGGCCACTGTCAGAAGACAGGATACTGGGCAAGATGGACCATTGGTCTGATCCAGTATGGCTGTTCTTATGCCAAGATGCAGGATTTATTGTGTCTAAGCCATCCAAGATAGATGGCAATCCAGCCTCCTTTTGAAAACCTCCAGTGAAGGAGCTTCCACAACCTCCTGAGACAGGCTATTCCATTGTCTTACTGTTCTTACAGTTAGGAAATTTTTCCTGAGATTTAATCTAAGCTTCAGAATGACAATCCTGGAATCTCATAATATAGATAATGTTGCTTAGATACTATACGCAACTGCTGAGAAAAAAAGATGAATATTTCATATTTACAGTTCAGGTAAGAAATATGATAAAAGAAACGCCTTGAATCTGTCAAAAGTTACAAACATTTACCTTGATGTTTCTGTGTACCTCTGTAAATGCCTCTGAACATAGGATCTGTCAAGTTAATACCGATATCTGCAGTGAGAAAAACAATACAGGCTGAATTAACTGTTATAGTCTTTCTATTTCACATGTAGCTCAACAGAGTTGGTGCTGAAAGTAAGACCTGGAGAAACAGATACGTCTTTATGTACATGATGGTTCTGAGAGGCACCAGATGTCAGAGATAGATGGATAGTTTAAAGCTTAAGCATGTGTTTTCTTCAACAATCCTGAAGTTTAACTAATCCTTCTTAGACTTGATAGAATGATAAATTCTGGCCTGTTTGGGAATAAGCATCAGACTCATTCTACCTTATAAAATGTGTACCCAGGATGGGTAAGGAATGGTGTCCCTAGCCTCTGTTTGTCAGAGGGTGGTGATGGACGGCAGGAGAGAGATCACTTGATCATTACCTGTTAGGTTCACTCCCCCTGGGGCACCTGGCATTGGCCACTGTCGGTAGACAGGATACTGGGCTGGATGGACCTTTGGTCTGACCCAGTACGGCTGTTCTTATGTAAAACCCGACTCCACCTACAGTGAAGCAAAGGCCTAAATAATAAGCCTACTATTTAACGGTGTGTATTGGCACATCTCCAGCAGTGCTCCCTAGTGCCGGTCCAGGGCAGAGCAGCGACACAGGGAAAGACGCAGCATCTTCCGCACCTGCTGGGTCAGTGGCAGGCAGCTTCTCAAAACCGGCCAGCCTCCCCCCCGGGACAACCCACAGGCAGAAAGACCCGGCGGGGGAGGAAACATCTTTTAGTGGACCAGCTTCTGCCCGTGAACGAGACACGCTCCTGAGCTTACACAGAAGGCCAGCCCCGGGGGGGCGGGGGAGACCCACACACCGGAGCCCTCTGCCCGGCGTCCGCACTCCCCACAGCCGGACCCCGGGACACTACGCCCGCCCCCTCACCGATTAATTTAAAGCGGCTCATGGCTACAGCAGCTCCGACGTCTCCTTGTTCCGGGCCGGCGGAAGGAAGCGTCCAGCCTGGGCGTCGCGGGCTCCACCCCCTTCCCGTCGGCCCACGCGCCCCCTTGGCGAAGGTGAGGAGTTGGGCCGAAGCTCAAGATGGCGGCGTACCTAACGCACCACCAGAAG
Organism: Platysternon megacephalum; assembly: GCA_003942145.1. NCBI lineage: Eukaryota > Metazoa > Chordata > Testudines > Platysternidae > Platysternon > Platysternon megacephalum. The sequence continues at coordinate 382,448 of QXTE01000365.1, read as the reverse complement.
GTGCTGCGGCTCTACAAGCGGTCGATGCGGCACCTCGAGTCCTGGTGCATCTACCGGTGAGAGCGGGTCGCGGATCGATCTCGGCCCCCTACGAGCCACTCCGCTCCGCCCTCAGCCCTGCTGGGGGGAGACCCCCTCAGCGCCGCGCACGGTCCCCTCGCCGAAGCGCCCTGGTAGCGCCGGGCTGGGGCGCCCCATGAGCCGTCTCCATGGGGGGCTTGAACTGGTGCCTCAGGCTGCTGCCTTTCCCATCGCCCATTACCGCCCTCCGGGCTCTCATCCCTCCGCAGCGCGAGCTCCTGGCAGCGCAGGCCCCTTGGCCTGAGCGCTGAACCCTCGGGCCCCTTTCCCCTCCCCGGGGGCAGGCGTAAGGCGGGCGGGCAGGAGGTGGGCTCGGGGCTTCTGAGCCTGGAGGTCGCTGTCTGTGGTGTCTGCGCCCACCGGTGACGTTTCTGATGCCAGTAACGGTCAGTAATCAGCGGGTGGAACGCGGGTCGGGGTGAGGGGGGATCACGCTGGGGCTTGAAGGGAAAGAAACGGGCATTGAAACGAGACTGATCAGTTTAGGCTTCAGCCCATCTCCGCTGTCTGAAAGATCTCTGGCATTGGTGTTGTCTCTTCTGTTCAGCCTTATTTGAACTTTTCCTTGACTTTAAAGTTTTCAGTTAAACAGTAGCCCAGGGGTCGGCAACCTTTCAGAAGTGCTGTGCTGAGTCTTTATTTATTCGCTTTAATTTAAGGTTTCGTGAGCCGGTAATACATTGTAACGTTTTTTAGAAGGTCTCTTTCTATAAGTCTATATTGTATAACTAAACTATTGTTGTATGTAAAGTAAACAAGGTTTTCAAAATGTTTAAGAAGCTTCATTTAAAATTAAATTAAAATGTTGTTGATCTTACGCCGCCAGCCTGCTCAGCCCACTTCCAGCCTGGGGTTCTGTTCACCTAGGCCGGCAGGGGGCTGAGCGGGGCCTGTGGCCGGGATGCCGGCTGGCAAGGGGCCGGCAGCCGGGACCCCAGACCTGGGGAGGGGCGGGGGGGTTCAGGGGTCAGGGCAGAGGGCTGGGTGTGTGTGGTGGGTGTAGGGCAGAGGGCTGGGTGGGGGGGGGAGTTCAGGGGTCAGGGCAGAGGGCTGGGTGTGGGGGGGGAGTTCAGGGGTCAGGGCAGAGGGCTGGGGGGGGGGGGGGGGGGGGGGGGGCGGGGGGCTGGGTGGGGGGGGGGCAAAGGGCTGGGTGTGGGGGGGAGTTCAGGGATCAGGGCAGAGGGCTGGGGGGTGTGGAGGTGCAGGGCAGAAGACTGGGTGTGTGTGGGGGGCTCATGGCAGGGGGCTGGAAGGGATATGCCCTGTTCCATCCCCTTCCCCAAGGGCCCAATCCTACCTCTTCTCTGTCTCCTCTACGGAGCAGCGAGCATGCTGTCACTCCTGCCCCTCCTCCTGCCCCTCCCCCTCGCAAGGGGGAGGGGCAGGAAAGCACCACACTGGGGGAAGAAGCGGGGGAGGGGAAGCTTGGCTGCTGCAGGACCAAGCCTCTGCCTCCTGCCCCCGCAGGGTAGAGCGGTGGGTGGGGGGGCTGAGTGGGGCTGGGAGCCAGGACCGTGGCAGGCAGCGGCGTGCCACCCAAAATCGGCTTGCGTGCCGTGGGTTGCCGACCCCTGCAGTAGCCTATTGTATTAAACTAGCCCTTTCCATCCAGAGTCTTCAAAGAGCTTTGTGCAGGCAATCATTATCATTATCCCCATTTAACAGATGGGGAAACCTGAGGCCCAGAGACTTGACAGGATTTACCCAGATCACCCAACAGAATAGTAACAGAGCCAGGAATAGAACCCAGGTCTCCTGAATTCCACTCCAGTGCTCTATCCGCTACATCATGGAATATCCATCACTTGTGGTCTTCAAATCAGGACCCAGTATTCTTTTTAAAGATATGCTATAGCTCAAACAGAAGTTATAGGCTTGATGCAGCAATTACTGGGTGAGGCTCTATGGCATTGGTGAGCAACCTGCGGCCTGTCAGGGTAATCTGCTGGTGGGCCGCAAGACAGTTTACATTGACTGTTCACAGGCATGGCCGCCCGCAGCTCCCAGGAGCTGCGGTTCGCTGTTCCCAGCCAATGGGAGCTGTGGGAGGCAGTGCGGGCTGCAGGGACATGCTGGCCACCACTGCTCTATGGTCTGTGTTATGCAGAAGATCAGATTAGATTAACATAATGGTACCTTCTGGCCTTAATCTATTTGTATTACAGTAGTGTCCAATGGCCTCAGTCAGGATCATCAGGGCCCTGCTGTGCTGGTTGATGTACAAATACTTAGATGTTCTCTGCCCAAAAGGGTTTACTACTTTTTTAGGGTAGGTTGCTTATTACTAACAAACTTTTGCATTCCAGTAGGCCAAAAGGCTCCTATGAAAATCCTGGCCCCATTGTGCCTTCTGTATTACAAACCTGGATAAAGAGACCGCCCCTGCCCAGGAAGGCATGAGTCTAAAAAAATACAGGAGCAGACAAAGGATTAGGGATGGCGATATAACATACAAATAACTGAAATGGCCACAGTTTTGTTACTTGCATAAGGGGCAGCATGGGAGAGTGCAGAAAATTTAAGGGAGAAGCTTATCTGTGGGCAGTGTCTCAAGTGCTAGAGCAGGGCAAATTGTGAAGGCCTTAAAGATAAAGTCAAGAAGTATTGTTTGATAGAAGAATGAAGAAGGAGCCAGTGCAGGGATTAGGTTAGTGCAATGATGTGAGAAGTGGTGTGAGCCAGGAAAACTATCATTTTCAAATAAACTTGAGAAGGTCAGTTTGTAGTCAAGCCCAGGGAGGTTGCAGTAGTCAGGGTGCAAGATTATGGGAGTTCTGGTGATGTGGACAGAGAGGACAAACAGGATTGTGGAGATGTTATGAAGGAATTGTCTAGATAGTGCCTGGATGGGTAGAACTACAGAAAGGGCTTAACTTGTTTATAACTAGATAAAGAGTTTGACTCATTTCAGACTAGACAGTGTATAAGGAGAACCTACTGTAGACATCCAATGACTAGATGACCCAAGGAGGCTCTTCTATCCCTGATTTCCATGAAGAATGGTGATAATGTGAATTCTCAAAAGGTCAAGGGCAAGTCTTTTAGTCTGTGGTGAGGAAACTTCTAATATTCCCATACTAGAAAACAATGCAGAAAACAACCCTGATATTTTTACTACTAGAAATGTTGCACATTATTTGTATCTATAGGGACAAGTATCGATTCTTTGCCTGTGTGCTGAGAGAACGGTTCGAAAAACACAAAAATGAGAGGGATATGGTGAAAGCAACAAAACTGCTGAGAGCTGCTGAGGAAGAATTTTGGGCAAAGCAGCATCCTCAACCTTACATCTTCCCTGAGTCTCCTGAAGGCACATCTCATGAGAGATCTGAATGTTACAAGGTAGGTAGGCTGTAAAGTAGTATCAGTGGAATGTTTGGCCTATGTTGTTCTTGCCTGTCTTAAAAAGTTGTCTCTCGTTCTGTTGGGAGTGGAAGATGGGAATTTCAAGCACTGTTTATAGTGTCTTGCTCTTTTGCTGGTCTGTCAGGACTCTAGTTTCAGTTTGGTCGATTGAAGGACCTCTGCTACTTCAGTCCCCCATTGCCTTACTCCACTAATATTACAAACTAGGTTTGTAGATGTTCAGAAGATGCTTTGTGGAGCTTAATTATATGTTTGGTACTTGAATACTACAGTATGATGGGCACTAAGAAAAAGCAAGAGACTTACATTAGTGTTCTTAGAATGGTAAAGTTAATAAAAAAAAATTAAAAATAAAGAAACTCCTAGTTACAGTTCTTATGTGAACTCTAAGCCTGATCTCTTCCTGTTTCTTATATGCATTACACTAAGACTATAGTTCTGTATGGTACAACCGAGATCCATCCATTCCTACATCCGTAAATAGGATTTGACAGAGAGGATAGTGGCCTTCCAGATAAATCCAGCAGGATGTTCCATGCATAAAGGGTAGCAAGAAAGAAACAAATGGAAATCAAGGCTGATGATGGCAGTGGGAAGTGAATGGCAACCTGATAAACAAGCAAATACATAAGAAAGGGAAGAGCTGTGAAAGATCTTGAAAGCAAGAACAAGAAGCTTGAATTTGCTGTGATGGAAGGATTCAAAGGGGGTTGGGTTTACATGATCAGGAAGATCACCTTAGCTGTGCTTGAACAGACTTGGGAGGGACATGGGTTGTGGGAGGCTAGAGAGGAGGTTACAATAATCAAGGCGAGGGATGAATGAGTCTTAACAGTATGCACAGAAGATAGTCAGTTTGGGAAATGATATGGAGGGAGAAGCAACAGGATTTATACATGGCCTGGATGTGAGGGAGAAGGAATCAATGATGCCCAGGTCATGGGCCTGAGTGATAGGGAGGATGAGTGGTGTCAACAATGACAGCATCAAAACAATGGGAATTGTTTATGATGAAAGAAAAATGGACAAGATTAATCTCAACATAATTGTTTTTTTAAAATGTCTCTTCTCCTTTCTCTTCCTATTTGGCTAAATCCCAAGTAGAACCATAATTGCTGGGGATGAGACTAGATGGGCAGCACTGGCTGCCCGAAAAGGATACAGCTACTTCAAAAAGCAGTTGCCCTAAGAGTCCAGGAAAGGGGAGACATGTCTGTCTTCCTCACCTCTCAAGAGATGGCAGAGTTTCCAGGGTGGGACACTGCTGTAGTGAGTTTACTAGATCAGTATTGATGCTACAGGGGGTTCCTGGGCTGGGAAGGGACTGGTTTTTTTTGTTTTTTTTTCTCTCATAAAAAATGCCAGAGCTGGGTGGGAGTGGAAGTTTGCTGTGGAGTTTATAACCCTCTGATTAAGTGTGGTGCTTTTGTTTTTTAAAGGGTCTGTAACAGGCTCAGTTCATCTCTTTCATTGTTCTTCCCTTGGTGTACTAACTTTGCTGCAGGGGTCTGTCCCCAGATTGTGGGTTGAGGGATTTGGCAAGAGCTGAAAATCCCATGTAAGTTTATGCTCCAGTGTTGTAAGGAAGACAGACCCCAGAGTAGGAATATTAACATGAGAACTTTTAAACAATGTACATTCAGAATTTATAAAGAATTGAAGACACCAACAAAGTAAAGCTAGGTCTATATTCTAGTTTTAATTAAGGATAAATGTGTACAAGGTGTCTGAATTCTTTGTGCCTAGAGATTTAAACAAAAATGTGTCCTGCCCATGTTCTCAGTTGTCAGAACCACAACAAAACCCTGGGGGTTTTTCGCCTTCCTCTGCAGCGTGGGGCACGGGTCACTTGCTGGAAGGTTCTCTGCACCTTGAAGTCTTTAAACCATGATTTGAGGACTTCAATGGCTCAGACACAGTTTTGATACAGGAGTGGGTGGGTGAGATTCTGTGGCCTGCATTGTGCAGGAGGTCAGACTAGATCAGGGGTCTCAAACACGTGGCCCGCGGGCCGCATGCGGCCCGCAGAGCTCTTCCCTGCGGCCCGCAGAGCTCCCTCAGTTACTTCCTGTCACCGCCAAACTCCCCTCACCGAGTTATTTTCTGTGCCTGCTAAGCTCCCTGCGGGCTGCTCTCCCCAATGTTTGGGGCCAGGTCTCTCCCCCGGCCCCACCTGCCGCCCCCACGCGCCTCCCCCGAGTGTCTCCCGGCCCCCACTTGCTGCCCCCTCACCGCCCGGGAGCCTGCAGCTCACGCTGACTCTGCTCCGCTCTGCCGGCTTCTGGCATCACCTGCTGCCGCAGGGTCCTAGTGCCCCCCTTCACTAAGGCCAGGGCAGGCTGCCCTTCCCCTGCCCTTCTACCCTAGTCCTGAGACTCTCCAATGCACCGAGCCTCTCCAATGCCCCAAACCCCTCACCCCCAGCCCCACAGCGCTCACCCCTGCACCCCCTCCTATCCCCAAACTCCGTCCCAAAGCCTGCACCCCCACCCCCTGCCCCAGCCTGGAGCCTGCACCGAGCACCCAAACTCCATCCCAGAGCCTGCACTCCAGACCCCCTCCCCCACCCAAACTCCCTCCCAGAGCCTTAGGCAGGTGGGGGTGGAGGGGGGGGGGCAGGTTCTACAAACCTGCCACCCCTGGAAGAGGCAGAGCAGGGGGAGAGGGGGCTTTAACAGAAGTAAATCTAACTAAGTGCGTGTTTTGCACTTTCCAGGAGGGAGGGGGGGAGGAGCGGGGAGCCACGTGCTTAGGGGAGGAGGTGAAGAGACCGGGCAGGGGCGGGGCCTCATGGAAGGGGTGGAGTAGGGCTGGGGCCAGGGGCAGCAAGGGGGCGTGTCAGTGATGCGGCCCTCGGGCGAATGCACTAGTCCTCATGCGGCCCTCGGGGTCATTTGAGTTTGAGACCCCTGGACTAGATGATCATAATGGTCCCTTCTGACCTTAAAGACTATGATTCTATGATTAAATAGCTTATCCACTTTTCCCAAAATTCTGATTTGATTTAAGATGAAGCATGCAAGGCTTCAAGCTGAACACTTTTGTTTGCATGTGCAAAAAAAACTATTGAGTCTAGAATGGGTTCACTAATGACTCCATCATGGTTGAACAGTGTAAATGTAGCTAACTGGCTGGTCTGATGCATTTTACAGCTTTTCAAATCCCATTTTCTTAAAGTGTATTTCCTGGGAGAAGATTAAATTGTCATTGTTGAGATTAAAGCACTGATTGAAACAAATAGCAGCAAAAATGCTGTTTAAGGGGACACCATCAATTTAGAAGTGACACTTGTGTCTGAGAGCTTATTTAGTGATAAGTAACACCTAAGACAACAAACTGAAAGGGGTTAGAGAAATGTCCTTTCTCTTATCTTTTTTGTTTTTACTTTGTGCATTTGATAGCACTAGTCAGTTTCATTGTTTCCTCTGTATAGTCCCTTTTCTCCTCTTGATGATATGCATCTTTCGCGCTACCAAAGAGAAGGGAAATATTTACAACAGGAACTTGTACTATATAAATTTTTTCATGAGGTCTTGGACAAGTGTAGTACTTGGAACTACGATTTTATCTTTCTCTACTGGGGGGATTCTGTGCGTCCTACTTGGAGCCCAGAAGACACATCCACCTTTTAATCCAGATATAACACCTCGTCTCGACTAGACATCACTTCAGAGTTCAGATTGTACCATAATCTTCTGGATATGTGATTGCTGAGCTACACAAAACTCTTGCAGACAAGCAGAAGTAAACTGTGAAAGTTGGACCACTGTGGTATTATATTTTGCCTTCATCACTTCATCTGGTTTGCACCACAAATGCTAGCAACTAAACCCCAAATTTAGGAGGACATGAGTTTTTAAATTACACCTCTTCTGTAACTGTTAACTCCTAGTATAAGCAATTGGCATTCTTTCAAGGGCAAAAATGAAAGTAATTGGCCTAGTGAACAGAACACTGGACTGGGACTCAGAAGGCCTGGGTTCTATTTCCATCTCTGCCACCTAAGGGTGACCTTAGGCAAGCCACTTCACCTCGCTGTGCCTCCATTTCCCTTTCTGTGAAATGGAGTTTAAAAATACTGACATCCTTTGTAAAACACTGAGATCTACTGCTGAAAAGTACTATATAAGAGTTGGGTAGTATTATGTAATGCTTTGCTTTATGGGCTACTTACCTATGTTGTATTAATGTGATTGCCTAAGCTGTGTTGCTGTATATTCTGTAGTTTCTCATATCTAGTGCCTGGATTTTTGACAGGCTCCTGAGTGGTGCTTGGATTACTGGCATCCTTCTGAGAAGGCAATGTATCCTGATTATTTCTCCAAAAGAGAGCAATGGAAGATGCTGCAGTTAGAAAGCTGGGAAAAAGAGGTCAGTACTACTACTTCAATGCAGAGTGAAGCTCAGTTAGCGTATGACACTGTGCTTTCAAAGAAGCAAATTTAATATATTCCAGACTCCAACTGGGTGACAAACACTTTAAAAGTGATTACTTGATTTAAGCATGTTACTTAAATTTCCCTACTGAAGTCTTAATTAGACTACTCCAGTAAAGTTGTTAGCACTGTAATACTGACAGCTTTCCATACGCAGATCTCTTAATGACACACCACTTCATAAGGACTCTAAAGGATCATTTCAGAGTTAAAGCTGCAATTATATCCTTGTCTCATCCTGTTGTGGCTAAGTATTGCACCAGGTACACTAAAAGTTATAAGTGTCACTGGGACAAATAGGACAGTAACTCTTTGATACTATTATTATGGTAATATACCTTTTGCAGGTAGAAGCTCTGAAGAAATAGGTACATGCTTTTGAAAAGCTCATTTTGTCAACATGCTCTAAAGAATTCAGAATAATCTTGGGCCATTTTCCATTTAGTTTTCAGCAGGAAAAAAGTTGCTAATTATGTTGAAATCTTGAACTTTTTCCAAATGTTAATGTTTAGGAAAATGGAGGGGATTTGTGAGTATGCAATTACATAGTGGTGGTGAAGCTGACCTTAACACTAGTTGTCACATTCTTAACTTCAAAAACGATCAACTCAAAATAACAGCAAATGGGAGCTGAGGCTCTTGGCTCCATATAGAACTTATTTCATGTTTAAAAAGGTTTTAGCCTGCTAGGACATTAGAGCAAGTCCTTTAAAGTCAATGAAAAGACATTTATTGACTAAGTGGTGCTGGCTTGGGTCGCTAATATTTAATAGAGTATCTGATAGGCTTCCAAAGCAGAGGGAGGATACTCATTAACTGTAACAAATAATGGAATAAGCTTCTGTTTAAAATATTGCTTTGTCATTTGAAATTGCAAATGAGCACTAGATAGTGCAGTCAACCTAAATGAGGGAATTTTATTTGTATTGGCTCTATCCTGTTAATGAAGTCAGTTCTTCATTTGGTTATAGTTGTGACGTAAAGAACTGTTCTGGGCCTATATTTGAAACCAAAGCAAAATACCAAAAGAAACAAACCAAGATTCAAGACTTTGTTTTCTTGTATGTTTTAGGTTAAGCAGCTAGAGGATGAAACTCCACCTGGTGGTCCTGAGAATGAAGCCTTGCCCCCAGCTCGCAAAGAAGGGCATCTGCCACCTCTGTGGTGGCATCATGTAACCAGACCCCGAGAACTGTCAATTTAAAAGAATCTGTGCATGAACAAGCAAATTACACTCGAGTGGTGTGTTCTCTACAACCAGTAGGAATTCCAGTTAACATGTACTACTGTACTTAATGCACAATAAAACTAAAATAAACATGAATATACTTTAGATGGGATTTGGTGATATGCTACCTTAACTCTGGCATCAAAACTACACCTCTGCCTTGATATAATGCTGTCCGCGGGAGCCAAGAAATCTTACCGTGTTATAGATGAAACCGCGTTATATCGAACTTGCTTTGATCCACCAGAGTGCGCAGCCCTGCCCACCCCCCCCAGAGCACTGCTTTACCGCGTTATATCTGAATTCGTGTTATATTGGGTCGCGTTATATCGGGGTAGAGGTGTACCTATTGTACCGTAGAACCTCAGTTACGAACACCTCAGGAATGGAGGTTGTTCATAATTCTGAACAAAATGTTATGGTCCTTTCAAAAGTCAATGTTCAGCTGAAAACTGAATACAACTTTGAAACTTTACTATGCAGAAGAAATATGCTACTTTCCCTTTATTTTTAGTAGTTTAACAGTACTGTACTGTATTTGCTCCCCTTCCCCCCCCCCCCCGTTTCTGCCTGATTGTGTACTTGTGGTTCCAAATGAGGTGTGTGGTTGACTGGTCAGTTTGTAAGTCTGGTGTTTGTATCTATGAGTTCTACTGTAGTGTGTAGGCATCTGTATCTTCACAAATCATTTGGGGCCTGTAGGTCAGATGCCTTTTTTTCAGCCAAGTAAACAACATTTTAGTTGGATACTGTGCATCTGCACTGACCTCTTCCTGTAAAACGTTAATTCTGCTTCTGAAATGTTAACTTCTGGCCTTCCCTAGTTTGATTGGAGGATGTTTGAGGTATAAGGATGGCTGAATGAGGCTTTTATTGAAGTTAAATAGGTGCCAAGTTCTCAACAGTGATGAGAAATCTCTAACCCCCTTAACTGAACTTTCACTCATGCCTTGTGTTATCACTCACACTAGTTCTTCCATTAGTCTTTCCTCCTAGAAAGTCTTTCCTCCTATATGAATTTCAAAGGTGAAAGACAAGCAGAAAACGATGGGCAGGCTGCCTCTATACAATGAAGCAGAAGAAAAGGTCACAAGCCCTGCTTTCTTCTCTTTGCTGTTTTGCTTCAATACACTGTACTTAGCAACTACTACATGGCAAGACAGAATAAACTAAAATGTAAGCACTTGTCCAAAAATGCATTTGGATATCAGCAATTTTATGTAGTACTGCAAACTATGGGTGCATCGCTAGTAAACTAGTTGCATTATTTTTGTTTCACGTTAGAGTGCTTGTGAGCCTTCTACTGATTTGGCTAAATGGACTAAAAGTGATTTTTGATTTTTAAAAACAACCAACCTGTAAAGAACCATTTTAATGGTATTTGGCTTGATGCAGCAGTCTCCTCTGCTGGAAGAAAAAGTCCTAGTTTCAAGCACTGGGAATAAATGACTTGTTTATCTTAACTGTGTAAATGTGTTAGTCAGCAGGGAAATCTGGATGCTCTTGCATTCATTAAGATAAATGTTCCTTAATGAAACTAAGGTAATGCAAATGCTAGATGCAAGTTAGTTTATGCAGCGGTACCAACATTATTTATGCAAGGTATCACTTTTCCTTCTCTGAAGCTGGCCCATGGTGCTCTTTGATATAAAATTTTATTAAGATGATTTAAAAAAAAAAAGTGAACGGTACAGAGTTTAAGCATAGAAGTTTCTGGTTATCGGAATAACGTACAGATTATCAAGGGGTGCGAAGTTCGGTTTAAGATCGGGTGGCGTAAAGAATACGTAATCTGCAATATCCCTGATTGGGGGTAAAAGGTTGATGGATCAAAGTACCACTTTTCCTTCTCTGAAGCTGGCCTATCAGGTGCTCTTTGATTAGTACAACTGAGCTATTCCTCATCTGCCAAGCACAAAGCCTTTTTTCCCTTAATCCCCTCTAGCATTACCATGTAGTGCCAGCAGGTGGACATGTTTAGAGAACTGATTGCCTCACTAACTCTAGAAAACTGCTGAAGTGGAGAAAACAAACTATATCAATTCTGATTACTCATTTAAGAGTAGCCTCCTCCATGCAGTATACTATCTTAGCTACTCTTCTATTTGTTATGTATTAATGAAAAAGACTTACAGCAAGGAAGATTCCCTTGTGAGAATTCTAAGACTCTCCACCTCTCTGCAAGGGAAAAAGGAAAGAGTTCCCCTCTAATAGGAATTTAATGCCAATTAGGTGATGTCCTGGGTGGCGTTCTCAGAGCACCAGTTGCCCACTTCAAAGAAGGAAAGATGCTGGGTAGGTAATTTGTGCTTATGTGTTTAGTGTAGAATCACAGCCATTCAAATTGTCTATTGGAGTCAGCATGCTGAGGCTTTGAGCAATTAAACAGCTGGGAGTATTGCTCGAATGAAAGCCACTGCTGGGCCAAATGAAATGGTAGGCAAGTCTGTTTTGGCACTTGTGAAAGAAAAAAGCTTTCACAGTTACGTGTATTCCAGAAATGTGAGTGATCCCTTGGGCTATGTAGGTTGACATACAGGTCTGTCTCATCTTATGCTGGGGTTACGTTCCGCGGTCAGCGCGTAAAGCGAAAACCACGTATAGTCAAAATTACATTGAGTGTAATGGCAAGCGGAATCGCCCGCACTACAGGAACAGTACATACATACATTTTTTTTTTTTTTTTTTTTTTTTTGCTGACCGTATAAAGCTGAATTCGCACATGTTAAATGCATGTAAGATGAGACAGACCTGTAATGAGCTAGGTTGCTCTGCTGCACTGGAGAATCTACAAAGCCAGTTCCTGTAGCTGACTTTCTTCCCCAAACAGTTTTAGCTCTGCCTTGGTGCCATAATATGTAGCTGGGCTGTGAGCAGAAGCCCTTTTGATCTTAAGGGGACTTGCTACTGTGCTTTCTCCTAAATATCAGTTTCACACAGACTCCTGTCATCAAAAAGCCTTTCTCTACAGCAGGGCACAGAAGACAGAGCCAACTCAATGGAAAACGTGCCTGCCTGGAGACAGAGCCCTAGTCCTGCTTGTTGGGGCAGAGTGAGACTAAGTTTTCTAAATAGTTCCACCTGCTGGCACTATTTGTGAAACTAGAGAGGAGTTTAAAAAAACCTGTTAGGACTCTGAGGAAAACCTAGTTGCAAGAGATCATGGAGCATCAGGTGCCCAGAAGGCAGAAGTCTCTCTCTCTATAAAACTAGCTCCTGGCAACTTAATGGGAGAAATTAAAATCTTCATGTGCATGTTGTCTTAGCATCTAGATAGTGAATGCAATCGAATCCAAAAACTCTTGACTGGTGTTTTGCAACATATGATCATGGAAGTGGGTTGTAGCTGGAGCTGGTTGGAGAATTTGGACATGTTTGAAGTAGACATTGTTGCAGAAAGCAGATACTGTTTTAGCCGGCTCTGAAAGCAGTGTGCCTTCTAGGGCACTGTCTGTACATCCACCAGAAACACAAGGCATCACCCTAGCAGTGGGACATGAATTCCAGTGCTCTGTGGCTGTAAAAGTTTGTGGGATGTGGGTGGGTCATAGACCAAAACTGTTGAATCACTACTTACATCCTTTACCATTGTTTGCTGCAATCATGGTAAAGGACAGAAGGTTGGTCCAGCTCTGGTATCTATCAGGTACGGAAGGTATTCAACCAAACTGGTCTGGGAAGATGGAGGTAAGTCAGTATCTAACAGTGCCACCTTTAGCAAGCTGTAGCTTCTAGTATAGCCCCTCCTGTTCTCAGCTAGGCTGGTGTTGCAGGGGAGAAGTGAGGGGTGTGAGTTCTAACCAGGGTGCACAAGATAGGAGAGAGGAGAATAAAGCTGATTGCTACTTTATTCTCTTTTTACATTGCAGGCTAGACACCCAATCATAGTTCTATCAAAGCACACAAAAATGGAGCTTGTGTAAGAGCAACAAACTCACGTGGGGAAATAATCCAAGTAATTTAACTCTTTGAGTACTTTACCAATGAACTGAAATGTCATCTCCACAGTCTTTGCATGCAATATAGTTGTATGCATCAAGATATTACCCCACTTTGTCTCGCTAATCTCCAGAGTGAGACATTCATAGACTTTAAGGCCAGGCAGGACCATCTTGTCCAGCCTCCTCTATATCACAGGCCACAGAATTTCCTCCGGTTATCCCAATATCGAGTCCTTTAATTGTTTGACTAAAGCATATTTTCCAGAAAGGCCTCCAGTCTTGAAGATTTCAAGAGATGGAGGATCCACCACTTGCTTTAGTAGTTTGTTCCAATGGTTAATCACCCTCATTGATAAAAAGTGGCATTTATAATATGAATGTATGTGGCTTTAACTTCCAGCTGTTGACTGGGTTATGCCTTTCTCCAGAAGCTGGGTCTCCTGACTATGGCACCAGGCTTTATCCACTGGGCCACAATGCCTCCCTTAGACTTGAATACACTGACACTGCTTACCTAAGATTGACTTATCTGCCTTTGAAATTCATATACGTTTTAGCTTTTCTGTGGCACACCCTCCTGAAGATTACTCATCTTCGATAGCACAGGGCCCTTCTCCCTCCAGCAGGTGGTGCCACATCCTAGCACTCCTCTCCAACGTGAGCCAACTCTCTCTCTCTCTTACATATGATCCCTGATCTTTAGCACAGAACTGTTCCGCACATACGCAGGATGTTCCTCTTCCCCCTTTAGCCTCTGGTGCAGTTCCCTGCTATGTCTTGGGCTGAGGGAGGAGGTGGCTCTCACTGATAGGGCTGTTGTAGAGATGACTTGTTCGTAACAGGAGTCCCATCTAAGCCTCCTTTACTCATGCATTTGTAAACCACTCTCTGCCAGCGCTAGGTTCTTTGTAGCACAGCAGCTCTAATAATTGCAGCAAAATTTTGGAAGTTAGCCAGTCCAAAATCATACATTCCAGGGGCAGAAGGGACCATTGTGATTATCTAATCTGACTCCTGCGTAACACAGGCCATAGGACTCACATGAATTTATTCCTGATTGAATTAGAACAGATCTTTTAGAAAAAATATCCAATCCTTATTTAAAAATGGCCAGTGATGGAGAATCCACCATGACCCTTGGTAAATTGTTCCAATGATTTATTACCCTAATTATTAAAAAATGTCCTTTGTTACTAGTCTGCATTTGTTTAGCTTCAATTTCTACCCAGTGGATCATGTTACACCTTTTTCTGATAAACTGAAGAGTCTTCTATTATCAAATTTCTGTTCCCCATGTAAGTATTTACATAATGATCAAGTCACCCCTTAATCTGGTAAACTACATAGATTGCACTCCTGGAAGCTATCACCATATGGTATGTTTTCCAATCCTTTGATCATTCTCATGGCTTTCTCTGAATTCCAATTTATCAACATCCCTTTTGAATTGTGGACACCACAACTGGGTACAGTATTGCAATAGCAGTTCCGCTAGTGCTAACTACAGAGGTGATATAACTTCCCTACTCAAGCTACTTGAGATGCCGGTTTATACATCCAAGGATTGCATTAGCCCTTTTGGCCACCAGGTTTGCATGGGGAACTAATGTTCACCTGATTAGCCACCAGAAGCACAAAGTCGTTTCAAGAGTCCCCCATCCTATAAGAATGGCCTATATCCTTTGATCCTAGACGTATACATTTACATTAGGTGGTATTAAAAACACGTTTGCTTGTGCCCAGCTTATCAAACATTCCAGATCACTTCATCATCTTAATTATTTACCACCACCCTAATCTATGTGTCATCCATATACTTCATCAGCGATGATTTTGTTTTCTTCCAGATCATCGATAAAAATGTTGAATAGCATAGGTCGAGGAACCAATCCCTGCATGACCCCACCACTAGAAATATACCTGCTCGATGATTCCTCATTTATAGTTACATTTTAAGACCTGTTTTTAAGCCATTTAATATGTACCATGTTGATTTCGCATTATTTCAACTTCTTAATCAGTGTCGTGTGGTACCAAATCAGATGTCTTACAGAAGTCTTAAATATATTACATCAGCACTATTGCCTTTATCAACTAAACTTGTAATCTAAAAAAGCCACCCAAAAATCAGGATAGTTTGAGATGTTTTCCATAAACAAGTTCCAACAGCTCCTTTGTTTTAGCAACTAATTACATAGAATTGTGGGATTCTTTTTCTTTAAAATGGACACAAGCCACTTTTTTTTAAACCTCGCATGATTCTTGTGCTGTTTGTTGACTCAACTCCTACCTCCAGTGTAAACACTAAACAGATCCAAGTTGTTGCCTTATTGTGACCTTTTGGGGACAAATAAATCAAAATACCCTTTTTGTTCCACTTGTCTGAAGTCTCCATGTTTACAACTAGCATTAAAGAGCCAATCCATTGCTCACTGAAACCAGTGAGAATCTTTCCATTGACTTCAGTGGCCATCAGATCTGATGGCTCTATGTCTGATGTTCTCTAGGAGAATACTTCTTTCAAATGTTTGCACACAGGGTCAAAGCTGACAGACACACTGGAGAACCACTAGGAAAGTGCCTCAAGGTTATATAGGTTTGTCTAGCAGCACCGTGCACTTATGAAATAAATTATGGCAGTAGAAAGTGCAGTGGGTATGCAAATATACTGCTTTTAAAGGCACAACACATATTTAGCTCAACCACCTTGAGTTTCCCTTTCATGTCTTAATGAAAATTCATGTCCTAAAGTTTTCATTTGTCTGTTTCAGCAGCAGGTAAATTAGGACACTGCATGGTAGTTTTAAAAATATTCCTTCCCATCCTACCTTTGTCTTTAGGACAGGCACCAGAACTGAGAGCAGACATCAGTCAGAGATATATGGAAGATAGCACTTACTGTTATGCTTGATACTGACTAATATATTTATTAGAACACAAGCAGCATCAACAGCAGAAATCTTTGTCCTAAGTCAAAAGAATAACTGCAGTCCACCAGGAGAACAGATAAATGCGCGTAAGACGCAAGAGACCTGTAACATGTGCGATTTCGGCTTTGCGCGGTTGGCAAAACCACACCAAAAAAAAAAAAAAAAAAGAGAGAAAAAAAGCAATTTACGTACTGTTTCTGTAGGGCGGGCGATTCCGCCTGCCATTGAAGTCAATGGGATTTTGGCTATACGCGGTTTACGCGCTGACCGCGGAACGGAACCCCCGCGTAAGACGCGAGAGACCTGTATACTGAAAGCACAGTATTGGCCAGGGAAATATAATTGTTTGGCATTAAGGACATTTTATCTTTAGAGTGCTGTACAATGTATCTTTCTCCTCTAACCTCAGGCCACCTCTCCAAACACCCCAGGAAAAAACAACTGAACAAAAATATAATCTCCAAGAGTCCTTATCTAAGCTTCTGTTTACCTACATGCATGATTCAGATGCTTGGAGTTCAGGTATGATTTGCATGTTCCGTGTTTTATATTTTTTTTAAAGGAATTAGACAAAGGAAAACATCTACATCCAAAGCCCTGAAAGGACGGAGTCTTTTTTAAGAATGGAAAAACACGCATTTTCCATCAGTTCTTTATTTATAATGTAGGCTGAAGCAATCATTACAATGTAGAAGGGAGACCCACAGTTACAGCAATTATTTATACCAGTTTAGAACAAAAAACTGCACAAGGAGAGGTCAACTCTCAGTACAAACTAGCAACTAAACCACAATAATTTACCATTAGAAACTTTTTATTTTTTAGCTGTGACACTGCTTTTACAATATGCAAAAACACAAACAATAGAACTATCCAAAGTGTTTTGTCACATTCTTTCTACATTGAATTTGGCAACATTTTATATTACATTTACCGAGATTATACTTACGTTTAAGAACTAAACAAGTGAAAAGCTGTACTTCGGTACAGTTACATCCATTTATTTCAAAGGTTTAAATAACACTTTTAACTATTGAGATTATTTCCTAACAGTTTTTGTTTAAGCAAAAACCATCTCAAAGCATCATTTGCACAATGCATCAGCTACTTTATCAAGATTGGTGGGCTCCACCACAGGCACTACTGTTTATTATATTCGGTAATAAGGAGCTTGTTTTTCAAAGAAAGGAAGGTTTCATATATTCTAAGAATCATGCCTTTTTGCTTTAAAGCCATAATATAAAAATGTTAAGCAACCACAGCAGTGTAAATATTATATAGAACAGAGTGACTATTCAGTTACAAGAAGTCTCACATCCAATGCAGTTATGTATTAAAGCATAAGAGGTTATGTAGGCAAGACAAAAGCCAACAGAAATCTGCAGTATTTGGTGGAAACTAGCCCCTTACATTTTTGGGGGTGTATTTTAACAGTCACAAACGTACAAGCCTGGTACCTATCTCACTTTTGGGGTTGATGAAGATAGGCAGGTTGTGCCCTTTTGGACTGTTTGAACAGAACACTTGCGGCACTCCAAGTTCTGCACATTTCTATTGGCTTCAGGAGATGGATACTGCAGTCATAACTTAATTTTACTTTAAGAAAAAAATCCATCTCATCTATAATTCTATCAATAACATTCCAAAAATACATTACCTAGAATACAAAAAAGGGAACAGAGTGGTCAGTCTCGGAGAAGTGACATTAAATACAAATCTTTCGCCCACCCCCCTATTTTTCAGTATTTAGTAAAAGCCAATCAACTGCCATTTAAAAGACGGTAAGAAAAACAAGCCCCTGAATTGGAAATGAAATATATTTGCAATTTACTAGATTTTAAGCTGGTGACTGCGGTCAAATCATTAAGTGTTTTCTCAAAATATTCGAGCTTTTCAGGGTGCCCAGCCTGCTGGGCTCAGTCACTAAAAGGCATTTTGATATATCTAAGAACTCCCTGCTATCATTTTTAAAACGTTTTCACATTTGTAACTGCCTTAAGCCTCTTGAACTTGTTTGTATTCAATGAAAGGATGAGCGGAATGGAAAGTAATGGAGGACATCTAAGCCTACACAGTTCAGGTGGCATGCATGTGACTGAAAGTTGTCGCTGTGCAGTCTAGAAGAAATGTGGGGGGAAAAACTAAAGTCTTTAAACACGCTACAGAAACAAACACCGCAATCCAATATGGCTTATTCGGATGCACTTACTGTGAAGCTACTAGCACTTAATCCACTAGGCTACTCTTGTGCAACAGCATCTGCTATTTTGACGGCATTTCCCTCCCCCAGTTATCCCCCAATACTCTGCCAATTGCAGGTTTCTTTCTTGCATTATATTGCTTTTATTATCAATTGTTATTCCTGCTTTTCAAACAAACAAACAAAATCATTATGCTTAAATGAGTATCTATTCCTTACTGGTTCATTTATACACAGAAGTATCATTTCTTTTAAACCTCACTATTACAAGGTGCTCTACAAAAACCTGCAAAAAAGCCAAATGCAGTAAATCTCCTTGCCAAAGTTAACTACTTAACTTTTTTTTCCTCTTGCGTATTTAAAACTTTACAAAGAGTTATACAAAAGTTAAATGGGATTTGGCACCTTCAGAAAAAATTAAACGGGGGTCTTAGATCAAAAATGTGCAGAAACAAAATCATTGATATTTACAAATTAAAACACTAGTGAAAATGTCTGTTACTATGCGCTTTCATCTTGTTTTCCCCTTTATAGTACCTTCAAAACGGTCTATTACTGAGTTTCCTACAAAAGCTTTTGATTATAGATTGGAATGGATAGAGACAAATAAGGTTTCATCACAGTTCATTCTCAGTGACTAGAACTCTGGCAGCACTCTCCTGTCTACAAAATACGAGGTGCCGAGCGATCATTTGTGGTAGTTTTCTTCAGTTTGACACCACGGCGAATGGCGTTCAGCATGTCTTCGCCTTGCGGGGCATCTCCAGGGCTCAGGTCTCCTGGGTCACATTTTGGCTGGCATGGGGGTGCAAGGGTGCTTGAGCTATCCCTTTCGCTTTCTTCTCCCTCACTTTCAGGGACTGCTTGTCTCTGCTCATCTGGGGTATTCAGCTTCTGGCTTGGTGGTGGAGGGTTGACAGATGCTTGCCCGCTCCACAAGGAAGAGGGCATACTGGTGACTCCTTGCCCACCGTCGCCTGCTGATTCAGACTCAGGACTCTGCTCAGCACATTCTTCTGCCCCACCCAGGATGCCTGGCAGTCCCCCTAGTACATCTGGTACAGTTGGCGTTTTGACAGGAATTACTGGAGTTTTGATTGGAATAGGACCCCCCCCTATGGTACCTCGTCTGACCGAAGGTTTGGTGGAAGGGGTCCGTCTGATGGTTGCTACACCGGGTGTAACTATTACAGGTCCAAGCGTAGTTGGCAGGCCTGCAGTAGAAGCAGGACGCTTGGCCTGAAACATTCTGCGGTAGGACTGGCTGATGTCACTGTTTCTTGGAATGGTTGAGGATTTGTCAAATTCTTGTTGTTCTGTCTCCTGATCAGCACTCACAGAGAAATAATCATAATCTGAAACTGACGCCAAAGGATACTGTTAGAAACAAGCTGGAGCAAACAGCTGTATCAGGTTAGCGAGTCTAAAGTAAGTGTATAACAGTACTAAGTTTGAAGTCAATATCTATTAATATTTGCAAAAGACACACTTTATCAGCATGTGCATGCACCCAAAAGATGAACAAGCCTAAGATACCATGGTCACAATTTTCAAAGCTAGGTGTCTAAAGTTAAGCGCCTAAGTAGCCTGATTTTAGAGGTGATAAGCCCTTACATCTCTCATTGAAGTTAATGAGAGTTATGGGTGCTCAGCACCTCTGAAAAAATTCGATCACTTACTCAGGTGTCTAAGAAATTTGTGTGCCAACCGTAAAGAACCCAACTTTTAAAACCACTGACTACTCTGTCCTGTTAGCCACGTCCCAATATTTTGAATTCGTCAATGATGATGGAAGTGCAGCCCTGGTCTAAAAGGCAGTTCTAAAAATTGCATTGTGGAGGTGCACATTTGCTGTGTCTCAAATGATTTCTGCATCAGATATGCTCGACTTACGGGTAAAAATATTTTCTAATGGCCAGCCCTTCAAACTCAGCCTGAGCTCTGAGTGTTAAGCCTCCTTCTCACACACTAGAAGTCAGAGGTTATGCCAAATTAGACCTTCAGTTAAAACTACCTAACCCTTATTACCTTTAATGGACTTACACAGGTGTAACGGATTCAAAATTAGTAAACAATTTTAGTGGTGCACAAAAAATAGAATCCGTCTCACTTCCTCTTAGCTGGGTTGCCGCTTCTGAAGCTGAATTAAAAATAAATCCTGAATGCAATTTGTCCCGTATCCCCAAATAAACTTTCAGCAAATCTATTTTTCAGTTAAAGTTACTACAATTCCCTCCTATGTTCAAAAAAGCTCACAGAATGAAGAAACTAGAACTAGACAGCTACTGAGCAAAGTTCATGGATTTGCCATTGGACAATACAGGACCACCCAAAAGGCTACACAGTCAGTGAGACAAATCATGCAGAACATTATTAAATAAAACCCATAAAATATCAATCAGATTTACTATAAAAATGGTACGATACTTAAGATGAAATTCTCCCCTACACAGTTCCTCAAACCTCTGATAAGTCTTTAGTTAGTGCCTAAGGTGTTGTGCAGGCACCACTGCACCAGAGTGAATTTTGCCCTTATTTGCTGTTTAAGGGAGAACAGGCTCAGAAGCTTACAAGATGAAATCTGTTAATATACTGCTCACACTTAAGCCTGAACAAGCCATCAAGCATGGTAGTTGGCTTCGCTCTTCTCCTATCACTAACCAGAAGAGAGCAACATTTCCTGACTTCAAATCCACTAGCAGTGAGAAGTTAGGGGCTGTGATGGCCTTCGTTTGGAATGGTCAAGAAGTGCAGCAGCTTAGCTCTGTATACCTTGTGATGGGATAGTGTCCTCCGAACAGCATGGTGTGGTAGTCTGAGTGCTGTAGCCACTGGAGCACTGCAAGGAATCTCTGCTGCTTCTCTGGGTGTCCAGCTGCAGACCTCTTGTCAGAGCTAGAGCTAGCTCCTCGCATGCTTCTATCTCCTCTCCCTGCTAGTTACACACAGGAAAGCAGCTCATTAGATTTATGTCTGATTCCATTGGGACAATACTTCCGAGACCACACCAAGTTTGGTCCTGTCACTGTTGTATCCTTTCCCACCTCAACCTGAGTCACCCACAACTCAACAGGATTATTTCTAAATATTCACCATTAAAAAAAAAAAAAGAGAGAAATAAGTGTTTCTTCTTACATCGTTGATGCATATTTATGAATTCCAAAGATTATGCCCATGCCTTAACCATTCTGTCTTTATAAAAAGGGTTGTGCCCACAGAAAGCACTTGAACTAAAATGTTTGCAAGAGATAACAAATACATCCCCTCTGCACCGAGCTCCTTAGTAAAAACTAGAGCATCACCCTTGTGGTAGCTGACACAGTCATACTCCGAGGTCTCTGGGCCTCCTCAGTGGGCACAGATGGTCCACTTGGGGCTCCTCCATTAGGGTCTGGTTCACGTTTCTCTTTGCGGCGTTGCAAGGTGTTCACCATAGGCTGATCATACGGACCTGGTTTAGCCCAATCCTAAGGAAACGTTTCCATTAGTAAACATACGGTCTATGTGGAAATACCACCATTCCTATTCTAGAACAATACCAACACAGCAGCAGATTAGGTATCAAATGTGGGTGCAATATTGAAAACAAGTGAAATAAAATACTTAATTCTCATGATATTTATAAAAAAGTTCATGATATAAACCCATCTCTTCTAATCTTCCTTTAAACAAGGAACCTAAAATACCTTAATTCTCTCCAGGTAAAACTCAGTTGCATTTAAAGCCTCAATTTTCAGAAGTACAGAGGCAAAATTTATGTCATTACCACAAATGAGCAATTGCAATGCATGTGCAAATGGCCAGTTAGCCATCTGAAAATTCACCTGCATGTGCAATAGCAGAAACTGCACACATCACATTATGGCTGCAGTGTTCTGAAAATTTGGTCTTAAACAGATCTAAATACCCCATTAAAAGTGTACATTTATTCCGAATATTTTCTTTTAAATCTAGGTTCTAGTTAAGAGCTGTATCGAGGAGGGCTAACTTCACTTTGCATACTGATGATGCTGAATCCACTAAGGGGGCAACTTTTCAAGCTGTTGGGAATATATGCACTTATGGCTCTATTAAGCAGTGAAAATTCTGCGGATACATAGAAACTATAGAACATGCACTAGGAAAAGTGTTCAGCAGAGAAATTTGGTGGGACTACAAATTCACTGATGATCAGATCCAGAGGTGCTACTTACCAAATGATAATGCTCAATTAATTGTAAAGAGTTCTTCTCTAATCTGTACATGAAGTCCTTTCTCTATCCTTTTTCATAAGTGAACTGCCAGAACTTTAAGACTACATGGCCTATTTCTGGTAGCAGCCTGGCTGCTAATCAGCCTCTTCTCTACCCTCTTCAAGTCAACGGAGGACTCATGGAAGATACCCAAGCCCAGAGGTGGTCATTACCATCCACCATATAAGGCTTTCAGAGGGAGGTAGCTCTACAGACTCCAAGTTTCAGAAGGTGGGGTAGAACTGGAAGCCTGTATGTAGCATTCTACAGCTGCAATAAGTATCCCAAGTCTGGATTTAATTTATAAAAAGTCCCATTTAAAAAAGCTGCAACCTTGTAACAAATCCATAGCCACCCAAGAACTTCACAGCTGTCTGCATGATGCACACCATGGCTACTTGGAGCTTCAAGGGGACAGAACTCAGATTCTCCTGGTCCAAAAACACAGGCCTACTCCTCCCATTTGAGCTAAATGAGAATCTCTGAAAGCTCTGGGCAGTATTGGGCCTATGACACAATGGAACAGTTCTGATTCCATCCACTAAAAGACAGGGGTATTCTCTAGTAGTTCATTACAATAGCTAAAGCAACACATGCACATTGTTAATCGATTTAAAAAACATCCACTAAGTGAACTAGATGCCAACCCTACATTTGCCTCTTCGGGCATAAGTTTGGTGGGGTGCTAAGCAACTCGTGGAAGTCCTACCACCTGCTGAACAGAACCCAGAGTGCCCGCAAAGGAACAAGCCCCTCTCTTTCTAAGGCCAACCCTGTCTATTTTTAAAGGTAAGTATTTTACAAACCTTAGACTGTTCATGGTCATGCGGAAATACTGATTTAGTTCTTTGTACATTTATAATCGGATTGTGGTAAATATTCGGCATTTAAAGTCCACTTTAGAATGGTACTAAACAGAGCAAATCAACTGGTAATTAAGTGGGATTTGAAAGGCAAGGACTGCAGTGAGTATCGAAAGGCATGGAGAGGAGAGCATTGCTGCCAAAAAAGAAACACAAACCTTCCAGCTAGGGATCTTAGATGATGATAACATGCCTGGCCCAATGGTGTAATAATGACCGCGGTCTGGAAGGAGGGTTGAGGAAGCCCGAGTCCATGCGCGGGAGACAGGCGGGAAATGAGGGAAAGGACCTGCACCAACTGAAGCTAGGTATGGGTCACTTGATAAACTACAGTGATAAAACCCATTAGACAACTGGAAACAAAACAAAACAAAACAAACAAAAATAAATTAATATAAACAAGATGAGTATGGAAATATACGGTGACTGATGTGCTCTGGGCAGAAAGTATCTTAATTTTAAAGCAAAAAAATTGAGAACTGCTACAAATTAACAAGTAATTAAAAAACAGATCTAATATTTGCTCCTGAAGTGTGCCTGCTTGAAAATTGTTATTTGAATTAACAAATTTCAGAGGACAATCCAGAAACCATTTTCTTTGGGCTGAGCAGCTTTGCCTGGTCTCCCCTGGAGGTGGTATTTTAAAGAAAGAGACAACAATTTATTGATGATGCAGCTCTAGACATGGAAACTAAACATTTCCAAAGCTGAAAACGTTCATGTCAGCTTTATCATGTGCAATAAAATGGAGAGAGGAAAGTGTGCAGCCTCCGAAAATGACATGTACCAGCAGCATAATGACAAGGGAAGGAAGAAAAAATGGCTGGATGAGAATGGATACTGATATCACTGGCTCCCCTAGATTTAGGGTTTATCCAAAATTTATTCTACTGTGGTGGGTTTTTTGTTTTTGTTTTTTGTTTGTTTTTTCCATACCTGGGTTTCTCAGAGCTTAATGCATAATACATAATTTGGAGAAAAAACATGGACAGTGAAACCTGAAAAAGAGGCCACTCATATTAGGCAACTACTCTCTGTAGACAACTTCCCACAGTGCCCCCAAGCACAGAGCGTACAGTTTGGCTGCACCTTTGTTAGAAAACCACCTCTTAAGCCACCAATTTGTAGGTCCCCCGACTGGCAGTTTAGACAAGTTTCACGGTAGTTTATTCATGTATTCATTTGTTAAGGGAGTGTGTAACAGTTCCTTTTCTCATCTTCACAGGGAAGGGTCTTAGCTCCGTGTCCCATGCATGCTGTTATTCAATGTCTGGGCTTGGCTAATGAGCCAGAAGATTTGTATGTCTGAGATGAAATGTTTCACCTTATCTGTGGAGGCCCAAGCCCCCATGGTGGAGCCTGAGCTGACTGAGGTGGGGGAACTGCACTCGCTCACTGACTGGCAGGTTTCAGAAGCTTCTGAAGAGGCAGAGCTGGACGAATTCTGCAGCGTGAACAGCACCACAACGTAAGGAAAGGAAAAAACAAGCCACCAACAAAGGAAAACAAAAAGCACGCACATACAGACGGGGACACACAGGAGAAGGGGAAGGATGAGAAAAGCAGAGGGTTAGGGATTAAATCAATCATTAAATACTGCTCAGATCCACCACTAGTGATCAGTAACGGTACAGAAGAAACAAAAGAAACTAATTCCTTAATGCAAGGACTAGCTTCACAGGCTGACGGACCTCTTGGTTCTCTCACCCCCACTGCTATCTGTGCCACTGCACCTCAAGGGCCAGATGCCCTCAGGTGCTGAGGGCCCTCCTATATAGTCAATGGAAGTTGAGGGAACTCAGCTCATCAAACGTCTGGGTCCTATATGCATTTAACTATTTAATATCAAAGGCAGATTATATCATGAGCCCAGTTTCCTAGTGGAAGCTGTCTAGACTCAACATGTGCCTGCAAAACAGCAAACACCCCTTGTGCACACAAATTCTGGTTTTTTGCAGATGCAAATGTGCGTGTGCAAAGCTTGATTGAGTTTGGACATTAGGGAACAGCATACAGTCCGACTTTCCCTCTTTGGAACCCTTCCCTGTGGGACCAGTTTGACTATCAAATCCCTTCACAATTATGAACATACCTATTGGGTGACCTTAAAGTTCAATTCACCCCTTTAACTATTTCATCACAGTAAGTTTTTTTTTTTTTTAAAGCCTGGAATGACTGTGGTTACCCTTCAGAGAGTGCACTCATTACAGATCTAAAAATCACTTCTTCTATGAAAGAGATTAAAGCTAACACAACACTAACATAGCAATCTAAACAGTGCTTTACACAGCAACAAATGCCATTTCTCAGGGTTATAGTGTATTCTATGTAGCCTGCTACCTTGTCTGTTGGATGTTGACTCTTGGTGTCAGGGATTGTTCTTCAATAACCTTTCTTGGCTAGTATGGCTTATGGGCATTCCATCGAAAATATACAATATTTTGTATTTTGAGCCATTGTACCATGTTTTTAGATTAGATGGAACTTTCCACCTTTCAACCTATACAAGATCCATATCCATTTCAATCTGCCTGCATCCTTATTTTGCTATATTTTCAATTGATGTACTGTGTTGCTGCTTAAAAAACAAACAAAAAACTTTTCCTAGGATACCATACCAAGGAAGACAAAATCCTACTGACGGGCCTGATCCAGAACTTACTGAAACCAATGGGAGTCTTTCCACTGACTTCAATAGCTCAATTGGGTCACGCTCACAGTGACTTGAAATCACTCCCTTGGATTTTTCCACTGGCAGCAGAAAGTCTATGCAGTGACTTCTGATGGTCTGTTGTCAATAACACAACCCAACTGGATTTTTTTAAAGCTGAAGAAACTCAGGAGAAGCTAATACTTGATGGTGGTTCACAGAGATTTATAGTTCCTGTGGGACCCCTACTAAATCTTACACTTGGTCCGTGGGGTGATCGTGTCAATTCTGAAGTGACAAACTGATATTTTATGAACCATTAACAAAGGAAGAGCTCCTGGCATGACCAAAATGATGCTTGGTCCAGTCAGTTAATGTCTTCCAAGCCAGTTTCTTATCCAAGGAAAGTTAGTTTATCCACATACCATAACTTTCTGCTGGCCAATTAATGTAGTACTTTATTGAATGCTTTTTGAATATCTAGGTATCAAAGTATATCCTGCATTTTAGCCTGTATGATCTTTGAGACAGAGGCTGCATCTTCTTCTGTATTTGGAAAGCACTTAACACACTTGGGCTGCTACTAGTCATAATAATTTCTGCAGTCTGCCATATAAACAACAACTGATGAACTCCAACAATTAACTAAGCATAACAGACCTCCAGGCCCTTACACCCAGGTGTTACTACTAGTTTCTCTAACAGATGTAGTAACGTTTCCTAATCCATATATTTTAACTTGGTATTAAAAACAAACACACACTGACTGTCAGCAGTTAGTGAAACTGTTACTAATTTCAGTCAGAGTTTTATATTTTTTTTAAAGATTTGTAGAACTTACCTGCACTTCATAATTTACGTAGAAAAAAAGGATTTTTTTCAAAAATATTTCCACTGTGAACTGTACTAACTTCTTCCCTACTATCTGATGCAACAGGATCTCCTCATCAGCAG
This sequence comes from Platysternon megacephalum, assembly GCA_003942145.1. NCBI lineage: Eukaryota > Metazoa > Chordata > Testudines > Platysternidae > Platysternon > Platysternon megacephalum. The sequence continues at coordinate 355,567 of QXTE01000365.1, read as the reverse complement.
ACTCCCATCAGCTTCCTGATTTGTACATGCAGAAGCGAGTTAAAACAAACCTGCCACATATTTCTGACCTAGTTTCCCTTTTTAGAGATTACCCATTTTTCTTTATTGTCTCTGGAAAGATATTTTAAGAATCCTTTATTGTTAGCCAAACTGTCTTCTGCAATTTGAGATCAGAATTTATTTTGCTCTAATTGTCCTTTCAACTTGCTTTGTCTACTTATTTACTTTTCTAATACCATTACCTAGTTTTCATCCTCATCAGATTGATTGTGTCTTGTGCCTTTACAATGGCTTTTGCTGTCCTTTTGTCATGATTAGATTTAAAACAGAATTAATTCCATGTGCAGTCTCTCCAACTGTGTAATTACTGTCCACTTTCCTGCAGTACATTTCTTACATTATTATGAACACGGCATTTACATGTTCACTCAAAGTCAAAGACATTATTTTATTATTACCCTAAGTCATATATAATTACTAGGGCCGTCAAGCGATTAAACAAATTAATCACGATTAATCGCGCTGAAACAACAATAGAATACCATTTATTTTAAATATTTCTGGATGTTTTCTACATTTTCAAATATATTGATTTCAATTACAACACAGAATACAAAGTGTATAGTGTTCACTTTATATTTATTTTTTATTACAAATATTTGCACCATAAAAAAAAAAATTGTATTTTTCAATTCACCTCATACAAGTACTGTAGTGCAATCTCTTTACCATGAAAGTTGAACTTACAAATGTAGAATTATGTACAAAAGAACCTGCATTCAAAAATAAAACAATGTAAAACTTTAGCACCTATAAGTCCATGCAGTCCTACTTCTTGGTCAGCCAATCACTCAGACAAACAAGTTTGTTTACATTTACAGGAGATAATGCTGCCTGCGTCTTGTTTACAAAGTCACCTGAGAGTGAGAACAGGGATTCGCATGGCACTGTTGTAGTTGGCGTTGCAAGATATTTACTTGTCAGATGCACTAAAGAGTCGTATGTCCCTTCATGTTGCAATCACCATTCCAGAGGACATGCGTCCAGGCTGATGATGGGTTCTGCTTGATAATGATCCAAAGCAGTGCAGACTGATGCATTTTCATTTTCATCATTTGAGTCAGATAACCCCAGCAGAAGGTTGATTTTTCTTTTTTGGTGGTTTGGGTTCTGTAGTTTCCGAATCAGAGTGTTGCTCTTTTAAGACTTCTAAAAGCATGCTCCACACCTCGTCCCTCTCAGATTTTGGAAGGCACTTCAGATTCTTAAACCTCAAGTGCTGTAGCTATTTTTAAAAACCTCACATCAGTACCTTCTTAGCGTTTTGTCAAATCTGCTGTAAAAGTGTTCTTCAAACAAACGTGCTGGGTCATCATCCGAGACTGTTATACCATGAAATATATGTAGAATGCAGGTAAAACAGAGCAGGAGACATACAATTCTCCCCCCAAGGAGTACAGTCACAAATTTAATTGATGCATTATTTTTTTAATGAGCATCATCAGCACAGAAACGTGTCCTCTGGAATGGTGGCCGAAGCATGAAGGGGCATACGAATGTTTAGCATATCTGGCATATAAATACCTTGCAACGCCGGATACAAAAGTGCCATGCGAATGTCTGTTCTCACTTTCAGGTGACATTGTAAATTAGAAACAGGCAGCAGTATCACCTGTCAATGTAAACTTGTTTGTCTTAGTGATTGGCTGAACGAGAAGTAGGACTGAGTGAACTTGTAGGCTCTAAAGTTTTACAGTTTTGTTTTTGAGTGCAGTTATGTAACCAAAAAAAACCTGCATTTGTAAGTTACACTTCCACGATAAAGAGATTGCACTTCCGTACTTGAATGAGGTGAATAGAAAAATACTATTTCTTTTGTTTATCATTTTTACAGTGCATATATTTGTAATCAAAAATAATAATATAAAGTGAGCACTGTGCACTTTTTATTCTGTGTTGTAATTGAAATCAATATTGAAAATGTAGAAAAACATCCAAAAATATTTAATAAATTTCAATTGGTATTCTATTGTTATAAGTGCGATTAATCACAATTTTTTTGAGTTAATCGCATGAGTTAACTGCGATTAATTGACAGCCCTAATAATTACCACATCAGTTGATCCTAGATACTCCCAAACCTGGGCCTCTCTATTGTACTAGGCTATGGTTAGCTTCAACAGGACCTCTGTCATGTAAAGTGTGCACCAAAGAGATGGTATGTGCTGTCTCTACCAGCATATTCCCCTCCTTGTTTTGAGGGACTCCATAAAACTAAGACTTAGGCAATTCCAACTCCACTTGATCTAAGTCTGGCCTTTTAAATAACTATCAACTGCAAAAGACAGACCTGATCTGTGTTCTTCAATTGCTCAGTAATATCCAGCTATCACTTCAATATACTGAAAAGCAGTCTTCACTTTACTAGATGTTCACTGATAGATTAGGTAGCTCTGTCTATCTGTTTGGTAAAGTCTGTATCCTGCTTGTTTAAAAGCCTAGGTATCCCTCATTTTCAGCTAACTTAGTAAAAAAAAACCTTATTTATTGTTAAACCACTAGTTATATACTTTTCTAAAACTTTGGTTTACACTTCTACCCATCTCCTACAGCCCTCGTGGAAGATGCATGACCGTGGAATTTACGCATGGTCCCTTTCTATACTCTTTTCACCCATCACCAAAACAAAAAAAGATGTTTTGCTGCCTTAAACAACATGGTGTTAATACATGGAGCTAACAGAAACCACCAGAGCAGGTGGTCAATCAGTGCTGCATGTACAGCTTTTGTCATTCTAAAACTTCCTTTTCTGCTTCCCAAAATATTACTGTTGGAAATGACATCTGGGTTTCAAAAGCAACACTTAGCAAACAGTACCTGTGCTTTCTTCTCGTATGAACATGGAAGCACAATACAAGGATGAAAGTCTGGCCGTTAGTTGGAGACACACAACATGAAATATCCTGTATGTTAAACAGCCTTTTAATAAATTTACTGTCACAAAGTTGTCAGCACAACATGCGCATTTTAATTAGTGCTGCACATACAAAGCAAGCCACTTAAGCAAAAAATGAAGCTGCCAGGCAATGATCTGTTACCTTTCCCTCAAGGTAAAGGTAGACAGAACTTGGGACATGTTGAGTACATACCTATGCATCGTACCAAGATACTACAGTTGGCAAGTCAATGTAAAATAGCTGAATTCCCAGTTACTAATTTACTACTGCTATTCAGGAGCTACAGTGGTATTAGGGTTGCTTTGTGATTTCATATGTAGCATCAGAAATGAACTAAACTAATACTTGGGCCAGATCCTCAACTGGTTTAAATCGGCATAGCTCCATTGGCTTCAATGAAGCTACATCGACTTACACAGTGAGGATCTGTCCCCTTATTTAAGAAGATGCAAAGAGAATTTGTATGAGATGGTGCTGATGCTTCCCATACTCAAATGACCTTAACAGAAAAAAACTTTGCCTGCAAAAATACTCGCCAGTACCATACTGCAACTTACCACACTTTTACCCAAATGTGCTGGATGTTATGGAAAGGTAAGGGAATACCAACAGGTTAAATCCATATATTTTAAAGTTAACTTTCTTACCTTTTTACTAATCCAATTTTCATTTTTGATCATTCATGTTGCATTTACTTTTTGCATTTCACTTGGCTTAGCCTTAGATCATCAAAATAGAGCAGTCAATTAACTTGTCTATATGCAGTTCCTAATCATTTTCACTTTCAGGATCTCATCCATATGAAAAATGCTGCAATGTCTGAGCTTCAACACTGCAGAGGATATACTTATTTGAAAACAAAATGTTTTCATTAAAATAAAAAAAATGGAAATATTTGTGTTGATGTTCCATTTATGAGACTATATTCTGGACCTAAATTAACCTGAGAGGGTTCTACTACATATCCTACAGTTTTATTTCTAGCGCTACTTATCAAATACTCAGCAAGAAACAAGGGATCTGATGCACCAGGTGTATTGATTACAGATGTGTCTCCACTGATTGGATTCAAACTCTCAATTTCCTGCTTTAGCTGGAAGTCATAGTTTTAGTGCAGGGGTCCCCAACGCGGTGCCCGCAGGCGCCATTGCGCCCGCCGGGGGGTGTAAGTGCGCCTGCGGAGCCCTCCGTTTTTTTGTTTTTTTTTTTAATCCGCCGGCACGGCAGCGCTCGGCGCCCGCCGGCACGGCAGCGCTCGGGTTTTTTTGCTCTGCCGGCAGCGCTCGGTTTTTTTTGTTTGGTTTTTTTTTGGCGCCCGCCTGCAGCGCTTGTTTTTTTTTTTTTTTTTTTTTTTTTTTTTTGGCGCCCGCCGGACAAAAAAGGTTGGGGACCACTGTTTTAGTGCATACAAACTCACCTAGCTTTTACCAGATGAAAAAGATTACCGTATATACTCGTTCATTAGCCCGTCCGTTTATTAGCCGACCCCCCAAGATGGTTAGGTAAAAATAGCAAAAACTGTATGACCCTTTCATAAGCCGACTCTATATTTCAGGGGTTGGCAAACTTTGGCTCCTGGCCGTCAGGGTAAGCCACTGGTGGGTCGGGACGTTTTGTTTACCTGGAGCGTCTGAAGGCATGGAGTCCCCTCAGCTCCCTGTGGCTGGGAACGGCGAACTGCGGCCACAGGGAGCTGAGGAGCTCCATGCCTTCAGATGCTCCAGGTAAACAAAACGACAATGTATTAGATATTCAATTCAATGATTCCATAGAGTTTAAAATCATCAAATTTTGGTGTAGACCTGTTTATAAGCCAGCCCCCGCTCTTTGATGCATCACTTTTTTACCAAAAATATTCGGCTTATGAACGAGTATATATGGTAGGTTTGTATTTATTAAACTAAAAACCTTCATTAAAGAGGCACTAAGGGCATCTCTTCTTCCAGTGACCTGTGGGCTACTAAGCAACAAACACAAATCTTAACAAAAGAGGACAAAGACCTACTCAATGGGTATGTCTACCCTTGAGTTGGGGATATACTTCCCAGCTCGAGGAGACATGCTCACGCCAGAGCTACACCCCCAGCTTGAAGTACAGACATACCTCCAGTGTCGTGATGTTGAGCTCTGGGGTGGAATTGAGTATGTAAAATGGCAAAACGCCTTAATTAGAGCACAGAAAAAAAACTGTACTTAAAGGGTGATTTGTAGAAACTATGCAAAATTCAGCTGCTGAAAACAAGATGCCAGTCAGCCACGGAAACCCCATTTGCCTATTTCACCAAGGGTTTGTAGGATGCTTGATTTGACCATAAACAGAACAGCAACTCAGTTTGACATAGACATGTATAGAATGTACTGTCTGATTTAAAAAGACCAGGAAAAAAGCAAGAGGTGAACTTCTGACCCCACTGATGTCAACAGCAAAACTCCCATTGGCTTAAGTGGGCTGGGATTTCACCCAACATCGTTAGGTTAATATGCATGTCTTATACGTAGTATTTTTTTTTTTTTTAAGTTTACATTATTTTAGTACTTCTGCTGGGTGCTAGATTGGCAGCCCTAGAGAATGAGGTTATCCATGGAGAAGGTTACCACCACAAGTGGTAGAGCAATTAAGTTTCCCATGCTGCCTGCCAATGCTACTTAGCACTGCCCTGGAAGTGGGCCATTTCTCAGAAGTCAAAGGGGAATGTAGTCTTATGTGTATTTAGTCCTTGGCCTCTTTGCCAACACTACCAGCAAGGGCACCAGGGTTAATACTAATTATGAGGCTACTGTGGCATGGATGTCTGATCACTGGGAAACTGAACTGAGATGACTTAATGCAACAGCCATTAGATGTTAACAACTTGCAGTCACTGCTGACCTAGATAGGGTATGAACTAGTGAGCTGGGTGAGAAGTTCAAGTGGAAATTAATTTCCTCATTTAAAAGTGTTCAACTTGATTCCATGATACCCAATAACCATGTGCTCCTTCCTCTTGACTCCATGAACTGTGTGTGCATTACCGTACACTACTCACTCAGATTTGTGTTTTTTCACTTGCACATACCTGGTTAGGTGCTTCGGGTGGCATAGGGGATGGCGATTTGGACTGGAAAGCATCCTGGGACATGAATCCAGAATCATGGGACGACACGCTGGACAGTCTCATGGGCGCCTGCTGAGGCAGATTGGAGCTGCGATAGCGATAGTGTGAGCTAGGTGAGTGAGAGTGTGAGCCACTCGACCGGGAATCACTACTGTTAACGCTGTTCAGACTGCTGTGAGAGACCAAAGGAAAAGAGAAAGGAAAGGGGAGAGGGAAAGACAAGAGGGAGGAATGGGAAGAGACCAATACAGTACAATTAACACTCTACAAGTCTAGCAACAGGCAGCATAAACCAGAAAAGAAATGTTGATAAATAATTGGTAAAAATCATAAGAAGCTGCAAATATCCTTAGTGATCAGAGAGGGAAAATGGCATTCTGCATTACTGTGTGTTCTGCGCTCATTAGGGGCCGGAGTCTGACACACTTACTCACACTGAGTAGTAAGGGTAGCACAATCTGGCCCTAAGGAATTTATTTCCCCAGCGTGGGGAGACAGTAGAACACTCTCTCACACTCACTTTCTCTCTCTGGGCTTTTACAGAGCACCAGTCACCAGAGTCACTAAGCATGAACAGTCCATTACTATCCCTATCTGATGGTCTGCAGATGGAGTCTAGTTTAATATTACTGGCTCAGATATGTTAAATTCAATGTAATGGGCCACATTGTTAAGGTAGTGTCGAGTAACATGTCTGCAAAGTTTAAAGGCACATCCAATAGCCTGCATCTGACTGCACAAAGAGGGTAAGTAGGCAGACAAACAGTTTTTGGAAGTGGCTTTGAAAATGCGAACTTATCTTGAGTTCTCTAGATCTTCTACAGCAGATTTCACTGTATATAAAAGATTTCTGCTGATAAACTGCAAACTGAAAGCACGTAAGTTAAAGCTATACTGAGGATATTTATCAAATGTGAGTGAGTACAGAGAGGGAAGAGAATTAAACATCCCAGCTAATAACTGTGAAAAAGGCATAAATATTACTGACTTCTGAATAACCCAAAAGAGACTGTTTTCAAAGTTCCAATAAATCTGTTGCATCGATTATTTACCAGCCACACAGGGGTGTTTTAAAAGAGTTTTCTTTTGCCTCTTAAGATAACGTACTAATAGCACTAGTAGCACTCCCCAGTGTAAGTATAGGGAATAACTGCTCAGACTGGTAAGCTCTCCCCTAATGGTATAAAGGAAACAGAAAAGGTACCCACCCAGCTGTATGCTGATTCGACGTGTATAACCATTTTTCTATTTAAAAATTGCATGTTAAAGTGTGTGCTTGGGACAAAGGAGGGGAGGGCTGTGTTGCTTGAACCAGACACACAAAAGCCTGCTGCTGCATGATCTTATCACTTGAGAAAATAAAAAGCTGGGTAGGAATATACAATGTATTTTCAGCCATTTTCTTTTACAGTTTCAGGATATTGCATCTTTAAGCCTGTGCTCACTGCTGTAAATATATATATATATACATATACACATATACATATACATATATATATATATATATATATATATGGTGGATAATTTTATATATATATACATATACATATATGCATGCAGAGACACCTAGATACATACATGAAGAAGTGCAATTTTGCTAGGTCTGCCATGCTATAGGCTAAATTCAGCTCACACAAAGGAGCTTACGATCCATTTGATTCGTAAGATAAACCAAAAAGGTAAGAGAATTAAAGACTACAAAGGTATTAGAGCAGGATACACAATAGGTATTCATCCTTTTTTTTTTAAAAAAAGGGGGAGGGGGAGGAGATAGTTAATTATTTAGACACCAAGACACAGGGGCAACATGCTGATAAACTGTTTTACTGAAAGAAAACAGTTTTACAGAGAAAGTAAAGACAGGATCCAACTATTCCAAAATACACTTTAGGACAGAATTAGACAGCATTAAACAGTCTTGTATTTCACAGTAAATCATTTCCATTTAACAGACTGAAAAAGTAATTGACTAGTACATTCTTCCCTTTCATACAATTTAACCTAGTAGTGAATTACAGCTACTGCATGATCATTTCTTTATCTAAATCAGGGGTCTCAAACTCAAATGACCACGAGGGCCACATGAGGACAAGTGCATTGACCCAAGGGCCGCATCACTGACACCCTCCCCCCCCATCGCTGGCCCCGGCCCCACCCCCACTCCACCCCTTCCATGAGGCCCCGCCCCTGCCCCACCTCTTCCCACCCCCCATTCCAACCCCTTCCCCGAAGCCCCCACCCCAGAGCTGCCCCCAGGGGGGGCAGGAGGTGTGCAGGGTGCGACGGGCGCTCAGGGCAGGGAGTGCTGGAGGGGTGCGGGATGTGGCAGGGGGCTCAGGGCAGGGGGTTTGGGTGCAGGAGGGGTGCGGGATGTGGCAGGGGGCTCAGGGCAGGGGGTTGGGGTACAGGAGGGGTGCGGGATGCGGCAGGGGGCTCAGGACAAGGAGTTGGTGTGTGGGGTGCAAGAGGGTGAGGGGTGCGGCGGGGGTCAGGGTGCAGGGTGCAGCAGGTGGCTCAGGGCAGGGAGTGCAGGAGGGGTGCGGGATGTGGCAGGGGGCTCAGGGCAGGGAGTTGGGGTGCATGAGGGGTTCAGGGAGTGCGCTCCAGCCCGGCGCCGCTTACCTAGAGCGGCTCCGGGATGGCAGCGGCGCGCAATGGGACCAGGGCAGGCTCCTGGCCTGCCCTGTCCCCCCACGCTGCTCCGTTCCAGGAAGCAGCTGGAACCGTGTCCCTGTGCAGCCCCTGGGGGAGTGGGAGGGGCTCAGGGTTGCGTGCATGTGCTGCTCTTGCCGCTCCTCCAGGTACCTCCCACGAAGCTCCCATTGGCCGCAGTTCCCTGTTCCCGGCCAATGGGAGCTGCGGGGGGCGGTGCCTGGAAGGAGGCAATGCAGGAGCCCCCTGCCGCCTTCCCCCTCCCCCCCAGCCCAAAGGGGCTGTGCTGCCGGCTGCTTCAGAGAGCAGCGTGGGGCTCGCAGCCCCACAGGGGGCAATCCCGCGGGGGGAGGGGCGCGCACGGGGAGCTTGGCGGGCCACACGCAAGAGCCCTGCGGGCCGCGTGTTTGAGACCCCTGATCTAAATCATCATAATATGAAGTAAGCATGATCAAAAAGGGCAACTATGAGTGAACAATTCAGAGCTTAGATTGGTTAGTATGGTTTGCTCTTTCATCTGCAATGCACTAAGCCAGGGGTCGGCAACCTCTGGCACGCAGCTCACCAGGGTAAGCCCCCTGGCGGGCCGGGCCAGTTTGTTTACCTGCTGCGTCGGCAGGTCCGGCCGATCGCGGCTCCCACTGGCCGCGGTTCGCCGTCCCAGGCCAATGGGGACGGCGGGAAGCCACGGCCAGCACATCCCTCGCCGCTTCCCGCAGCCCCCATTGGCCTGGGACGGCAAACCACAGCCAGTGGGAGCCGCGATCGGCCGAACCTGCTTACGCGGCAGGTAAACAAACTGGCCCGGCCTGCCAGGGGGCTTACCCTGGTGAGCCACGTGCCAGAGGTTGCCGACCCCTGCACTAAGCGTATCTTCAGCTGTCAGTCTCCTTGCATTCTGTTATTTAATAGTGCCCCTCATTTTTCATGTTCTGTCACATACTTAAGTGGATAATGCAGGGGTAGGCAACCTATGGCACGTGTGCCGAAGGCGGCACGCAAGCTGATTTTCAGTGGCACTCACACTGCCCGGGTCCTGGCCACCAGTCCGGGGGGCTCTGCATTTTAATTTAATTTTAAATGAAGCTTCTTCAACATTTTAAAACCCTTATTTACTTTACATACAACAATAGTTTAGTTATATATTAAAGACTTCTAGAAAGAGACCTTCTAAAAACGTTAAAATGTATTACTGGCATGCGAAACCTTAAATTAGAGTGAATAAATGAAGACTCGGCACCCCACTTCTGAAAGGTTGCCGACCCCTGGGATAATGACTAGTAGAGATTGATATCTCATTATTAAAACAAAATACAGGCACACATTTGCAACAGAGCATGGGCTGTATTTTCCCAAAAATAGATTAAAATGACATTTCACCAATCTGCTTACCTGCAAACGCTGGATTTTCTGGACATGGTGGTACTGGGAGAGGATGGAGGAGTTTGATATGACCAGCTGTAATCAGAACCTTTCAAATCTAGAATCACCTGGTGAAACAGAATTGATCATATAAAATGATGTTAAAAAAGCCATTTTCCCTCTCAAGAAAATACCCCAAACTTGCAAAAAGTTGTCCATTGTTAGAGGAATTTTCACTACAAATCTAGCGCTATTCTTCTATTGATTTACACTTTGTGATCACCAAATTCATGCTTTCTATTTTTTTTGTATTTAGCTCCGGATGGATGATGAGCACAGACTTATCAGCTTCATTTTTGGGTTCTGGCACACTAAATAAATGTCCCAGTATTTGGGTTACTAACATGAAAGGGAAAGTTTAGATTTATACAAAAATAATTTAAAAAAAAGATTTCACTTATTTACATGTAGTAATAAAAACAAAAAATCAACCCTCAGGCCATGATCCTGTAAACAGGATATATGAGAGCAGACTCATTAAATTAAATGGATCCAATTCTCATTTACACTGCTGGATCAGTGTAAAGGAGTCAGGGTGAATAAGAACTGGACTCAATAAGACTACTCAAGTGTTTGTGGGATAAGGGCCTAAATTCTAAAACTAGGTTAGTTGATAGTATACCNGGGGGGGGGGGGGGGGGGGGGGGGGGGGGGGGGGGGGGGTTTGGGTGTAGAACTCAAATAACAGAATGCCAGGAATTATCCATCCAGAACAGTGCTGCTGTTGTCTAAGATGTTCAAAGCTACCTTACGGGAGATCAAGCACCCAAATCCGCTGAGTTTCCATGGGAGCTGGGCTCCTAACTCCCTTAGCCTCTTTTGAAATGTCCAGCCTAAAACTGTTACCATAACTACCTTAAGATTTGTTCCTGCATTTGTTTTTACAGTTCTATACAGACGCCCCCCGGGTTACGCAAACCTGACTTACGCAAATCCGCACTTATGGAAAAAGTTCCGTAAGCTAGAAATAGGAGGGTTTTTTTTTGTTTTTTGTTTTGTTTTGTTTTGCGCGTAATGGTCAGGTATACGTTTACGACTTACGCAAAATTCGAGTTACGCAAGGCGTTCCAGAACGGAACGCTTGCGTAAGTCGGGAAGCGTCTGTACATGCATTTAACAGATACTTTTAAAGATTCAAAAGAAGATTTATACCAGTTTTTAGTTTGTAATTGCCAAACAAAGGTGGTAGAGGGTGGAAAATTCTCCCTGAGCAGCCTAATTCTAACTGTAGCCAGCAGCAAACTTACAGTGGGGCCCCATGACAGAAAAAAAGCCATTTCCCTTTGAAAGAGTCCCCCAACTCTGCAGGTGCACTATGTTATTTTCCAGCACCAAATGGTGAAACTGATTTATAAACAGCACTTTCCACTCAGTCCTTTTTGGAGCACAGTTGGTTGTTTCTTAGCTACATTCAAAGTGACATTTTGTGTTGGTCTGCCCAAGATTTCAGGAGACAGTCGATGATTTACTTGATTTATCAAGTTGGAAACACTGTATATATTAAAAGTGAAAAAGTTATCTTGCTGCACCTAGGCACCTACAAAAATATACTCAAGTATTTTTTACCACTTAGGAGTTAGTAAAAATTTCTAAAAAGCAGCCACCCCACCCGTCTAGGGAATAAGAACTAACCTGTTCACTTGATGATGGCAATTTGTGAGGATCCATAGTGAGGTTTTTCAGGTCATCTGATATGGTTTGTAGATGCGTTATTTCTCCTAGCATTGATATTTCTTCTTCCTGAAGAGATTAAAAACGTAACAGTAAGGCTCACCATCCTCTTGGATTTTAAAAATTGCCATATATAGACCATGATGTGCAACCTTTATCACTCCTCCTCCTGGATACAACTATGTCAAACAATTAGTTATGTGCTCATGTCTTTGTCCATGAGATTATTATTTCCCATGGAAAAGGGCTGGAAAGTTCAATCTATAATGCTTAAGAACTAGAACCACACTGTAGCAAATCTGTGCCTCAAAACTCATGCTCAGTAAGCCATCTGTCTCACCCAGGAGATGCAGAAATCTAAGCAAACTTTTAGAAAGACTTGTGCAAACAGAAGTTCAGTCCCTCTCTGCATTTGGAATGGGAATCAGAACTCCTAAGTGCACTCAATGTTTGCCCTTAGGGATCTTATCCTTGAAACTAAGACACAGTGGTTGAACTTACAGTTTTTGCTGGTTTTGTGTGCATTACATAAAGTCACTACATAAATCAGAGATTCAGACTGGCACATAATTATGCAAAGGGCTGGTTTTGACCCGACACAGTTTCAGGAACATGGCCAATTACCACAGCAATTGCTTCAGCTACCATGGCAATTTTATCCAGAACTTCAGTGTCTGCTATTCACTTCTTATTGCGTAGGCACCCTCCTACCTGACTTTTAACGGTGGTTCTACTTAGGGACTGATGCCTTTCATAAGAAAGCATCAAGAACATATTGCATATGCAACTACCCACAGATACACGAGTCTTATACAATGACACAAAAATTCCATCCCTGGGCTTCAGGCAAACTGAGCTTAAGAAAATATACTTAAGCCTCTCAAATGGACTGAAAAGAGCCTTGCGTAGGTGGTCGATGCTATCAGAAAACTGTGTCGGAGCAAACTGGAATCTATCAGATAATCATTTCTGTATGGGGGGAGGGGGGGGGTCATGGAACGTACACGAGTCCTAGCATTCCATGAGGAGTGAGGGAGGAAGGATACTTTTTAATATCCTATTTTAAAGAGAGGGAGGCAGAATATGAATTAGTAACATCTAAGAGTTCATTCAAAAACTTTTATTACTAATTATTCTACCTCAAAGTTACGTTTATCTATCAGGGTTGTGAATTTTAAGAACTTGAAACAAAAGACTTACTATCACAGGCCGTAGCATCGAGATAAAAGTACAGAAGCGACTGCGTTCTTCAATGAGGGCCTTTCTAACAGCCTGCTTCTCAGTTTCTTCAAGCAGCAGGTACTTATCATTGACATCTTGTAACGCACTGTCCAACTGGGGCTGGATGTCTCCTCTCCCTGTACATGGGAAAGAATCATAAGTAGGTTTTGTCTGAACTACGGGCTTACATAGACGGAACTCCCTATTTTCAGTCAATATCACTGCCTCATTGCCTGATGAGGCTATTCATAATGTGAGGCTAATCAGCATTTTCTATAATTAAAATATATTTTCTTAATCAAGTAGTTTACCATAATTTCTTTTTCACCTGGAAGCAGAAATACAACCCTCTCAATTCAAAGGTTAGAAAGAGCAGATTCTGGTTTGTATTTCACATGGAAAGTATAAACTGGCTGTATAAAGCAAATCTTATTAAAAAACCCTCAGCCATTCTTATTAATGACTGTTGCCTGCAGGAGTTGTGAAGGTGCCAATCACTGACCACTTACATCTTTCTCCCTCCCCCTCCGCCCTCTTTGAGTCTAGTTCCTAGTTACTTTTGGTTTTGGTAGGACCACAAAAGATTCATGCACTAGCGATGTTCCTTAGGATCAAATAACAATATGTGCTAATTACTAATGATTAGAACACTGAGTTCTCTTGTATTTCTAGAAGTAACTGGTAATATGCAAAGCACAGTACTCATCATTCTACTAAGGTCAAAACCCTTTTATAAGTTATGCATCAGTCCAGTAGCTTTTACATATATATATATATATATATATTTTTTTTACCTAAAACCAATCTACTAAAAGTAAAAGGAACAGACTTTTGTCAGAGATCTATCTAGATAGTTGCAACAAACTCATTATGCTGAAGCTTGCTGCCACAGTAAGTATACATCAAGTCTCATCCTAAAACAAGTTACACCCTTGCGTACTGTCCACCACTCCAAAAATATGGGTTTGTAATAAAAAGCAGCCTTAGCTATAGCATTACTGATACACTTTTATAGCTACAAGACTTTTTAGTACAAATTAGTAAGTTCTGTAATATTTTAGACTCAGACACATACATTTACCCTAAGCATTAAATAATGTGATGTCTTTTCTGAAAACTTTATGTACTTTGTATATTTCCATTTCCATCAGTGTGGAATACCAAGGACTGCTTGTATATTATATTTATGTTTGTTCATAGTGGTGAAGCTCCTCCTCCCAGATTCATTGCAGTGATATTGCCCATTACTAATGTTTGCATCCCTCTGAAATGACCATTTCCAGACAAGATAACAGTTGGTTAGCGTGTTTGGGTACGTAGTTGCTATGTAGAGGCTTCCCCCCAACCCAAGCTGAGTTACTGAACTCCAAGAGATGGGCAGGGCTTAGGACACATCCCTCTTCTCAGCATCTCCCATTGGCTGCTTAGGCGTTTCCCTGCCTAGCATGTTGGCTTTTGTGTATCCTACTCTTAGGCACCTCTCTCTCCCCATTCACCATAGAGAGAGTGTAGGCACCTAATTCAGGTTTTCTAGATTCCCAATGTTGTTCCAGTATTTTCTAGGCACCTGTTAGGCATTGCAACACTACACCCTTTGTGAAGCTGGCCCAGCGTTTACATTTCACCCTCTATAGAAAGCTTTTTGTCTCCATCTACACCAAAGACTGCTGTATAACATTTTGTAATGTTTGGCTCAAGGATGGGGTTTATGAAATGGTGGCAGTTGAAGAAACTAACTTGCCTTTTCTGGTGCAGCAAAACTTCAGTGGTCTGAAAGTTGGCAGAACTGCAATTCCTGGAAGCTGAAATCCTATTAGGGAGCAGACCTGACAGAACATAGGATTTTTCCTTATTGTTTTGCAGGCCAACTTCAGAAGCTATAAAACAAAGACTACTCAATGTACCAGGTGCAAATGTACAACGTGGCCTATGCAGACCAGAGACCACATGCTCATTTAATCTTGGACTCTCATACACTGGATGAGAATAGTTACTGCCAACCTTAATTAGAGTAGAATTTGATATCTTGGTACAACATTGTTTTAGAGAGAAAGCAGAAGGTAAGATAAGATTGGGTTAGCCTGATGGTAACACATTACCATGCACATGATGAAAGTACATCATCTAAGATGCATTGTCTCCTTTGGAGGCAGCATATTCCTTTCCTAGGAGGGATGTTTGTACAAATGAGCATTTTGCATCACCTTGTAGTGATTCCTGGGGCCATTTTGGGAGCATGACTAACTGGACCCTACAGGCACCATGACCAGCTTCACTCCTCAACAAGGTCATTCACTGAGACCTGAGGGCTTTTAGGTGAAGGTTAGCAAAGAAAATTCAGGTGAATGTCTTTTCACTGGTTGGTGCTGAGCAGGGCTTAAATTCAGCCAGAGCTGTCCAGAGCCAGGTTCCAGTAAATGTTTTCATCCCCGCTGGAGATTTTATAGCATATTAGGGGGAATGGGGCCCCTCTGGGAAATACTCTATAAGAATTTAACCCATGGTGCTGAGACTTGGGATTTATTAAAGCACAATGTGTGTGCTGAGCTCAGGGCCCCTGTTGCCTAGGGGTTGAAAAACTAGAGTTTAAAAGGGGATGAAAAAATATGTATAATTCAATTTCACTTGTTTTAGACTCAAGCCGAAGAGAAAACATTTAATAGATCTCTAGCTAACTGCACCTTCTATGTTTCAAACAACTTGCACTAAAGTGGTTGACCTAAAAGCACAGCCAGTATAAACTGGTGTAGAGATCTCTTAAGATGCATGTTTGTCAGTAAAGATTTATATAGAGATAAGTACAATATGAGTTAGTTACTTCTGTGGGCTAGCCGAAGCTGGCACTGAATTACATGCCAGTCTCTAAGTTCTGTGGCTTTAATGATGTAGGACAGCAGAGAAGCTATGACGCCAGCACATTTAGAGACAGCAGAGTACATATGACATCTTGAATGATCAAGTATTTTGAGGAGCGTGTAAAATTAAACAGAGTTTGCAGAATGAATCCTTAGTATACAATATATATGCTCTGTCAAACTGGTTTGTAACAATGATAAGCTACCAAAAATATAATTATCTGATGCAAATCCAATCAAAGCTATCAGCGCAGAGCTGGATTAATATGTATTGGGGCCCTGGGCACAAAAAATATTTGAGTCTCCCCATCCCCCTCACCACCACCACGGGGCCCTGCTTCCTGCTCTTCCCCTTCCCACCAAGACCCAGCCCCCAGCTCAGGCCAGAAGCAGAGCTGGGCCATGGTACGAGCTTCCCAGGGAGCCTGGGCTGTTGTGGAGAGCCCTGGCACCTGCCCTAGACAGTGTGCTCCGAGGGGCAGAGACAAGGCTGCTCTCGGGCCCCCCTCCCAGGGCAGGTGGAGGGGCCGAGGCGCCCCACAGTGGCTTGGGGTCTCTGGGCGGCTCTTACCACAGCCTAGGATGACCATATGTCCCGTTTTGGCCAGGACAGTCTTTAAGCCCTACCCTGGACCTCCCAACTTTTTACGAAAAACTGGGCCTTTGTCCTGTTGCACTTGCCAGCTGATCATCAGGCTCAAGCCAGCTCCATGAAATCATGACGATGTATGTTAAGGCTTAAACTTATTGTGACGTTGTGCAGTCTATATGATTTTATAAAAACATGATAATAAGTGAATATAATGTAACTGGAATAGTTTTATAAAAACATAAGTGAATATAATGTAACTGGAATATGCTTCATGCAAAAGGTCTCTTGTAAGGTATCATTACAAAGCTTATAATCTACTGAGTGTGATCGTCCTATTTGTATAAATGTACCACTCTTGTATCTGAAACTAGAAATATGAAATATAACTCTGAGGGCCTATTGTAATTATGTAAAGTGTGGGCCATTAATGGTGGTTTGGAATCTTGATGACTCCCATTAACTAGAACCATTGTCTGCAGATGGCTGTGTTTTACCTGTGAGTCTTCCTGTATATGTGTGTGCTGGCAAGTGGGTAATGAAGTCTTGCAGTGACATGTGATCATGTCACCTAAACTGAAATCCATCTTTAACCTGGTGCTTTTCCAGTGAGGGGGGGGGGTGGAAACCCAGAGGGAAAAAGGGTTCCCGCCTTATGCAAAAGATATATAAAGGGGTGAAACAGAACAAAAGGGGGGAAAGAGCAGCCATCATGAAGAATCCCCTACCTATCACCTAAGCTGGAACAAGAGCTGTACCAGGGGAAAGAATTGTGCCCAGGCCTGAAAGGTGTCCAGTCTGAGAAAAAACTTACTGAAGAGGGTGAGATTATCTGTATTCAGTTTGATTAGACATAGATTTGCGCATTTTATTTTATTTTGCTTGGTGACTTACTTTGTTCTGTCTGTTACTACTTGGAACCACTTAAATCCTACTTTCTGTATTTAATAAAATCACTTTTTACTTATTAATTAACTCAGAGTATGTATTAATACGTGGGGGAGCAAACTACTGTGCATATCTCTCTATCAGTGTTATAGAGGGCGAACAATTTATGTGTTTACCCTGTATAAGCTTTATACAGGGTAAAACGGATTTATTTGGGTTTAGACCCCATTGGGAGTTGGGCATCTGAGTGTTAAAGACAGGGACACTTCTGTGAGCTGTTTTCAGGTAAACCTGCAGCTTTGGGACAGGTAATTCAGACCCTGGGTCTGTGTTGGAGCAGACGGGAGTGTCTGGCTCAGCAAGACAGGGTGCTGGAGTCCTGAGTTGGCAGGGAAAACAGGAGCAGAGGTAGTCTCGGCACATCGGTTGGCAGCTCCCAAGGGTGTTTCTGTGATCCAACCCGTCACACTTATACGCTATTAAAATAAATTACATTTAAAAAAATTAAGCAACACATGTCTGCTGCTAAAGTTTTAAAGAAAGTCAAGCCACTGAACTAGTAGAAGTCAGTGAATAAGCAGCTGGAACTAGAATTTTCTGAAGTGCTAAACCAGGTTTGACAGCAGTGGCTGCTGCTTCAGGTGCAGAGAGAATATTTTCTTCATTTCAGTTGATTCAGCTAGTTCAGTTCAGTGACTAGTTGTTTCAAAGTTCAGAAACCAATGGGAGTTGAAAAAGCAGGGTTGGGGATGGGTTTGGGGAATCACAAGTGCAGGGCCGGCATTAGGGGGTGGCAAGCAGGGCAACTGCCCCGGGCCCATGAAGCTCAGTTACATGCTTCAGCCCCGCCGCCTGGGGCTAGGGTTTCGACAAGTGAAAAACAGGCTCAAGTACTGCACTGAAATACAAGTCCAATATTTATACTCCAAGCAATTTATTTTATAATTATATGGCAAAAACAAGAAAGTAAACTTGTGTGCTGTAACAGAGTGCGGTGACACTTTTGTATTTTTATGTCTGATTTTGTAAGCAAGTAGTTTTTAAGTGAGGTGAAACTTGGGGTACGCAAGACAAATCAGACTCCTGAAAGGGGTACAATAGTCTAGAAAGGTTGAGAACAACTGTGTTGGAGGATGAGATCTATTAGTTCTAAAATCCTGAAGGACATGGTGACAAGAAACAATCAGTTCAATTCACTAACCACAGATAGTATTTCCTCTGTTTAATAAATTAGGTTTAAATGCAAAACCTGTTTTTGATAAACTGACTTTTTTCCTTATGTATCCAGAACATTAAGGTAATTGTATTTAACTCATTAGAAAAAATTTAAAATGCTGTTTTTGTGCATTGTAAATGAGCACGGCTGTTCTGCGGCACTCAGTTTCCCTTCACCCAGAAGCTCCACAATAAGTCCACTGAGGCCTATGTTACATGCCAACACCCCTTCTTGGGGAGCAGCTTATTAACATACAATATGCTCAAACACAGTCCCTTTTGTCCTGGTACCCTACTGGGTACAGCCCCTCCTTTCTGAAGGTCTTTCTATTTCGCAGCTTCAAATAAAGTCTCTTTCTTAGGTCCTCAACTGGGTACACTCCTCGTGTCTAAGGCCTATTTCCCTTTCACATTTCCCCTTCTCTGAGGTCTGGCTTCAATTTCCCCAGCTAACACAGTTTCTCAACTTTCTTGTGAACTGCTGAGAATGGGCCACATCCACCCTAATTGAATTGGCCTCGTTAGCACTGACCCCCCACTTGGTAAGTTAACTCCCATCTTTTCATGGGCTGTATATTTATTCCTGCTTACTGTATTTTCCACTCCATGCATCTGATGAAGTGGGTTCTAGCCCACGAAAGCTTATGCCCAAATAAATGTGTTAGTCTCTAAGGTGCCACAAGGACTCCTCGTTGTTTTTACAGTTTCTCAATGCTCTCCAGCTCCTACTTTCTCTCATTCCCTTTGGAGTCCTCTGGGTTATCCAGGCCCCTTTCCTGAGGCCTCTGCCGTCTGGATTCTCAGGCTGTACCTCAAGACGACTTCCCCAACTGCTTCCCAAAGGAATCCTATCAGGAGATCAGCCCGAGCTCAAATAGCTCCCCAGCTGCTCCTCTGTACCTCCAGCTGCTCTCTCCTGCTGCTCCTGACTCTCTCCCAGGAAGCTCTCCACCTCCCTCTTTTCACGTCCACTCCTCCTTGCCTTATAAAACCCAGGTACTTTCCTTTTTGATCAGCAGCAGCCAGTTGGTCACATGTGCCTGTCTGCTGCTCAATTAACTGAAAGGAAAAATCAGTCAAAGGTGCCATCCCTTTCACCCCATGACATGCATTTTTAATTGAGTTTGAATTTCCATCCAAATACAGCTTGCCACAAATCACAAATAAACTAATCATCATGTAGAAAATACAATGAGTTATTCATAATTTTCTAACATAATAAAAACATAAAAATTGAGACTGATCCATGTGCAGGCAGAGTGTGTAATCCAGAGAGAAAATTGTGCATTATTGTTCAGTGTGAAAAACTCTCTGATGTTTTCCCAGTGGGCAATGCATCTGCCTCGACTGAAGCAGCACAGTGCTAGCATGGACCCAGGGCAAGACTGCACACTGACTTACATTGGTGCAGCATTACCAGTGTGGACACACACAATCGGTGTTTGACCAGCTGTGTCAGGTCAACTTATTGATATTTCCATCAGTGGATTTTTCTAAGACCAGGCCTAAGACTTTCACTGTTGTTTTACAGTAGGGTCTATAACTTTTTAAAAATAGTTAATTTAATAATGGCCTGTGAAATTATAGAATTACCAAGGTCCCCTCTCCCAAAAAGTGAAATATTAAAAATTGTTTTTTTTGGCAAACTCTGATTTGAAACAGGGTGGATTGATTTAAATCAAGGCAATTTAAAGGACCAAGAGGAATGCCTCAATTTAAATCATCAATTTTATTCAACTTTTCCATTTGTACTTCAGTTATTTTCTAAAGAAAGATGCATTCTCATTGGTTGATATAACCATTAAACCATGTTGATTTACAACTAATGCTGCCTTTACACCAGATTTGGTACATATTTTTTGCTACTTAGGAGGATACACTATAACTATATACATTTATCTAAGCAACTATACAGCTTAGTATTTTCAGATTCTTATTAACTGTACATTTTTAGTATGTTTAGAAAATGGTGAAGGATATATTGCTTATTTACTACTATTGTGCCATATTTATAAAGCTTGACTGCAAAAGTTAGATGTTTTCCCCGATTCTCTCTTTACATAGAAAAGCAGCTTTTGAAGAGATTAGAAGTAGTTTAGGGCCTTAACGTATTTTGTATTAAATTCAGATTTCATTTAAAATAGATTTTTAAAAAGAAAAAATAGAATTTAAACAAACAAAATCAAAGAAATCCAATTTAAGTAAAAATATCTGATTTTTTTTTTAAAAACATGGATTTTTATCCACCCTAATTTCAAATCACTCCTGAACAGACTCACATTTTCGGAGTCCTCATCTGCCTCTTGAGACGGGCAAGATGGTAACTTTGTGTGATTATTTTTTAATACCTTTCAAATCATTTTTATTTCAAGTGATTCATTCCTCTTTGTAATTAGATGCAGTGATTAGAATACCATTTACATTACACTGGAGTTTTTCTTTTCTATCAGATTGAGGATTATATTATTGACACCACACAAGAAAATACTAAGCGACTATATTTTGAGAAGAATTTTGAAAATGATTGTAAGTGCCTTAAATATAGACAGTAGCTCACAAATGTAAGTCTACCAATTGCGAAATATTAGTCATTAACTGAACTGCGGAAACTAATGAATGACTCAGTTTCAGCAGTTCAGAGCTGCTATAAATATTCAGCATCAGATATAATTGTGCATGGTGAAAGCCCTGGATGAACACAGAAATTCTAGGTTAAATTCATAGGTCTATTAGTAAAAGTGATAACAGATGCATTATCAGTTTCACTAGGAATCCACTGATGCAGTAAGGTCAAATGATGGTGAAATTCAATCATCATTGTTTAAAAGTTATGTAGGAAAAAAACCGGCACTAATTACTTGGTTCATAAGTCAGTGGTTCTCAAAGCCGGTCCGCCACTTGTTCAGGGAAAGCCCCTGGCGGGCTGAGCCGGTTTGTTTACCTGCCGCGTCCGCAGGTTCGGCTGATCGCAGTTCCCACTGGCCGCAGTTCACCGCTCCAGGCCAATGGGGGCTGCGGGAAGGGCGGCCAGCACATCCCTTGGCCCGTGCCGCTTCTCGCAGCCCGCATTGGCCTGGAGCGGCGAACCGCGGCCAGTGGGAGCCACAATCGGCCGAACCTGCGGACACGGCAGGTAAACAAACCGCCCCGGCCCTCCAGGGGCTTTCCCTGAACAAGCGGCAGACCGGCTTTGAGAACCACTGGCATAAGTGACTTAGCTTATACCAATGTAACTCCACTGACTTCAATGGAGTAACACTCGTGTAAGTCAGGAGTAACCAGAATCAGACTCAGTGTATTTTAGCCCAATTCGCTTCAACACAAAGTTTCTTTAACTTCACACAGCTCTGGCACCACCGATGCCTTTACAAAGCTCTTGTATTGCTCCTTTATGTAACCTGACTGGACAGGATGCCTCCTAATGACTGTTCCTTGGACAGGAAAACTGTATTGAAGACCCTCTGTACTCCACAACGCAGAACCTAGCAAGCCAGCAGATAGGGCTTGTGATCTATGTGTGGCCTACCCTCTCTGCTTCCTGAAGAAAAGGTTACTCACTTTGTGCAGTAACAGTGGTTCTTCAAGATATATGTCCCTATGGGTACTCCACTTCAGGTGCACATGTGCCTTTTGAGCCCTTGATCAGAGATTTTTTCCATTAGCAGTTTCTGTTTGGCTCATGCATGCACTCTATACCTCATGCTGTGCTCCAAATGTATAGAGGGCTGCGCAGGTGAACCACCTTCACTCGGTTCCTTCCCTATGTGAACGTCCAATAAGAACAGCTCGAAGCAGAGGGGAAGGAGGGCGGGTAGTGGAGCATCCATAGGGACACACATCTTGAAGACCCACAGTTATTGAACAAGATGAGTAACTTTTCTTCTTCTTGGAGTAGTGTTCCTATGGGTGCTCCACTTCAGGTGACTCCCGAGCAGTATCCTCACAGGGAGGGAGCTTAATAATCAAATCCAAGACTAAAGACAGTACAGCAGAACCACATGCTGCATCAGATCTGATGGTGTGGACCAAGGCTTAGTGCTTAGAAAAGGTGTGTACTGAAGCTCATGTAGCAGCTCTGCATCTCAGACACCGGTATGTTTTTGAGCAATGCTGTGGAAGTTGCTTGTGATCAGGTAGAGTGTGCTATGATCCTTTGCAGAGGCAAAGCACCAGCTGCATCACAGAAAACAGTAATACACCCAAAGATCCCTCTCAACAATCTCTGTGACGAGATCGTGGACCTCTTTGATCTTTCTGCAATGGAGACAAAGAGTGTAGGTAATTTCTGAAATGGATTGGTTCTATCCAGATAAAAGGCCAATGCTCTTCGTATAAATAACGTGTGAAGGGAAGTCTCCTGCTCAGATTTATGTGGTTTAGGAAAAAATACTAGTAGAAGAATAGACAGTAGAAGAATAGACAGGTAAAAACTTCGGTGCAGTCATAGGGAGACCTCGTCCTTGAAAAATATCGTAAATGCCATCAAGGCTCCAATTTTCCCAACCCTGTGGGCTGACATGATAACTACTAGAAAGGCCATATTCACAGATAAGTGAAACAAGGAGCATGTCGTCACAGGTTCAAATGGAGGGCCCATAAGGTATTTAAGTACTTGGTTGAGATCCCAAGTCGGAGTAGTATCCTTAACCTGGGGATAAAAAATAAGATTCCCCATACCCTTAATAAATTTTGATGACAGAGTGTGCAAAAACAGAAAATCCTTCCAGTGGGGAATGAAAAGCTGATATTGCAGCAAGATGAACCTTAACAGAGCTAACTGATAAACTTTTTTCCCCTCCCCCCGAGTCCAGCAGATAATCCAAGATGTCTGAGGGCGAAAAAGATTCAAGCACAAGGCAGCAATGGTGACACCTTCAGAAATGGAAGAGGTTCAGTCACTGGCAAGTAATTTGAATTGACTCCGTTTTCTGGCGTTTAGTAATACCCGTTGTACTCCTGTCGAGGAGGTGGATTCTAATCCCGTGAACCACCCAGGAGCCATGCTTGGAGACAGAGAACCACTAGGTTGGGATGAAGCACATGACTCTCACCCTGGGAGAGATGAGGAACGGTCGGAAGCTTGAGCGCCAGTTGGACACACAGGTGAAGCAGGTCAGGATATCAAGCTTGCCTTGGCCAGGTCAGTACTACGAGGATAACCCTGGCCTTGTCCTGCCTGATTTTGTTAATCACTCTTACAATTAGTGGTGTTGGAGGGAATTCATAGAACAGGCCCACTGTCCAAGGAAGGAGAAAGGTGTCTCCCAAAGAGAGGTGATCTAGGCAGTAGCGGCGCCAGCTCTTCCTGCGCCCTAGGCGGCGGAAGGTCCCGCCCCCGAAATGCCGCCCCCAACAGCGGCGGCAGAAGGTCCCGCCCCCAAATTTCTACAGGCGGCCGGGGCGCCGGCGCCCCCAAAATAGCAGCGCCCTAAGCGACCACCTAGGTCGCCTAATGGGTTGCGCCGGCCCTGGATCTAGGGCCTCCTCTTGAGGAGAGTAAGGGGCACTTTCTGTTGCTGGGTGTGGTGAATAGGTTCACTTGTGGAAGTCGCGAACTCTGAAATAACCCATGAAGGGTTTGAGAGTCCAACTCCCATTTATAATCCTGGGAGAAGCACCCGCTAAGCATATTGGCTGTGACGTTCTGCTAACAGAAAATCTCCAATCAAGGGCTCGAGAGGCACATGCGCACCTGAAGTGGAGCACCCGTAGGGCCACTACTCGAAAAAGCAGTGGGCAGTTGCCAACTGCAGCACTCCCAGGCCTTACCAGTGCGGGAATCGGGTCTGAACCCCAGGCGAAATGGCACACAGTGCTACCTCTAGGCTGCACTCCTGATACACTGCAGTACACGGTTTGAAAAACTCTGAGGTTGTAATATTAGACTGCAGATCACCAGGCACATCCCATCTATTGCCTTCATCAACCTGACTCCACTGTGTTACTCATGTGAAGGAGCTGTCAGCTCCGGCTGCTGTCAGAGATGAGAGGTGGCCAACTGTGCACATGCATCTGCACTGGCACTGAATTAACAACTTCAATCAACTGAGGCTTTTCCCCGTAAATTACCAGGGAAACCTCAACAGATTATTGCCTCCATGACCATTGAAAGTATTTCTCCTCATGGACACATGGTGCACCGCAATCAACAGGGAACATTAACAATGGATTAATCTCTTTATCATAACAAGGCCTAAGGCTAACTATTCATAGAATAAAATTATTAAATTATAGAAAATTTTTTCCAGAGAAGCTTCATCATTTAATACCGGATTATACACGGCAGTGAAAAACGTACTATGGGGGACACTCCTGCCCCAGCTAGGTATTGAATTGCATGACCTGACAATAGAAATTAGAGATAGACAGAAAGGTCTGATTTTCTGATTTCTGAGTTCTCCCAATCAACGAGAGTGAAGATCATCAACATGGAACACAAAGGTGCACGCTCAGAAAGGGACCAATCACTTGCTCAATTACCCCGAGGAGAGATTTCTTAAGGCAAAAGGCTTCTTATTGTCCATTCACTCTTCTCTCAATCTTCATTTTTGCTGACAGGGAGCAGAGGTACTGGGTGAGTGGTTGTGGCCTGACTCCACTCTGCTGGTAGCGAAAGCAGAAGCTTCAGGCAGTTGTGGGACTAAGAGGTCGACACAGGCAGGTACACGTCTGATGAACTGTACAGAGAGCTCACCACAGCTGCTGGGTTGCTTCTCATCGATATTAACAAGAATCCATGGTTACCCACAGAACAGTCTTAATATGCTACTTTCAGAGCAGCTGCTTCAGTCATGCATGATCAGTAGCATGGCATGCAAGAGCTTTCAAGGGCCAACATGCATTAAAACCACAGGTTTCACAGTAGTCTGTGAGAGCTGCAGCTGGATGTGCTCGTGAGCCTGAATCCTAAATAATCATCTATTAAAACAAAAGTTTAATGAAAGGAACATACTAAAAACTAATAATTCTAATTTCCAACTTGTTTTCATGACTGAGGTTTGTGCTACAACTTAAATAAAAGGTAGCTTCAACTGCAGAACTGATGATGGATTCTTTTAAAAGTTACTCCTGAGGGAATTCTGCACCAAAAAATTAAAATTCTGCACACAATATTTTAAAATTCTGCAACATTCGGCAAATGTTATCTATCAATAAATAAATGTGGAGGCTCCAGCATAGCAGTGGGGAGCACAGGGCACTGGGTACATGGAGATGGGAGATCACTCTGCAGCTCCAAACCCCCTCGGGACACAGACTCGGCAGTGAGGCTGCACCCAACCCTGACACAGTGCAAGGGCGGGGCCTGCCCCAGGAACACCCCAGGGCCCTGCCCCTTTGCACCAGGTGAGCCAGGTATGGGCAGGCTCAGCCCAGCAGGATCCAAGCATAGAGGGGCTAAGTGTGGGGGATCAGGTGTGGGGTTAGAGGGTTTTGTGTGGGGCAACCTGGGTGTGGGTGGCTCAGTGGGGGCATCTGGATGCACAGGGGCTCACTGTGGGGTTCCGGGCGCAGGGACAATGGGACTCTGTAGTGGGGGCCAGGTGAAGGCGGTTGGGGCTCAGCAGGGATGCTCTGGTTACGGGGGACTTGGTGGGGGGATCTGGGTGCTGCAGGAGTGGGGTTTGATGGGGTGGCGGTCTGGGTGCAGCTGGTTGGGGCTCAGTGGGATAGGGGTCTGGGTGCAGGGGGCTTGTCGGAGTGTCCAGGTGCAAGGGGGTGGGCTCTTCGGGGTGGGGGTTTGATGGGCCTGCTTAACAGAAGAGCCCCAGCTGCTGCTGCTGAGGGGACACCCCTGCTGAGGTACCTGCTTCCTCCCCCCCCCCCCCCCCCCCCCCCCCCCCCCCCCCCCCCCCCCCCCCCCTCCCCCCCCCCCCCCCCCCCGGATTCCTCTATCCTCTTCTCTTCCCCCTTCCTGTCCCCACTGTCCTCTGCCCCATCCCCCTCACCTAAACTCCCATATTCCCTTGCCCTATCACACCCCTGTTCCTTCCTCACTGCCTCTTCCCACCACCCCATCCCTCATTTCCCTCACCCACCTTACCCTGCCCCACCACAGGCACTCACTGTTGTACACAAACCAGGCACTAGGACCCAGGAGGCAGTGTGCTTCAGAGTCAGTGTGCTTCAGAGTCAGAGAGCAGAGCACCAGCCTCCTTCAGCCAGGCAGCTTTGTGCTCGCAGAAACGGGTGGGGCATTGGTACATGACCCTGTATGCCCCCCCACCTCGCCTCAGCTTGGGGGGAGGCAATGTCCCCCCCAAACGACACCCATGGGCATACCCAGTCCCTTCCCATCCCTTTGCTTCCCCATCACTTTCTGTGGGGATGCAAAGAAATCTACAAGGGGGACATGAATTCTGAGCATGTGCAGTGGAGCAGAATTCCCCCAGGAGTATAAAATGCACCCACTATTTAGTTTTGGACACTAAAGGTATTGCTAGGGTAGACAAGATAGATACCACCGTATATGTTGGTCCAATTAAAACTAATTTTAATTGCACACTTTTTGGCTCAGAGATTGCTTCTCCACTCCTTCCAGGTGTCTGCATTGAATTTTTAATTTGGACTCTACACAAAATGACAATTTACACTACACATTTACAAGCTGAGCACATAAACAATAACACCAAAAAACAATTGCTGTAGCCACTCACCACCTAGTCTTCTCCTATGGCAACTGTGTGCACCTTGACCTTCCAATATAATTAACTACTGTAAATACAACTATGGTGTAGTCCAAGAACAAAAGAACCACGCAACTGTTTTCAGACTGGTGGGAAGAAACTATACAATAGTATCTGCAATTTGTCAAAATAGCCTGTTAAAAAATGGTTTCTGTTGGATTAATTTGACTATCTTCAAAAGAGGAAAAAAGCAAATGTCTTATATTGGCCTGCAAATAACCTTCTCCAAAATCTCTAAGGAATGCCTGAGGTACCTTATAGAACAGAATCCTTAGAAGCCCAGTAATTGATCCAGTCCCCAACCCCATTCCTGCAAACATCAAGAAAAAACGGTTACCTATCTATAACCATTGTTTTTTGAGAGGTGATGCAGATGTGTATTCTACTTATGTGTGTGCGCGCCCAGGGTACCGGAGCTGGAGAACTTTGCCTAGCAGTATCCATAGGAGTGGTGCTCATGTCCTGCAGCCCTACCCCCTCCTCTGGCCATATGCCTTCCCATAGTTTACATCTGATCTGGATGCAGCAGCATGGCATAGTGGCGTATAAAAGTATGCACAGAGGACCAAGTGGCAGCCCTGCAAATATCCAATATAGGAATGTCACTTAGAAATGCATTCAATGTTGCGTGGGTGCTTGTGGAATGAGCTCGCAGCACCCTTTGAGAAGGCGTAATCTGGGCTACTTTGTAGGCTGTCATGATACAGGAAGTTATTCACCCGGAGATCATCTGTCAAGAGACCGCTTGACCCTTCATTCAGTCTGCATATGAAACAGACAAATGAGATGAGGAATGCAAAGGTTTGGTCCTCTCTAGATAAAAAGCTAAAAATTTCTTGACATCCAGTGTGTGAAGACATTGTTCCTCTGGTGTTGAATGCCGCTTAGGAAAGAATACTGGTAAATATATCGCTTGATTCAAGTGAAACTGGGTAATCACTTTGGATAAAAACTTAGGGTGAGGCCACAGGGTTATTTTGTCTTTAGAAAACTGCGCATAAGGGGTCTCCGCCATCAGAACCTACAACTCACCCAACCTCCTTGCAGATGTTAATGCCATAAAGAAAGCAGTTTTTGACACAGACGAGAGAAAAGAAGAAGTGGCCAGAGGCTTGGATGGAGGCCCC
The DNA here is from genome assembly GCA_003942145.1 of Platysternon megacephalum. Classification (NCBI taxonomy): domain Eukaryota; kingdom Metazoa; phylum Chordata; order Testudines; family Platysternidae; genus Platysternon; species Platysternon megacephalum. The sequence goes on along the minus strand of QXTE01000365.1, from coordinate 327,191 downwards.
ACAAGAGCTGCTGAGATAGTATTAAGGTCTCAAAAAGGAATCAGCTCTTTAAGTGGCAGGTGGAGACGAGCGACTCCTTTCAAGAACCTCGCTGACATGGGCTTTGAAAACACCAATCTTCCATCGATGGGCAGATGAAACGCCAAAATCGCTCCCATGTGCACTCTCAATGAACTAAGCACAAGACCAGAAGACTCAAGGTGTAACAGGTACTCCAAGATATCCTAGATACAAGCCAGCTTCGGATTAACACCCTGTGCTAGCGACCATATCGAGAACCACTTCCACTTGACCAAAGCGGTGGCTCAGTGGAGGGCTTCCTACTATTGAGTAAGACTTGCTGGACCGCCACCGAACATTGTTCCTCCTCCTCTTCATGTAACCATGCAACATCCATGCTGAGAGATGCAGGAAGTTGAGTGTGGGATGCAAAACCTGACCATGGTGCTGAATAAGGAGGTCAGAATGAAGAACAAGAGATATGGAAGGCCGAACTGATAATGCAAGGAGGCTGGAGAGCCAACACTGTCTTGGCTACCCTGGAGCAATGAGAATGAGCTTGACACAATCCAATTTCAGCTTGAGAATGACCTACAGGATTACTGGAATTGGAGGAAAGGCATACAGGAGTGCTGATTTGCAGCTCAGGCGAAAAGCATTGGTCAAGGAGGCCTGGACTGAGACCCCCTCAAGAGCAAAACAGCTGGTGAACAGGCAGATTGGTGGGATGCTCTGAACTGCAACAGTAGACTGCAGGGCACTGGGGTTCAGAGACCACTTATGATTAAAAGAGAAATTCCTGCTGGAGTGATCCACCAGGTGATTCTGGATCCCAGTAAGTGATCAGCCATGGGGGGTAATGTTTTTCCCAGTGCAAAACTGTCAGAGCCTGATCACCTCCTGACACACCACGCTGGAGTTTGCTTCCTCCTGTCTGTTCATGTAATACACTGTGGTGGCATTGTTGGTAAGAATGTGCAATGCCAAGTCCCTGATGTGATCTCGAAGGGCCTGACAGTCATTGTAGATGGCACAAAGCTCCAGGACATAGATATGCAGAGAAGCTTCCTGTTCTGACTATAGGCCTTGAACTTTCAGCATCTCCCCGCGCCCCCCAACCTATTAAGAAAGCATCGATGACAATCGTCCTGGTCGGTGGGGACTGAGTGAAAGGAATGCCCTGGAACACATTGCCCTGAATCATCCACCATTGTAAGGAGTCTAGGATCGATGGAGGAAGTCGGACCAGTCTGCCCAAGGGATGACAGCTCAGATGATAGACCAACTTCAGCCACATCTGGAAAGAAACTAGTGCAGCCTGGCATACTGATCTACCTGCATGCATGCAGGCATATGGCCTAGCAACCTCAGAGGTACTTGGGCTGTGGTTGAGGATTGAGACTGCAGCTCTGAACATAGGTGGTGAATCACCGAGAATCGCTTGGTTGGCAGAAAAGCTCTCTAACTCATCATCTATCGGGGCCCCATTGAGCATAATTCTTTGAGTTGGAACCAATGTTGACTTCCACTGTTTAGGATGAGACCTAGGAGGCGTAGTATGATTTGTGTGATGTGGACAGGACAGAGGATTTCCTCTCTGGACTTGACCCTCAGTAAACAATTGTCCAAATACAGGAAGACATGAATACCCCTCTTATACCGTCTTCCACTTGTGTTCCCCTTGTTATACACAGCTTATTGCTACTGCTGACTTCAGAAACCAATTCCAAATCCAACTCCCACTGAAATCAATGGGAGTCTTTCTAGTGACTACAAGACGACGTTGGATCAGTCCCTAATGCTGCAAAAATTGTTAGTTGTCCCTATAGGGCGAGCTCTAAGTAATGCAAACTTATGGATCTAGATAAGCCCAGGAAAAATGCAAAGTACAATTTCAAAAAGGAGAAAAATACTAAAAGACTCTAAGCAAGACAACCGTTTTCAATTTCCAATATCATGGTTGAAGATAACCCTCTGATTCAATAGATTTAAGACTTAGTCAAGCAGCAGAAAAGAAGAATCCAATTTCCACCCCTTTCAAAGATCAATATAATTTGTTATTAATCAATCATAAAAGTGCATGCAATGTGTTTAAAAGGGATTCAGATAACAGGTTTACAAAAAAACAACACGAAGGATTTTAAGCTCTAGACTTTAAAAATTACACTGGCAATAAGAAAAAATAATTATTTGGGTATCACCCTGACGACAGATTGTGTGTTTAATGCAACTTCTCTCACAAGCATGGCATGATTTAACCAGTGCATATTAATCCCTTTCTAAAATAAATCTACAATTTAGCTACTACAAAAAAGGGTTTTTTTTCCTTTTACAGTGTTCCAACTAGATGCCACGAAAAGGAAAATTAAAAGAATGGTTGTGGAGTATCAAGATCATTGAGAATAGGTAGTATTTTAATTTTATTATTTTAATTAGAAATTAAAGTCTAGGCAGCTAGTGGAGACTAGACAACCATGAAGAGGCCACAGAAAGGACTACAACCAACCAGCCACCAGGGATACAGCACGGCACAGACTTACCCAGAGCCTCAGCTGGCGGGAAGGTGCGCATGATGAGAAATTGCAGGATACAAAATTGATACAAAAAGGAAAATAAAAAAGAAGTCAAACTGGTATTCCAGCATTCCTAGTGTTTATACATCAATATCAGCTCCAGGATAAGAGAGTGAGTCACTTCAGATTACACTACTTTCACTTCTTCATGTGCTGGTATCAAGGAAAAACTGCTAGCGTTGATTTACAACAGCTCATCAATAAACAAACCTCTCATTACATGCCAAGCAGTTATATTTTAAAGGGAGTTTAACTTTAAATCCATTTAGTAATTTTTAAAATCAACATTGTTTAACTTACAGCAAGAACATAGTAGCTGATCCTTAAAGAAAGCACACACTATATATAGTCAATTCTCAGACTCATTAAGTTAATAAACAAGAATGAAGTAAATGTCCTTTTGTCTAACTTTCCCTGTCCCTCTATTTAAAGCAACAGTGATACATATAACAGTAGTTCAAGTCCTTGCAATGCTGACATACTGCACTGATTGCTGCAGCACGCTCCAGGATACTTTCTGCTGCTGTTTTATAAGCTAAAGGTTGATGCAGCAAAAAATAATGCCAGAAGGCTGCTACTGCGAAGGGGAAACAATCCCTCTGCAAGTTGGGATTTTAAACATGATAAAAGGAAGGAGTATCAAAACAAGATTTCTGGTCAATGATTTCCCTAACACCTTTATTTTCATTTTGTCCCCAGCAGAGCTTACATGATAGAGGTGTGAGAAATAACATGTTCCTAGGTGTCTTGTTTACACTACAATTTTCTCCTAAAGTTTCTAAAAGTTGTTACCTCCAGTTTAGCAATAATCACTGTTCCAAGCCTGGTTGTACTGCAGTCAGCTCTATCTACATTCCCACTGCTGGAGCCGTAGGCGCCGACTCTGTGGGTGCTGGAGCACCCACGGGGAAAAATTAGTGGGTGCTTAGCACCCACCAGCAGCCAAACTTCCCCCCACCTCCTCCTCCTCCCCTGAGCGCACCGTGTCCCCGCTCCTCCGCCTACCTCCCAGCGCTTCCAGCCCGGCCGCCGCCAAACAGCTGTTTGGTGGCGCTTTGGACTTTCCAGGAGGGAGGGGGGAGGAGAGGCGGGGCAGGGGCCGGGACTTGGGGGAAGGGGTGGAATGGGGGCGGGGCAAGGGCAGTGCAGGGGCGGGAAGAGGCGGGGCGGGGTCGAGCACCCACCGGGAAAAGGGGCAGTCGGTGCCTATTGCTGGAGCTGCATGCACTGTGGTAGCACCTGTGCTTACTTTAAAGGGGAAAATCTTAGTGTAGACACATTCTAAAACTGGACCTGATCAGAGGTCCTTTACCTGCACGCAACTCCAGTGAGAGTTGACGAGAGCTTTCCGTACTAAGGACTGCAAAATTGAGCTAAGAGATTTTAAACAAAATGCTAATCTATTTAAGTATTTATATGGCTGCCATCACTATAATATTGGCATGCAATTATTTATTTTCTCCCTCAGAAAAGGTGCCAGGTACACAATCATCCTTAATATTCTACAGCTGTGATAAAAATTCCGAAATTAAAATGTCAAAATCAACTGACAAAAGGAATCCTAAATATGGGAGCATTTTATCTTGTCTAACAAAAAAAGAGAATTTAAAGAGCTTCTAAAGCTACTTAATAAAAAGTAAATCTCAAATATATACACTAAAATTCTGAAGAGCAAGTTCTCAAGAACTGCTGAGTAACTCAAAAGTATCAAGAATCAGTATCTAAAGCAAATACATTAGATTTGCTTTACCATTAGCCCTACATGTCATGAACTTAGACACTGGCTACTGATGGGATGAGAGATGTCCCCATTCAGGTCTATTAAGTGCAAGTAGTGCTCTAAAGGAGAGAGATCACTTGATCATTACCTGTTAGGTTCACTCCCTCTGGGGCACCTGGCATTGGCCACTGTCGGTAGACAAGATACTGGGCTAGATGGACCTGGGTCTGACCCAGTACGGCCATTCTTATCTTCTTAAAGGGACGTTATTGCATAGTTTAGATCCAAAATGCAGGTTTTGCATAAGTTTTATAAAATGTATTGAGGGGGGGAAGGGATTTTTGATTATTAATTGCTTCCGCTCCCCAAAAAGATTTATCTATCTGAAAACGCTTCAGATTTAATCATTTTCCCTTGCAGTGTTTGCAGCCCTTGGACTAACACAATGCTCCACAAAGACCACGAAAGCAAAACCTACCAAACACAAATTAAGCAATAGTGAAATCTGAGTAGTCTAGCTAGATGTAATTACATTTTATATTTTTTTCAATTATAACCTATGAGGTTATTCATGATTTTAGTTACTCTTTTTTTAAATATGATTTTTAGTTAAAATGTGCCTAACAACGTTAACTCACCCCTGCCCCCCCAAAATGTTTACACCTACAAAAATAGCTACGACAATTTACGCCAGCTCGGGACCTGGTCCCAATTCATCACAACACTTGAAGTATACACCTCATTTTAAGCACATGGTTATGTGCTTTACTGAATCAGTTCCTATGCACACGGAGTACACAAAAATGGGAAGGGCTGATTTTTTTGGTGCCAAAGAGATCAATGTGAAAAAGGAAAGCAATTTAAAGATGGAACATGTAATTACATCCATTGGAAACAAACAAAAATAAATGAAAAATGTAGATCAATTAAAACATATCCTTTTCCTATAGTCTTAATAAGTTTGTCATAAAGCAGCCACAAGAAATGACTGCAATGTACAAAAACAAAAAGATTCCCAAGAAAGTTGTAAAATCTCTATTTCCCTTTCCATAAAAGTCCTACCATTTTGCCAAATACCTTTTTGCAAACTCGGAAAATGCAATCCTAAAATCATTCGTTTAGTTTAGCGTTCTAGTGCTTCCCATTCATCTTAAAAGGAAACACATTTATCCTATTCCATAGGTATAATTTCTAATTACTGATCTCAAGGAAGTCCGAAGTTGAGTTTCCACATAGTCACATGGGATTGGAATATAGTCTACACAAAACAAAAAAAGATGGATCAAATACATTTAACCCTCTTTGAATTCTAAGGGACGGGGATGAAGGATGCATTGTGTTGAGGCGGAAGATTATACTCAAATCTCTGGATCCAATGCTACCCATATAGTTTGTATCCAAAGCCAAGAGGGGTCTACTTTCCAATTCAGTTGTGGCAGAAATCTTGCTATGCAAAGCTAGCAAAATTCTGGCACCAAATCTTACCTTAAATTTAATCTAGATCCAGATCTCAGCACTGCCCTGTGACGTGCAGTCTATATGGTTTTATAAAAATATGATAATAAGTGAATATAATGTAACTGGGATATGCTTCATGCAAAAGGTCTCTTGTAAGGTATCATTACAAACCTTATAATCTACTGAGTGTGATCATCCTATTTGTATAAATGTACCACTCTTGTATCTAAAACTAGAAATATAAAATATAACTCTGAGGGCCTATTGTAATTATGCAAAGTGTGGGCCATTAATGGTGGTTTGGAATCTTGATGACTCCCATTAACCAGAGCCATTGTCTGCAGATGGCTGTATTTACCTGTGAGTCTTCCTGTATATGTGTGTGCTGGCAAGTGAGTAATGAAGTCTTGCAGTGACATGTGATCATGTCACCTGAACTGGAATCCATCTTTAACCTGGTGCTTTTCCAGTGAGGGGTGGGGGAACCCAGAGGGACAAAGGATTCCCGCCTTATGCAAAAGATATATAAAGGGGTGGAAGAGAACAGAGGGGGAGAGGAGCCATCATGAAGAATCCCCTAGCTATCACCTGAGCTGGAACAAGAGCTGTACCAGGGGAAAGAATTGTGCCCAGGCCTGGAAGGTGTCCAGTCTGAGAAAAAACTTACTGAAGCATCTCTGAGGGTGAGATTATCTGTATTCAGTTTGATTAGACATAGATTTGCGCATTTTATTTTATTTTGCTTGGTGACTTACTTTGTTCTGTCTGTTACTACTTGGAACCACTTAAATCCTACTTTCTGTATTTAATAAAATCACTTTTTACTTATTAATTAACTCAGAGTATGTATTAATACCTGGGGGAGCAAACAACTGTGCATATCTCTCTATCAGTGTTATAGAGGGCGAACAATTTATGAGTTTACCCTGCATAAGCTTTATACAGGGTAAAACGGATTTATTTGGGTTTAGACCCCATTGGGAGTTGGGCATCTGAGTGCTAAAGACAAGCACACTTCTGTGAGCTGTTTTCAGGTAAACCTGCAGCTTTGGGGCAAGTAATTCAGACCCTGGGTCTGTGTTGGAGCAGACGGGAGTGTCTGGCTCAGCAAGACAGGGTGCTGGAGTCCTGAGCTGGCAGGGAAAACAGGAACAGAGGTAGTCTCGGCACATCGGTTGGCAGCTCCCAAGGGTGTTTCTGTGATTCAACCCGTCACATGCCCCATTGACCCATCTTGAATCATAAGGTTTGTTAAAATATATTTGAGGAGTGGAAGGTGAAAGATTATCTTATTTGTTGTTTTATAGTTCTCAAAAGTGTGGTAGGAACATCACAGAAAACAAAAGGGATAAGTTCCTGCTTGGAAAGGGCTCAATTTTAATGAGGGATGTAACAGACAAATGAGTTTATGACTAACAGGAGGTGGGAGGGGGGAAGAAACAGGTGATAGACACACTGGTATGAGTACATGGATACTCATTTGAAACTTACATGTGTCATGATGTCAAGATTTTTGGATTTTAAAGTTAATACACTTACTTGTTAGTTCCCCAGCCCTCTAGAGATTGTGGTTCAAATCCTGCTTCTATCTAGAATGGAATTAGCTTAGTGTTGTCAATCTAGTGCCTGGTAGAAGCTTTGACACTTAATTACCAAGCCCTACTTCAGTTTGTCACTACTAGAAGTTTCTGCTTATAAGACACTGCAGATTGATAGCAAGAATAATGCAGTCAGGACTGAGGCATATTAAGCAGATATTTAGAAGGAAGCATAAAAACAGTTTTGCCTTCATGATGCCTGCTTTTAGCTAGACACGGATTTTATTTTAAGGACAATGTCTTGATGCTTCAAGTCTGGGGATCAGAAGGCAGGAGATAGGGAGAAGAGAAAGCACCCGACACTTATTTTCTTCTATGCTTCATTGTTTTTTCAAATGTTAGAGGAAGTAGCTACTCTCCTCTCCATTGTGTGTGAGAGATCCACTGGGCTGACAGACTCAGGAATTCATTTTTTTCACTTCTACATAAGCTTTAGTTTGTAGCTAGGTAGCTGTGTATCCATACTCAAGGTAGAGAGAGAGAAGGGACAAAAGTTTCCTAAGAAACATGGTGGACCCTGATTTCACTGTGTATTGGGTTGGCTATCTGGCTGGCTTCCTTTGCTCTTCTCAATTCCAACCTCCCTTGCTGCTCCCTTGCTGCTCCCTTTGCCATTAATTTTGTTCTCAATTCCTACCTTAAAGAAACTTTGGATCCAAGTGATTCTTCAAGACAGAGACGCCTCAGGGAGCTGAAGTGTCCCAAGAATGCATTACACACCAGCATGGGCGATTCAGTAAGGAGTCTGACAGCATATCCCAAGGTGCTAACTTTTAGAAAGGGTGACTGGATTTTTAGACCAGTACCTATTCACAGTATTACCACCATGGAATCTATGTCACGATGGAGACACTAACGCAAATGGCCTTTTACTTTTCCCCTTTTAATCCTGTCACAAAATAAAATAAGACACCACATTGAGCTGATCTTCTCTTGGCCAGCTCTGGTTCCTCTTAAAAAAATAAAATAAAGGCAACACCCTCCACTGCACACCCTCCTGTACATGGAGACAGGATAAGAGAACACACACATTAGTCACCTGGCCTAATTCATTTCTGGAAGATGCTCAGATACTACGGTGATGAGCCTGGTATAAGAAACTAGATAGGACAGCACTGAACATATATCTCCATGCTCCAGCAGAGAAGGCATTGAGTGTTCCTTCTCTCTAGGGAGTCTCTGCACCACTGAGTGTGCCAGCTGGCCTAGGAGAGAGCAAGGGATAACCCGCTAGGGGATAACCTCTGAGACAAAACTCATGTAAAGATGGTTCCATGGTCCCACTCTGGACACGTTCTCTGTAACTCTCCATCTGAAGGATGCCATGCACTGCAGGGTTGCTCATGGTATCCAATGAAGAAGAAAGGGGACTGCAGGTGGTTGGGAGGGGAATAGCATACACTAGTTCGATAAAATTAAGACTGAAATCAGCCAATTTCTCAAACAAGGAGTAAACAAAGCTAAGAACCTAAACCAAGGTTATGATTTGATATTGGATTCTTCCCCAGAAGAACTCCTGATCTGGCAAAGACTGCTGGCCCCACTGTGCTAATCCCCTATTTTGCAGTCTTTTGCAATTTTTTTCCTTCCCCTCCATTCTTCCTTTAAATAGCTAGAAAAGCTTCAAGAGCAATTTATTTACTATGAAATAATTTAGTCATATGATCATCCATTAGAATACTTGTTCATAAACTCTGCTAACTCAGTGGTCAGAAAGGGACGTTAGGGATGCCTTGGATAAAACATGAATTCATCTGAATCTCTGAGATGTAGAAAGTTAAGGAAACTCCACATCCCACCACTCACTTGGCTTGGCTCTACACTTCCAGGTTTCAGCCAGCATGGGAAGCATAAGTTCCAACAGGGGACCTGTCCAAAGCGTATTTCCGACCCAGCTGATATCAGAGAGCACAGGACCAGGAAGTAAGGAGAGCCTGGTCCTGCAAGGTTTCCAGTCCAGTTTTGCAAGCGTACGGAGGCGGTAATAAGAATCTGAAACTTACGGGCTGGTGAGGTTTGTGCATCACTCAGCAGAGCTCGGGACCTCACTTTGCAGTGTTACCACCACAGCTCTCTGACTTCAAGAAGGTGCGAATTTAAAATAAAGCACTGACAAGTCACCAATGGGGAACAAACCACTATGAAAAACCACAGATTCTGCTACTAAACATTGTATCACTGGATTATGAGAGAAAGAGCTTGGGAATTTTGTTGGGGAGGAGGAGGAGGAAACTATTGTACTGCCTTTCTTTACCTCATCTTCTGGCTTTTTACTATTGCTACATGCACTCTCTGACAGCGAACAATACCAGCTTCCTACAGCTGTCATTTTATGAATCTTGTAACAAACAATGGGAAGTTTAGGAGATTATAGGTTGTAAAAGATGGGGGTGGAAAAGGGGGAACAGCATAATTTCGTGCTATAACTACTACAGAGCATTTGCATAATGGCTTTTCTATACTATTCCAAAGCTTCCAGGAAATTTTGCATGTATAACACAGCACAAGTCATACAACACTATCAGTTTCTTAACATGAAAAAAACCACAAAAATATTCCATTTTAAAAACTCTCTCTGCTGATCAATTTTGTGCATAGAGATCTTTCTTTTAAGGCATTTTAAAACAGACAGCAGCTTTTATGCTTTCTACTAGAACACCATTACAGGTACACATTAGATGTGACACTATATGGAATGATGGTTTCCACAGACCATCCTATAGCTAAGAAATTTTTGCCAATGAATCCTTCACAAAAGTATCTCAATGATAAAAGTATGGAGAAAGTTACCTTTCTTTGCTTTCTTCTGCAGTTTCAGAGTGTCTGACGACTTCTTTTTTATCTCTTGGCGGGCTTTTTTGTACTCTAAAAAAAACAGTCTGTATATCAACACATTTGATACTTGGTTCAGTCTTTGTTTTACAAAAAAGACTGTTTTAAGACACTATAAATGTTCCCTAGACTAGAAATTTTAGCACAGCACACAGAGATATTCACTTTTAACCAGAGCAGCTTAAAAATCAGATTGACATTTTGTAGTGTCTGTAGCTTTGGTTTTGGGTGAAATAGTGCTCACAGGGGACACCTACATGCAATAAAACACACATAGCACTGAATCTGAGAGCCTGGGTCAGCTGATTTAGTCTCGTGGAGCTTGTGCGGTGGGGCTAAATATCGCAGTGGAGCTGCTCGGGCTTAGGCTGGCTCCCGGGCTTTCAGACACTTCCCCCTGGCAGAGTCTCAGAGCCCAGGCTCTAGTCTGAGCCCAAATGTCTACACTGGAATTTTATAGCCCGACAGTCTGCACCCCATCAGCCTGAGTCAGCTAACGCGAGCCAACTGCTCCCATGCCATGTAGGTGTACCGCAGTGTAGACGTACCCCCAATGGCCTTTTTTCCAAATAAACTAGGTCTTTACAGAAACATCAGTGAACACAACACAAAATGAGAGAACTAGCTTGATTCATGACTTATCCACTAATAGCAATGGAACACAGGAGGATTTTGACAGGCCTCTCAGAACATGTGCGTTAAAAAATTAGTATCCACTAACTGTAAAATAGAGAACACTATATTGACTATCCCCTTTGAAAGTCAGGGAAGGGATATCATATCTAGAGCTAGGCAAAACATTTTGGCTGAAACTGATTTTGGAAAAAAAAATAATTTTTTTTTAAATGCAGATTCTGCTTGACCGACACATTTCGTGAATGTGTGTCGATTTCGGCAAACTGTTTTGGTCCCAGGTATGCAATCTCTCATCTGTTTTAACAGCAATACCACCTTGCTCTTATATACTATTTTCCATCAGTAGATCTCAAAGGGGTTTATAGTGGAGGTCGGTATCATAATCCCAATTTTACAGATGGAAAAACTGAGGCATAGAAAAGGAAGTGACTTGCCCAACATCACCCAGCAGGACAGTGGCAGGGCCAGCAATTGAACCCAGGTCTCCTGCGCCCCATTCCAGTGCTCTATCCACTTGGCTGCACTGAGCCCCAACCTCCACTCTTCAGAGAACCCCACATTTAGGAGCCCCGCTGATCCCTCCTGCCCACTGCTTCTCTCTGCTTAAATCTCCCCCAGGCACCTCTGTAGTTGCAAGGGTGAAGGACAGGGTGGAAATTCCTTCAAAGACTGTTGATGCTTCTATTAAGCCACAACATCAACTGGGTGCTAAGAGGCACTTCCTCCCACAGGGACCAGTGTGCAGCCTCCACAGGAGTCTCAACTGCTCTCAGTCCAACAAGCCTGGGTCACTGCACAGCCATGCAGGAGACCCTGATCTGAATGCTCAGAGCATTATGAGATCAGCAAGCATGATTTTGCTTTGTTTACGCAGACCCAAGGACTTGAATTTTAAAGGCTAACAGCAAAACAAACAAGTTCAAACGGCTGTGTCAGAGGTCAACCGCCCCCAATGCAACGCCTCGTATGTCTGAAACTGTTTCCTGGCAACAGCCATGGCTCCAGCTGTGTGCCACGATCCCTCTCTCCCCACACTGTGCTTTCTACGGGAGAGATCACCCCACCCCGGAACAGCACTGCCACTCTCGCTCTGCCGAGTGGGAATAACAGATTGTTTTCCAAGTTCTCTTTGAATATTTATCTCTTATAGCCTATTGAATATAAACCAGAAAAGACAGAATGCTTTACAAGACTACACGATATCTGGAGGGCGGTCTGGCTGAGACTTGCCTTAACCTTACAGGTAGTCTGCAAATCCCAGGGCTGTCAAGTGGTGGGTGCCATATCCCCAGCAGAGTGCATGACAAGGCATCACGCAGCAAGAGATTGCTGAGAGAAACACCATGCCAGACTTAAATTTACAAGAGAAGATTCACCTAGGTTTAGTAATATGCTGAAAACAGCCCATTACAGAGTTCATTTAGACCCTTCAGCACCTAGCTTCAAAATTAAGCCTGTAAAGCTTGACGAATTAGCTAACTATATTTGCTAAGTCGTTTTTTCAAAAACTAATGAGGAAAATTAGCATAGATCTTAAGCAAGTGTAATATGGTTTCCCCAATACCCAGTAAAAGGGGAAGTGCCGTATTAGGAAGAAATCTTGTATTACAACCTTGTCCTATTATACTACAGTGTTCTTCCTCTATAACTACCTTTTGCATGGTCTTTATCCAGTTGATTGGCCACTTTCTTCCACTCTTCCATCTGTTCTTGAAGTGGGTTGATCAGACAGTCAATTAAAGCACTAATTTTGTTGAAAAAACACAAAGAGCAATCAAATCCTGCAGATGCCCTTATTTCTATATCCAGAGCCAAGGTCAATATTGGAGTATTTCACTCTTCTGCAACAGTTAATAGTGCCATGGAATGCAAATATCTAAACCTGAAAGTGTTTAAGTGCCTGCTATACAATCAGGTGGTTAAATAGTTGTTACGTGACCCAAATTTCTCTGGATGGATGAAAGCCAAAGATGAGACACTCAAAAAAACCACATAACAGGACAACAAGAATTAGTGTGTAGAAATTCAGGGGCAGTGTGGAATAGAATATAAACCAGAAGAGTGACCTGAAACAGGGCCAATGTAAACAATTAGATTTTTCATTTGTCACATGCTTGCAGAAGTCAGTGTTTGCAGAATGCTCTAGATTGATGTCCTGAAGACTAATGGCTTCTATTTATCCAAAAAGATTGTACATGCAGAGCACAAACAGCAGCAGTGTAAGCGTCTATATTCTGCCCCATTCATGTGCCCCAATCCTCATCAGTGGGGACCATGGTGGGGTGTCATCAGTGGGGACCATGGTGCTGGGGTAATTCAGTCTCTATTCCCACTGAATTCCTGGCATCTCTGCTGAGAATGCTAAATAGGGGTTTCAAATGTGGTGGTGGATTCTGTGATATGGCATTGGGAACTGTCCACTAGGGAACTGGATTGAGACCAAACTCATTTAAAATAGGCTACTGACCAGCCAATTTTTGGTCACAGCTGACATGAACTGAATTCAAACCAGTAATTGAGAGATGACAGGACTACCCCCTTTTACCAATCTTCAATCCTTCAAATTTACCCCATTAAAAAAAATGTATCTAGGTCAAAGAAATGGCTGGTCACAGTTTCCTCTTACCACTGGCAGAGTATGCATTTTACTTCTATGATAAAAGGTGTTGGAGTAAGCATATTGGCAGCTTTCTTCCTAACACACAACAAGATTGTGTTATCCTCCCCCACCTCACTATTTTTACGTTCTGTAGAAATCTACTGAAATGGGGTGCAGTGGAGGAGTTCAGTTCATGTCAGTTTGCTCCCAAACTTTCTTGGCTGCAAGTTATTCGGATTCCCATGCATTTGAAAAGACAGGGTGAAGTACTTGCTTTTACTTTAACTCAGTGACAACACAGAAATTCTAAGCCCGGTCCCCAACACCACGAATTGACTGCTCACTGCTGAGCTACACTCACTTTGATGATAGGAATTTCCAGCATTTAAAGCAGCTTGAGCTGGCAAGTCCAATTCTCAGAATGAGCAGCTAAATCCCTGTTCCTCTCTATTTCTATGAAGTCCAATTTGTTGGGGGAAAGAAAAGAAAGCCTGTTCTTACTGACTTTAAGTCAGAGGTCAGCTGGAAGCCAACACTGGTAAACAGCTTAACGTGCTCCTGAATGAAAGGGGCTGTGTAACAATTATGTTTTGACTGTAGTCCAGTAGCCAGTGAAGAGTGATTCCCAAGCTTTGGGCCAGGCTGTGTAATTGCTCACCTTGAAAACTGCCTGAGTTTGGACTCTATACTTCTGTGTCTCATGCACATTCTCGTCAGGGCAGACCCAATTTCTCTGGTACCACCTGAAAACGAAATACAAAAGAGTTAAGGAACAGGGATCTCTCGGATGTGAAACTCTCACTGTGATGTAGATGGAAGCTGAATTAAATATCACATTGTAAAATTAAGTCCCTAGTGTACTATTAACACAGCAGAACTACTAAACAATATTTGACATTTAGGAAAAGAGATTTATTGCTGATCACCAGAAGCCCAGAACTGGATTAACAAGAGGACAAAATAGTTTTCTCTCTCGAGGCTTTAGCGTGCCAAGAATGTGTAGAGGATCAACATACTCTCAACATTTTACTTGGAAGGGATCCAAAAGGAGCACAAGAGCTGGGTGTGTAGGAGGAAGAAGCAGGGTAAAGAGAGAGAGTTGGGAGCAGTAGCATAAACACTGATCAGGTCAGTGTCTAGAGAGACACAGTAATCCAAAGTCTTGAAACAACCTATCCAGGACTTTTGACTAATTTCCTTTCGCCAGATTCTTCATAGCCAATATTGCAAAGTTTTTGGTATTTAAAACAACCATTTCAGCACAGATTACGCTCTCTGTTCCCAAACCCAATCCTGTATATAGAACACATATCGGTAGTCGTCATAGACCATGCATCTATCACTTCACAATATTGCCAGAAGATGGCACTGTTTACGTGCGCTACACTCCCAGTCACTCATTTCAGTGCCTCCAAATGATAACTTCTCCTGACAGCAAATGATTAATTTTTAGGACTTTTCTCCCCAAAGTATATTTTTCTTTTAAAGCAAGCATTTGCCCACTCTATAATTTAAACAAACAATCATCTTGGCCTTTTCTGTATTCAGTTAGCTTTTGTTTTGATAGCCATATGGTTCTAGCTATATGTAAGCCAAGCTGTAGCATCTCAGCAAACTTCTACCCAAAGTCCTAACTAATTTGTTAAAAATATTCACCAGGGTTGTGTGAAACACCCATAACAGTTTTAAAACCTCAAAATGTAAAGTTTTTCATTTTGATTGTGATATTGATCTGATTTTGCAATATACTTTGAAATTTTGTGAGTTTTCCTAAAAACTAAACTGTTTAAGGAGAAAGTATTTATTTTCAAGTGAAAAGCTCAATAAGCTCAATATTTCAATTTGAAAATCAATTTTTACATTTAAAAAATTGCCAAATGTCACGTTTTGATGTTAAAATTATTTTCACAAATAGCAAAATTTTGGGCCCACCAAATGACCCAGAATGAAATTGCAAATATTTGCACAAAATGCTGTGGGTTTTTTGGCTCTTATTATGGCAGAAGCCTTTTATTTACCCTTTTGAACATGTTCAGAATTAAATTCCTTTAAAGAATTAATTTAATAATGAACATACAGAAGTTTAAAGTTTTACTAACATTTATAAGTATTAAGGTGCCGTAGTATAACTAACAATTGTGCAAACACAATGACTGAAGAAAGCTTGCAGACTTGAATGGGTCTTTACAGTGAAGGCAGATCAGTCTTCTCTCGTTAGTACTGCAGTTCATACAAAAGTTGTTACTGCACATATAGCTGGGTACCAAAAAGTGGAAAAGTCAGACCCCTCGTCTCCCACAGTGAAAAATTATGTCTGCTACTGACAGCATCTTTCTTGTCCCACATGCTCAGTATGGTCTTATTCTTCATTCCCCCTAACAGAGAACTACCAGGCAATTAAAAAACAAGCAAAGAACAGAACTTCTTGTCCTAATGGAGGCAGAACTCCTACTGGAGATTTCAAGGAAGGTCTCCTAAGAAATGAGTGCTAAAACTTTCTCCACTGTCATTAGTGGAGCAACTTATCATTCAAGATACAGTGAAATGCTGCATTATGCAAGAACTGGGGAACTTGAACAGGAACACAAGTATTCTAGGGTTTTTATAGGTTAATATTTATGCTTCCCTAACCCCACACCATGAGAAAAGGAAGGGCCATTTAAGAACAGAAAATGGGAAATGGGGAATAAGGGTCAGCTAAAATAAATAAGGGCACTAATAAAAACTGCCAGGTAGTACTATTATAACTCAAGTAGCAGTAACCAACCAAAATAAATATGCACATTCAACACACAATAATATCTATCTATCTATCTATCTATATATATATATATATCTACGCACAACAAAATTGCATGAAACAAGGTCTATATATTATTTCTGTTTATTAATAACAATAAAGCACATTTGCAGATTTTCAAAGTATTTACTATTAATTGCAACAAGCCCTTTCAGAGGTGTGAAAAAACTGGTTTTTTCCAGAAAACAACACTAGTTTTGGGATGGAGGGACTGGTTTTTTTTTTTTAAACAATAGCCCCCCCCCCCCCTCCCCTTTTGAATTTCCATGTTCTTTGGAAGTATTTCTAGAATCACAGTATATATTTAAAAGGTTGGGTTTTTTTTAATACCATAAACATTAGGTGTAAATTTCAATCTATGAATGAAAATTATCCTAAAAAGTTAAAAAAAGGGAAGTGATGAGCACATCCAAGTTTTTGTATGCCTGTTAAGAAACAAAGTCTAGAACTGTTATAGAAGCCTAGAAGGGAAGAAGAATGGGTAGAGTCAATGGTGACAAGGAGAAGCCGGACCAGCACATGAAATTAAATGTCAGTGAATATTAAAGAGAAGAGACTGGGAGAAGTTGTCAATGGTTGTGACGGGGCGGACCTGGCTCTGAGGGTCCCTGCTGGAGGCCTCGCAGCCCTGCCACACCCCGCCCCAGAAAAGGGCAGTGGAGAGGGTCCTCCAAGCTGCCTAGAGTGGCTGTATGGGACACAGTCAATCAGAAAGGGGCTGCAGGGAGCAGCCAATCAGGACCCAGCAGGCTAGTATAAGAAATGTTGCAGGGCCAGAGTGAGATCAGTTCCTTGCTAGAGCTGGAGGAGAGTGGACCATGTGCTTGGCTAGCTGAGGGAGCTACAGGACCTAGGACAGAGCAGTGCTGGCAGAGGCTGGGGGGAACATGAAGGAACCGGGCTGGCTGCTGGGACTCAACCAGGACAAGGCCCTGAGGTAAGGGTGAAGAATGTTCTGGGGCCATGGGCAAGTGGCCCAGGGAACTGTTCTGGGGCCATGGGCAAGTGGCCCAGGGAACTGTAGCACTGACAGTTTATTTAAAAGGATGTGGTGGATGGCTGCTATCTATAGGGTCCCTGGACTGGGACCCAGAGTAGAGGGCGGGGCCGGGTCAGCCCCACCAGCCACTGGGAAAGTGGCCCGGATTTTGATACACCCCAGAAGAGGAACTGAACTCTTTTAGTGGCCCAGATGAAGAGCTGAGGCCAGAAAGGCCCAGAGGGGGCAAAGCCATTGCCTCCAGGGAGGGAGTCCTGGGGCACCGCTCCATACCAGAGGGGGGACAATTTGAGAGAGGCCAGAAGGGGCTGAAAGGCAGTTTGAACCAGGGTACTACAATAGGCCCTGCTGGACTGATAGAGGAGTGAGCCCAGAGATAGGGCTGCAGATAAAGGGACCTGAGATGGGCCCCCTGTTGGACTTATATCCCGGATGGGGTTTGATTTATCTCACATACAGACCGCGTGTGACTTGGCCGGAGGGCTGGATCGCTGAAGACTCACCACAGAGCAGAGAGAAAGTGCAGGTGCACACACACTGCAAGGGGGGCACTCGCGAAAGGTGAGTGCACCCCGTTACAATGATGCTGTGTAATGTCAGTTAGCTTAATCTTATTTTTCTCTGGTGTTGAATTCACCAAGCAATTTCTCATTCTAAGTGGTAAATGTGAAA
The DNA here is from genome assembly GCA_003942145.1 of Platysternon megacephalum. Taxonomy (NCBI): domain Eukaryota; kingdom Metazoa; phylum Chordata; order Testudines; family Platysternidae; genus Platysternon; species Platysternon megacephalum. Next base: position 309,303 of record QXTE01000365.1, on the reverse strand, counting down.
TTTGCTGATCAGTACCGGAAAATGAGTGGTTCCAAACAGCACACGAATGTATCTGACTCAGCTCGTCTAAAACCAAAGGAAGTGTTAGGAAACAAGTGACTGCCAAAAGTTGCTAAGTAACAAAAGACAAAGGATTCATACTCATATAATAAAGCACAAAGAATTGGTTTCTTCAGAACCTTCAAGATCAAATGTGCTACTGAATGAAAATGTATGCATAAATGGAAGCGCAGAGGGACACCGAGTCTGATGATCCCAGAAACAAAAGACATTTGCAGTGCCACAGTCAGTATCAAAATATAGCTGCAAAGATTATTTAAGTCCCAGATCCAGACCTTCCAGCAGCTCATCATCTTCATTCCAGGGTAACAATGCTATGGGACCATTAAAAAAAACCCCAACAGTTGCATATAGCAACTTGCCATAAACAATTACAGTGCTGTTTTATGCAGACCGTGGTGATCTTTGTTGTATTCCTCAAAGCCTTCTCATTTGCAGGCTGCTGCCATCTCAACACAGCAGGCAGCTAATGGATACACAGTCAATCAGTCCATAGAGGGGTGCAGGTGGCAAGCATGCACTGAAAAAGCTGTTCTGTATGAGCAGGCTTCTGCTGCAGCAAAAAACAAAAACAAACCTGGGGTTCATTCAAAGCATACTGCGACAACAAAGTCACTCTGCATTTCAAATTCCCATTTAAAAGCTAATGTTGTTGAAGTATAATTAAGTGTATGAGACTGAACTGCTGGAAGAGACAATTGGATTCTTAATCTTGACATGCTTTTGATCAGAAAAGCCAGAAAACCACGTAAATATGTCTGTAAATACCTATCCAAGTGAGAAGGCATGCTGGGTTTATAGGTTTCAGAGTGGTAGCTGTGTTAGTCTGTATCAGCAAAAAGAAAGAGTACTTGTGGCACCTTAGAAACGAACACATTTATTTGGACATAAGCTTTCGTGGGCTAAAACCCACTTCATCAGATGCATGGAGTAGAAAATACAGTAAGTTAGATATACACACACACACACACACACACACACACACACACACACACAGAACATGAAAAGATGGGGGTTGGAATACCAAATCTAACGAGACTAATCAATTAAGGTGGGCTATTAGCAGGAGAAAAAAAACTTTTGTAGTGATAATCAGGATGGCCCATTTCAAACAGTTTTCAAGAAGGTATGAGTAACAGTAGGGGGAAAAATTAGCATGGGGAAATAGTTTTTAGTTTGTGTAATGACCCATCCACTTCCAGTCTTTATTCAAGCCTAATTTAATGGTGTCCAGTTTGCAAATTAATTCCAGTTCTGCAGTTTCTCGTTGGAGTCTGTTTTTGACATTTTGTTGTTGAAGAATTGCGACTTTTAGGTCTGTAATTGAGTGTCCAAGGAGGTTGAAGTGTTCTCCGACTGGTTTTTGAATGTTACAATTCTTGACATCTGATTTGTGTCCATTTATTCTTTTGTGTAGAGACTGTCCAGTTTGGCCAATGTACATGGCAGAGGGGCATTGCTGGCACATGATGGCATATATCACATTGGTAGATGTGCAGGTGACGAGCGAGCCCCTGATGGTGTGGCTGATGTGACTAGGTCCTATGATGGTGTCCCTTGAATAGATATGTGGACAGAGTTGGCAACGGGCTTTGTTGCAAGGATAGGTTCCTGGGTTAGTGTTTTTGTTGTGTGGTTGCTGGTGAGTATTTGCTTCAGGTTGGGGGGCTGTCTGTAAGCAAGGACTGGCCTGTCTCCCAAGATCTGTGAGAGTGAGGGATCGGCCTTCAGGATAGGTTGTAGATCCCTGATGATGCACGGGAGAGGTTTTAGTTGGGGGCTGAAGGTGACGGCTAGTGGCGTTCTGTTACTTTCTTTGTTGGGCCTGTCCTGTAGTAGGTGACTTCTCGGTACTCTTTTGGCTCTGTCAATCTGTTTCTTCACTTCACCAGGTGGGTATTGTAGTTTTAAGAACCTCAGCCGTGCAGAACACAACGCCATCCACAGCCTCAGGAACTCTGACATCATAATCAAAAAGGCTGACAAAGGAGGTGCTGTCATCATCATGAATAGGTCGGAATATGAACATGAGGGTGCTAGGCAGCTCTCTAACACCACATTCTACAGGCCATTACCCTCTGATCCCACTGAGGGTTACCAAAAGAAACTATACCATCTGCTCAAGATGCTTAAAGATACTGGGATCGGCTGGTGGGACACTGCCCACATAGACTAGCACCAGGCAGAAGAAGGTCTCTTCAAGTCATAGGATCTTAGTAGAGCTGATCCAAAATTTTTGAATCTTCAGAATTGCTGAAGCTTGCTGTTGGTTTTGGTTTTGGTTTTAAACTAGCGTTAATTTTTAGCTTCCTCCAGAGGGTCATCACAGATGGGAAGGCAGTCCCATACTTTGGTTCAGCATTACAGTAACTTAGTGTCTTGCCCATAGAATGAGATGTTAACGAACCATTTGGTTTGTTACAGAATTATGAAAGTTCACATGATAATAAGTACTTCAGCCACTAACTAATCCACCAGGCAAACCCTCAGCATTATACATGGGAGTTTAGCCTCACAACAACATGAATGGAATGTGGGAGAAAGTTCGTGTATTAAATATGCAGTACAATTGGTGCAGTCTAGTGCTTAAGAGCACAAAGCAGGATTTTAAAATGCATATGGGAAAGTGGTTTCATATTTAAAATAAAAGTTTTAATGCAAGTATGCATGGACCCTGAAAAGTGAAGTCTACCTACAGTCAAGCATAGGCAGCTGCAGTGAAAGCTTTCCAGCACTAACTCATACACTTTCCCAAACCATGACCCAGAGGGACCCACCTCTAAAAAGTGAGATGATAGTCTAATCTCCGTGCCTGTTCACTTCTTACCCACCAAGACTCTCTACGAGTGGCCAATTGCAAAGGGAAAACCTATTCACTGAAGAACAGAATGCTGTCAGTTTGTTTCCCAGAGCACCAGCATTCAGCTGCTACCAAACCCAACTGGATAGAGCCAGACAAAAGGCTTTGCACTCCCATACCATCCACTCCCATGCATTCCTGTAGCTTAGAAATTGTTGAACCAATTTAAACTCCATTTTGTTTAAAAGCTGACACTTTGCCTAAAGACCCAGCACGCTTCTATGACACTTACAATCCCCTGAAGAGAAGAGATTATAATGGCATATTTGGCAGTCTCCTAGTAAAAGAGATGGTAAAGTGTTGGAAGACCTGAGTTCCACTCCCTGCTCTATGACTCCTTGGGCAAGTTACCTAACTACCATGTCTCAGTTTCTCCACCTATAAAATGTGGGTAAAATTTATGTACCGTACAGGGCGCATTACAATGATTCATTAACATCCCTAAAACTCTGTGACACTGTCTAAAGCAATATTCTACGAGTGGAGAATGGCATTACTGCTATACAATGGAACCTTTCATCAGTATTTAAAAAAAAAAAAGTCAAATTTTATCAAATTAAAAAAACGGGGTAAAAAAAATAAATCAAAGATTCTGTGTTCTCAGAAATAAAATGCATTATTCACAACACACACGCGTCCCCCCCAACCAAGCCTAAGAAGACCAAAAACCTCTTCATTATAAACTAATTAAATGAAATGCTGTGTAATACTGCTACAAGGAGGCCACTGTAAAGGCTTAAATGGTTCTATTTCCGTGGCCATTTGTTATTCAACACCACAGAGGAATAAAAAGGAGTAGGGGATGGGGGGAGGGGGGAGAGACAGACTAAATTGCTTTATTAGAATCATTCTGTTCTACTTAATGATCATGTATCAATGAAATGATTATTTGATGAAGCGTGCAGCTGTATAACTACAAGGCCTTCTGTATACTCAAAGCAGTTGGCTACAATCAGCCTCTTATCTCTTCTAGCCTTTAACTTCATTGTTGAGCAGGGTACAGAAGGTTAGCATGACAACTGTCTTTCAGGAAGTGACTTTAAGACTCCACTTAAGTGATTCCTTTTTATCTTCAAGGGCGAAGTCCAATTATGTCAGACACTCTTCTCCTTCCAAAAGGGAAGGGAGACCATGAAAAGGGGACATAATATTTTGCAATTTCAAAGTTATCAAGATGCTTCCATCTCAGAGCATAGATTAAAGAAGCAGCTGACTATAGGCTCGATTATTAAATACATTAAATACCAAGGCCTTGACAAGCTGACAAGCAGTAGGACATTCTCAGTTTACCACTCAACCCTTATTTAAGCTCAAGCTGTTAAAATAGTAGGTAGTTTCCTTTATGGGTTACAAGCCATAGGCCCTGATCCCGCAAGCTGTTCATGTGGGGGCCCACATTCAGTCCCATTAAAGTAAAGGATGGATTGATGGATCAGTGCCTCAGAGACTTGCCCTGTTGGGATTTCTTGGGCTATATGGAGCCTAGCATGGCTGCAACCCTGTTTGCATGCAAACCAAACACTGTTACACTATTACACACTTGTTTAAAACCATGCGATAAACTACCTTTTGGGGGAGGAAGGAGCTTTTGTTTATAGCATTATTTAGGTTAGCACAGGTCTCTGCCCCCTCCCGAAAAGAATATTTGGCAAAACAATTGAGTGTTGGGCAACTCCTAGCTGAACTGCACTTGGCAAACATTTCTAAACATTGTTTGCTCAAGGTGATAAAAAACTAAGCAATTTTCTGAGGTACTTAATTTTTAAAGTTTCATGAACTTTTTTTAAAAATTAGACCTCTTTGAAACAAGTGTGATTTTGCAATTGTTTCACAGTCTAAACTCTCTCAACTATTTTCATTTAAATCAGAAAAAACCCACAATTATGACAAGCCAAAGTCATGCACTGCATAGCCATGCAATTGTCAACACAGAATAGATGAAGTGTAATATTCAGTACTACAGCCTATTTGAAAAAGTACTGGATAATGTATTTAAATGGGCTTGGATATGAACATGACTGAAAATTTGCCCAGGCTATGGGATTCTGTTCCCAGCTTGGCTGAGAAAGAAGTATGCTAAATAGCTATTTTCTCTGTAACTAAGGATGCCAAAGTCTTTGCAGATACAAATCAGAGGAAAACTGCCTCAGAGATGCAGATTCTTGTTGAAGGAGCAGCTGTATCTGTGCTATTTGTGTCAATGGTACTAAAGGCTTTGTTTAAAATAGAAAGGATCTAGCTATACATGTATAGTTATACCAGCCAACCGCCTAGTGGCGATGCAGCTTATACTAGCAAAAGGGGTTCTTTTGACAGTATAGCTTATATCAGATCCCCTGAATAAAATAAACTATACTGACATAAGTGCTTGCACCATATGGCTTTTGCCAATATAGTTATGTGAGTCAGGGGTGTGATATTTCATACTCCATACCAACGTATCTGTGCTGGCAAAACTTTTAAGATGTCGACCAGACCTGGTAATTAATTAATGTAAATGATGGAGCTCAGTAAGATACAGAGGTGCAGACTATTCCTGAAGAGCAACAAAACTCTGCCCTCTGAGGATCTCCAAACAAGGTTTGGGAATTTAAAAACAAAACCCACAAAAACAATAAAACCCCTCAATTTGAGAAAACACGTAAATGGTTTCAGGTCAAATTCATTAGTTAATACCTGTATTCAAAATGTTCCATTTGGAATGGAATGTTTGGTTAGGTCTTTTACGTCTATATACAGTGGGTGCACTTAGTGCAATACTTGGTTGAGTTTAGGAAATGGGAAGAGCATGCAAATACACAAGTGTTCACTGGACTATGCCAGATTACTGGGCACCAGAACGCTCGGGGTGTTTTTTTGGTTTTTTTTGGCTCCACCGGCAGCGCTTGGCGCCCGCCGGCAGCGCTCGGGTTTTTTTGTTTTTTGGTGGTTTTTTTTGCTCCGCCGGCAGCGCTTTTTTTTTTTTTTTTTTTTTGGCGCCCGCCAGACAAAAAAGGTTGGGGACCACTGCCCTATATGTATTAAGGGTTAGATTAAACTGATGGCATATGCAGGACATCACTGCTACTGGAATTCTGTTTGATATTCATATGGAAGGGTGAGTTGGAACCAAACACAGCTAAGTCTAACAGGTGCAAAAGGCAGAACAAAGAATTTGTCACTAAAGGCAGCAGATACAACTGAGAGAACACACAGTAAGCAGGTCTGCAGAGTATGGCAGTGCTATTTTTATACGGTCACTTTTCTGAGCAGAACAACTCTAGAGCATTTTCCTTGGCGGGGTACAAGGGAGGGTGGTGGGGTAACAAAAGGAGGAAATTCACTAAATGCTATATTAAAGTTAACATAACATACTTTCCATGAAATTTCATAGGTCTTCATTCAACATACTGGAATACAGTACAAATGTTTAAATTAAAATGGCAACACCAACCAATAACAACAATTAAATGCACAATTAAGCAGAACAGGGCCCAATAAAGCATGTAGAGGAATGCTATGCTCCATTTCCAGGTATTCCATGATGTGCTTCATTTCCCACTTGTGAATGTCTTTCGTTTTGCATTAGTGTTAACATTCTTTAACTGTGTTTAGTGTAGTATGACTGTCAGAACAAGTTTTCATTGCACTCCTAAATGCACACACTCCAAAGGCAGCTGTTGTGCATTCTGTGAAGCCAATTTTAAAAATCTGATCTCAACTGTATTTTGAAATACCTGTGAACTCTATCTCCCGGGAATCATTCATTGTTGAAATTAGTTTTAACATGGATTGGTACAAAGAACGGAGCTTTAAAATTAACTTGTCTTTTTGCACCACTTCTCTAGACAGCAAATTCTTAGGCAAAATTTGGAGAATTTCTGAACTCCTTTAACCGAAAGACAACTAACACGAGTATTAAGTTTAAGTTGGATAACTGTGCCACTAAAATGGTTACCTAGATTCCATGAAACCTGCTAAGCTATTTTATCCAGCGCTATGTTCAAAGACCCATGCTGTGCTGTTCAGCAGGTCAGTATCCAAACATTTGGTCTGGCACTAATATTTTGCATTACTGCAACTACTTTCATCTCTAGCTTTCCTACATTTGTTACATACGGTAGTTATGCTTTTCCACAAATGGAGGGAGACCAGCACCACACAGCCTAACACCAGCTGGCTGTTTAAACCCAGTAGGCACAGGAATTTAGTACACAACACTTGACATCAATGGAAAAAAGCAATACTCCACCTGTTATGAAAAACATGAGGACAATAATCTGAACACACAGAAGTCAAGTGTCTTTGCTCTTCTGGCCACATAACTGCACTAAATACTACAAACTCTGAAATAAACTAAATCTAATTACAAAATTTGTCAATTTTGAATTTAAAAATGGTACTGTAGCATCTTTTCCCCCTCTGCATATACGCACCAGTAGAGGACTACGCTTTTTACATTAATAAGCTTGCATACCCATTAACAGATTAATGTAGAGGTGGGAAATCTGATGAGGCCAGCCCTCGTTCTCCAAATAAATTCTTTGCAGGCTTGAGTTAACAGCTCAGCTGGCAAATGTACTGTTTACCCCAAAATTCTTTACCACAATCTAAATTGGCATGCTGAATTTAAAGCACCTCTGTTCAAAGCATGGAGCATAAAAGTGGGAATAGCTTCCTGAGATTTTCTTACTTTGCAAGTAAAACCTGCAAGTCTTACAAAAAATATCCTTCATTTAAAAAAGCTGTGCATTGTTGTAGTACATGGCAATTCTGGAGCAAAACAAGATGTTTAGGGTGTTAATTTACATGCAAATACCAAGCATAGCATATGCTCATGTCCCACTGCTGCAGAGCCATCAGTGAAGGCAGGCAAAAGGGAAGTAAAATGCATGGACAAGGCAGGAAATACCAATGCAGGATTTAGCACCATCCCACAAAATACAGTAAAATGTCTTTTTGATTCCTTCTTTCAGAAGATCCCCACAACTATGATGGAAACTTAAGAGCTCAGATTGTTAGACTGCACACGCTTTTGGACAAGAAAGCTTAAAGACACTTTGTGCATTCCCTCACTGAAACTAATTGTAAAAAGCTCCAAGAAACCCACCCTTAGAGGTGACAGTTTTTTCCCTACCCACGGACACCAAGACAAGAAGCTAAAAGAAGGAAGGAAAGCGCGCATGAGGGGAAAAAATAAAAGATTAATGGAGACTTAGCATGCCCTGCGATTCAAGACTTGAAAAGGAAGACAAGTTCCTCTGCACCCTATAAAGGACAGTGCCATCACCCCGTCTACTTTACAACTTTTAAAAGTTTGTAATCAATCAAGCTTCTCTGGCTCTACACAAAGGTTCTGTCCACACACAATGCTGCTGCTTTCTTAGTAACTATGGCAGCTAGCAACATTCCCTTCCCTGCCAGCATACACGGCTGGCACATGGCTGTCTTCTTGTAACTCATTTGGCCCACTTCTTCTGCTGTGCAGATGGAACTACCTCCCCCATCCGCTCACAAAGAGCACTTGTGTAACCGGTTTGGCTGGTTGTCATTACTCCCAGCATTTTGTGCAGTGGAACATCTCAGAGTGCATTGCCCACTGGTGCTGTGTGCATGCCTTCTAGGTGCTCGGTTCCCACATCAGGCATTAGCTGCCTAAATTTATCGAGAATGACCTGAAAGACGTGGTAAAGCAGCCTGGTAGGTGTGGACAGAAACACAATGGACACTTGTTTGTATTGGGAAAAATGTTTTTATGTCAACACATAAAACACACGTGTGTTAAACGGGTCAAATGCCAGTGTCACAACCTAGTTACAGAGATTCTCTGGTGTACTTGAGAGGACCTATGAGCAAGAGAGGCTAAGCTCTTGGATAACACCAACATATCTGGACACATATTTTCTCTGTACTTCCTAAAGCACATCAAAATGCATTTTGCCCTGCTTTTCAAGGTTAAGTTGACTTATGCCTAATGATATTGAGATCGGCATCTGGTCATCTGACTTTTTGGTATTGAGGTAAGTTCATGCAAACCTCACATCAACTCAACCCTCATTGCCACTCCTTTGTTCAACTTTGTTCATCAGCCTTTGCTTAGGAAGGCATGGCTGGTTTATAAAATTGTCAGTTAAAGATGACAGGAAATGTCAGAGCAGGCAAAGGGGCTTTTGACCTAGGCTCTAAGTGCTCTGATGCACATAATGCCAGCATCTAAATTGCAGGTTTCCAGGAAACTACTTGGAAAGATTCGCCTGCTATTTAGAATTTATTAACTATTCCCAGAGGAAGCACTTTGATTTAGTGCCATGTTCCCACATTAGTAGTGATGCTCTTGTATTATAGACTTCCCTTCCCCCCCCACCATTCTCTTTCTCTCTCAACCATGAAGCAGGACTCAGTTCATTTCATCCAGCTGTTTCTCTGAAGACGGTCAACATGAGAACCAGGCTACTCTCAGACAAAGAGCATGACCCAATTACAGACCATTTTGTCAGTCTAACATTTGTAATGCTCTAATGGGGTAGTAGGGAACAGTAACTCCTCCTGCAATGTCTTTTAGAGTGCATTTGTAATTTCCTGAGTTTGTGGGAGACATGCCCTCTTATGGATGGGCCACAGAGAGGTTAAGAGACAGGGCCGGCTTTAGGCCGATTCCCCCGATTCCAGCCCCGTGCCTAAGAGGGCCCCACGCCCTAAAGAAGAGCGCCTAACTTAGGCACCTTTTTAATTTTTACTCACCCGGCGGCGGTCCGGGTCTTCGGCGGCGGGTCCTTCAGTGCCGCGGAAGATCCGGAGCGAGTGAAGGACCCGCCGCCGAAGTGCCGCCGAAGACCCGGACCGCCGCCGGGTATTTGAATCGGGCCCCACACTTCCTAAAGCCGGCCCTGCTAAGAGATCTACTACTACTGTGATCTCAAGTGGTGAAGACCTGTGTTTTGGAAGCTGAAGGACCTGGGTTCTAGTCTCAGATCCCCAGATCAAAGTAGGATTCATTTAAAACTGTGGTTGTATGCAGCACATGAATGAGTTACAAATTATGGCCACGGGTGGGACAGAGGAGCCCCAGATGGAAGGTGCGGTCTTGAAGATCAGGAAAAACAGTCCATAGGACAAGAATGCAGCATCTCTGAAAGGGTGCGAGACGGAGGGAGACCAACCATAGCTACTGTCTCTCTACACTGTACGATTACCCCTGCCTTCAAGCATTACCAGCAATCTATTTTTTGTGAAGGACCATATTTCTTGGTCAAGGTATAGTCGAGGTCCAGACTTCAGAGAAAATAATAATAATGATAATAATAAGTAAATAAAGCATTTTGCAGTCTGTTCATTTTGTGGTCTGTTCAAATAAAAACATTTTGCTTCTGGTGGTCCAAATTTGGCCTACAGTCCGCTTATTGACTACCCTTTCTTTAAGGGGACCATGTGTCCCAATTAACACTATGCCCAAAATACCTGCATTATGGACACATCAATAAATGTGTCTTATACTTGACAGTAAATGTCAATGAAAAACAATATAAGATCAAATGAAACTTCTCACAAAAAAATCAAAGCTATACTAAGATCAGTGATCAAAGTTATTTTAGATCACATAAATTCAACCATAGGGAGCGTGTTTGTTTTGTTTCCTTCTGTGTGGTCTGTCTCACACAGTTTTCCTACTAGATCTTAGGTTTTGGTTGATTTTTTAAATAGGAAATTATGAATATGAATGGCAAAATATTAGCTTCTTTATACCTCAATTTCTCCAACTGTAAAATGGGAATAATGGAACTTAACCATCTTTATGAAATGCTTTGCTTTCGAAGCATGAATATTGCTACAAGTGCTAAAATGAATACAACATGTTTAACATTCAAAAGCTCTTTCCCTTGCTTCAGCAAAATTTGTATCAGTTATCCATTAACTACAGGGCTGTTCTTCTGTAATTGCAGAGTTGTATCAATGATTTTCATCAAGTTTTGATACTTGTGAGACTTAAGTAGCATCCAGTTATTGAACTAGTATAAATAGTTTGTAATACTTAGTACCGGAAATGAGATATTGCACTATATGAGGGAATGGGAGGGTCAGAAAGTGTGGTGAACCTTAGAAATCTATGCTGTATGCAAAATATTCAAGTTGGTTATGCTCTGGTATGTATTACATCTTATCAGTCTTAAGAGACATCCAATGGAATAGAAGTTTCACTGCTTTACTTCCTTCCACCCCACAAACCTCTTCACCACAATCAGTTTCCATTTGAAGCATCAATATCCAACAGCCAATCTCACCATCTACAGCATGCAATGCCATTTACTTATGGAAAAATAGATATCACTACTTGCAAAAGAGCAAAATAGTAGACAACAGAACTATGATCAAATCTGTACTTCCCTCCTGTAAATAAAGGATCACTAGCTACTGCATTAAAGTACTGTAGCTAGGTCCCAGTTCTTCTGGTTAATTCTCTTACATACTATATGTGTATATTTCCGAATACAGAGAGAGATGAGGCTCAAAATCTCTCACTGCATATGCATTTTCAGCTTTGTACATAGTATTAGAGAGAAGGGGGGCTGAGATCAAGTGAGTATCATGCAGAAAAAGCCTTTAAAACATCAAAACCCTTAAAGCCTATACATTGTAAGATCTCGTCCCACTATACAGAACTAAAGCCACACCTCCTAGGCTCCTGATGAACACTTCAACAGCCCAAATTTCTGGTTGTGATGTGGGCTCACAGTAATTGCAATGCAGCACTTGTGTGGTCTTTGATCATCTCAGAATTTGTCTTCTGAAGCAGCAACATTGCCACTCAAATCTGAGAAATTTAAGGGCAAATCCTTAACAAAATAATTGGTGCATTCAATCTGTCCAGCTGCAATCCATTCTAGATACAACTGCCTGCAACAGCATTAGCCTAGATTTCATAACAGTACGTTTAAGTAGGTAAAATAAATTATATAAAGAACTCCTTCTTGATATAAGAAGAAGGACAGAGTAATTAGATCTTAACCTAAGCAGCCACTCTATGGTTACAAAAAACCTTTCCAAGGCACTCCTTTAGTCTCACTATCTGCCATTTCCAAAAGAATCAGAAATCTGTGAAAAACTGCTTGCAGGAAAGATTGCAATAAAATGAGAGCAATGTTGGTAATTCAAAGAGAGAACAGGGATGCATGTGGGATAAATTCCATGTAATGCACTATTTTATTATCCAATAGCTATGGCAGAATCCTACACCGACAGAAATGAAAGCATAGAAAATTCTTAGGAGACTGATAAATTTCAGCACGCTAATGAACAACAGAACCAGACTAAAGGAACAGTGATCTACGTATTACTCTACTTGATTTGTTTCAAGCAGGCAAACTAGGGGCACAGACACCACATGAAATTAAAGAACGTGCCAAGTTCCAAACAGGAGCTGGGAGATTCCCCCATTTACAGTGTTGGGGGTTGGGGTGGGTGGGTGCACATTAAGCACTTAAAGAGGTGCCAGGTTTGCAACCATAAAGTAAGTAGTGAGCAAGAAGCAGCAGTCCCAGCTTCTCTTCCAATATGCCCCCTCTCTAAGCTTACCTATAACAATAGTAATGACAGCAATTTAATGCACTGGGAAGCCCCCTCCAGGACATTCTGTTCACCACAAGCAATGAATGAGAAGAATCTGATTTGAATGTAAAGCGCATGCACGAGGCAGTAGGATGTGGCTTTCTTTGAAGTTTCTCTGCCTTTTGCAAAAGGAAGAGCAAAACAATCAGTTTGCAGAAGCAGCAGAGGGGTCCCATTAAGAGAAATGGCCTCCCCTTTACAAGATTCCATTTGACTTAGTCTAAATATGTCAAAGAGCTCTCATTTTTTTTAAATGATGTGGGGTAGGATGAAAACATCAAAAAGGAATAAGACCTATCAGGCCATCGAGTTCATCTCGCTGACAACACAGGGCTGTTCCCTGCACTACATGTTTTAAGTGTCCCAAACACAGTGCTTTGCACCAGTTGCAGACTAATCTACAGCCTAACACATCTCATCATCAGGAAGTTTTCATGATATTCATCCTAAAATTTTCCCCTCTTCACGTCACGCAGTCATCCCCTTGTTCCACTAAGTAATTCCTCTCCCTCCTTAGTGTTTACACCCTTCAAAGAGGCTTTTCTATATTTGGATCCATGGCTACTATCATTGTTCTACTAAAACCCAACAAACACAATATGAGAAAACGTAGAGGGAGTTGGCAAAGTTTCCTTCTGAGGGTGGAGGGGGAAGTGTGAGCGGTGGGCAAATCAAAATGTGCCATCATCCACCAAGTCAGCCGCAAGCAGCTGATCGCTGGTCCGCCTGCATCCTGTGTTAGAGTGTACCGCTTAGCTGTCTGCAAGCTACGGACAACGTTTTGTTCTAGTTTCATGCGATCACTGTCCAGTAACAGAGGTCACAGCAGCAAAGGAAGAAACCCATTGTTTACATGCCAAACTGTCTCCAAAGCTTTGATTTCAAATCATAGAAAAAATTATTAAGGAAGCCGCCAAGCTTGAAACATGCCCCAGTGCTCTCCTAGCCAGCTCAGGGCAGCCAAGATTACTTCAAAAGAAAAGTCATGCCCAGTCACTGACCCAGACTTTAAAATAGCCTAATTTTTGTACCGTGGGGAACACTTCCTGCCACAGAAGACCTCTGTATAGAAAACGCACAGTAACTTCCCTCAGAAGTCTTATTTTAATTGGGGCCACAAACCAATACCAGCATTAAAAAATAATGACCTAATAACTGGATTTCTCAGCTGAAGATTTTGATGCTTTGCCACGTGCTACAGGAGTGAATTTTCTGTCCTTTTATCTTTGGATTTTCCACCCTGAGAAGTCTACTCCAGACTAATAGTCAAATCTGACTCCACTAGTTTTGATGGCAGGATCGTTACTGTATTAGCAAACTCTCATGAATCATACCACTTATCCCAAATAAAAGAAGCAATAGACAAATGCAGCAACTTGATAGTAAAGTACCACGCAGAATGATATTGGGTAGCCTTGATGGATCATCCACAGAGGAGATTACACAATTCCACTCTACAGAAGATATGCAAGATAAGGTTTGGCTCCCTGAGTTCTTCCCCCTCCAAATCCTTTAGGCAATCGATTAGAGGAGTATAGCAATGTAAGTTATATTCCAGATCTCTCTCCCTCACACACACACACACACACACACACACACACACACACACACAGCTCTATGAAAAACATCATTAAAAAGCTGTCAAGAAGCTCCTGGTGGAAACAGAAAACCCTGTCCCCTAAGATATTTTTAGCCTAATTAGCATGAAAGCTCTGCTAAATCCATTAGCCTGGACCAGATCAACTGCGGGGGATGGGAATCTGGCTCTGCTTTCACTGAGCTCCACAGGAATAAAGTCAGAGCCGTAACTAAGCATTTTAGCGCCCGGAGTGAGCAAGCATATTTGTGCCCACTAGAGGTGATGCGTGGGGGAGCATGAGGGGTCACAGTCCTCCTTCCCAGATTTCTGCCTTCCATTTAGCACAGAGGTTTTCAAACTGTGGGGTGTGCCACCCGAGGGAAACATGCCTCACAGTTTGAAAACCGTCACCTCCTGCCAGGGTACCTTGTCAAAAACTGCTACGGACAGATTTCTCTACCAGGAATAGTTACTGATACCTATGGATGTTCTCTTTTGCTGCCCTGTCACAATTTGCTACCTCTCACCTTTCCCATTCTCTGGCCCAGGAATAGCAAATTGAGACAGGGTGTCAACCATCCATCACAATTTGCTATCCCTAGACTAGAGAATGACAAATGTGAGCGGTAGCAAATTGTGATGGGTGGTTGATACATAGCCCTGGTGCACTCGCACTCTAAATCAGTACAAGCACTCCTGGTGAGTACACTCATCCTGAGACAAGGGGCCAAGTAGGCACATGCATAAGTGATGTACTCACTGCGGCGACTCTATGCTGACGTAACTTGAGTGAACCTAAGTTTGTAGTGTAGATATGGCCTTACGTATATGCAGTAGCGGCGCCAGCTCTGCCGGCGCCCTAGGCGGCGGAAGGTCCCGCCCCCGAAATCCCGCCCCCAACAGCGGCGGCGGAAGGTCCCGCCCCCAAATTTCTACGGGCGGCAGGGGCGCAGGCGCCCCCAAAATAGCAGCGCCCTAGGCGACCGCCTAGGTCGCCTAATGGAAGCGCCGGCCCTGCGTATATGAACTGTTTGGGAGAGGTAACAGCAAAAGTATGAGGCTAGGCCAGGATACACTGAGGGTTTAGGCTCCTACTTTTGTGGATCCAAGCCTCCTGCACCCTAAAGGCTCAGGAACAAAAAGACATATAAAAAGAACCCAGTATCATTTATTTCTTTTTAAAAATTTCATGACGTAGGCTGCGAGTTTGTCACGGAAGTCACGGATTCTGTGACTTTCCGGAACCTCTCTGACTTCTGCAGTGGCTGGTGCGGCTTGCCCAGGGGCCACCTGAGCAATTCAGGCAGCCCATGGACCAACCACACCAGCTGCTGCTGGGGCAGTCTCGGGCCACCACGCCTCCCTCCCCCAGCAGCAGCAGGAGGTGGGGGGTTTTTTTGGGTGGGGGGGGTGGGGAGGGGCCTCAGGGCTGGTGGCACGGAAGGGGGTGAGGACCCTGGGCAGCGCTTACCTCAGGGGAGCTCCCCGGAAATGGTGACATTCCTAGGCGGAGGCGTGGCCAGGGGGCTCTCTGCGCTGCCACTGCCTGTAGGCACCACCCCCGCAGTTCCCATTGGCCACGGTTCCCAGCCAATGGGAGCTGCGGAGCCCACTCTTGGGGCAGAGACAGCACACACAGCTGCTTGGCCGCACCTCCAAGTCTGCCTAGGAGCTGAGGGATGTTGCCGCTTTTGAGGTGGCGCGGAGCCGGACAGGGAGCCTGCCAGCCCCCCCACCCGTCCCCCAAGCACCTGTGGCGCCCCTGGTCAGGGGTATATAGTACAAGTCATGGACAGGTCGTGGGCCGTGAATTTTTGTTTACTGCCCATGACCTGTCCATGACTTTTACTAAAAATACCCATGACTAAAACAGTCTTATTCATGATTTTGGGGTGTATAACTCATGATTTTTGAATTCTTGTGATTGTCAAACAATCTTGGGGTTGTAGATGTGTGTTCATTATGTTGTGAAGGCCAAAACTATAACTGGGTTAAAAAAAGAATTAGATAAGGTCAGGGATGAAACCCCATGGTCTGGGTGTCCATATTCCTAGCCTCTGCCTGCCTGAAGCTGGGAGTGGATGAGAGGATCACTCGACTTCATTTCTTCTGAAGCACCTGGCACTGTCCACTGTCGGAAGACAAGATACTGGGCTTGATGGACCATTACTGACTCAGTCTGGCTGTTCTTATGCTCAGTAAAAATTACAACAGATGTTTGCCTTTGAGAGGATTTAATATGAGATAGTATACGACCCTTAGTGAATATTTGGGAACCAAGTTCTGCACACAAGCAGTGACATGCAAAAAAGCACGAAGGGCTGGATTGAGAGGCAAAATAACAGTTGAGAAAGGCAATCCCCACTGGTGGATAAAATGAAAATGAAGTTTTGACACCAGGCTAGGAAATCAGTCAGACTGGAAGTCACATGATCCAACAAAATAAACTTGTGCTATAGTAAAAACATAGAAAGTGCTATGCTAGAAACACAGATGTCATTGCTAAAACTACTAGCAACTATTTACTTATAAACATTTTCAATTATTATTTGCTATTAAAATATAAATTAAAGAGCACAATGACATCCATCTGCTTAGTGTTGACAAAGGCAAATGATGAAGTGCTAAGAGTAATAAAAACATTTAAAAAACTAAACAATTAGAAGGAGCAAAACTATTTAAAATGGAATACCAGAAAGGGAAAGCAATTCAGGGAATCACAGCAACAGATGAGACAAATCTGTGAACTTCTATGAGACTTTATGCAGACATATAAACTAGTAAGGGATTCTTTTAGGTACTCAGAATGTGTGACACACAGTTTTGGGGGGTGTATGTATGTCACTGAATCAAGTCTCCTATACCACCTCAGTACTTTATAGGAGACAGAGAACAGCTGCCTTGTGCAGGCATTGGGATGCCTGTGCCTTTAAGAACAGAGCCCTGGGAAGCGGGTGCTGAGCGGTACTGTTCTGAGGGAGGGAAAATAAAAAAGCCCTTCGCCCCCATCAGCTGGAATCCTTCCTCTTTAAAGTGCTACTTCTCTGAAGCACCTCTCCTCACTTACTGCAGGATGCCTTCAGACACAAACTAGAAAAACAATAAGACCATCCCAATTACCATGACTATGACCTTTCAATGTTTAACTACTGATCTATTCTTTGTGGCCAAGAAAAAACAGCAGGTGATTAGCTTCAATATGAGTCACTGTGTCCCTGTCCTGCAATAATTCAATTAGACACTTAACCTTCAATCTGGTCCAGAATCTGTCTACTGTAGCCACACTCTTCCCCTGGCTGTGGTTTCATTCAACCTCACAAGTTAAGCAGGGCCAGGCCAGGTCAAAACTCAGGTACTATAGGCAATAGTGCCGATGGTTTAGTGAAGTCAGTGGCACTCAATCAGTGCCCTGGGATGGCACTTGGAGTCACTGTGAGCAGTGAGGTAATCCTAAGTTTTATAGTGCTGGAGCCCTCTCCCAACCTACCCTTTCCCACCTTACACCTGCCCCTTCCCTCCAATGCCTGCCCCCCATGCTCTGCTCAAGTCGCCTCTCAGCATAGGCGGCTGGTGAAAATATTCTTAGGGGAGATGGGTGCAACTGTTGGGCTGGGCCCTGCTCTTTGGTGCACGCAGGGGTGGCTGTCTCTAGCCCAGCCTGGTGTGAGAGAGAGGACTGAGGGACTGGAGAGCATGCCCGCCCCAAACTCACCCCACAGTAGCAGCTCCTGTCCCACAGAAATGGGCCCAGCTGCCTGCTCTGGCCTGTTGGCTCTCACCACTCAGAGAGTTACTGAGGCAGGATCCTCTGAATAAGGGTGGGGGGGAGGGAAAGAAGACAGCCATCTGACCACCCCAAGATGAGAGGGAAAAGGTCACCTGTCCTGCTTCAAAGCGAATACGGGATGCAGATGCCAGGGCTAAAGGGCCCTGCAGGGTGTTCATGGGTGAGCCTCAGGGGACTGGAGCACTTGGGAAAGGGAGAGGAGAGCTGGTGCAGCCAGGAGTTGGGGGCAGTTGGGCTGATCTGTCCGGTAGATGGACTTGCAGCAGAAGAGCCCTGGGGGAAGGAAGTGGTGGTGGAATAGTGGGAGCAGGGCCGCCCAGAAGGGAGGGCAAGTAGGGCAATTTGCCCCAGGTCCCGGGCCCCGCGAGTCCTGGCCGAGAATCCCTTTCCTCACCAGGCGATAGTCCGGGTCTTTGGCGGCACTTCGGCGGCGGAGGGGCCCTTCAGTCGCTCCGCCGAAGACGCGGAGCGAGTGAAGGACCTGCCGCCGCAGAATCGGAGCACTGCCCGGTGAGTACAAGCGCCCCCGCTTTGTCCAGGCCCCCTGAATCCTCTGGGCGGTCCTGAGTGGGAGAGGCAGGGTGAAGAGGGAGGAAGGGGGAAGGAAGTGTTTTGGGGATTGGTGGATGGGTAAGTACAAGGGGTTTAAGAAGTGGGTTTATTGGGGAAGGGGGCTGAAGGATGGTGAGCAGTAGCGGTGGAGGGTTTGGGGGTGGAGATGTGGGGCGGGTTTGGCAGGATGATGTTTTATGGGAGTGTTTTGGGGGGGTTGGGTGACGGGGTAGCTTTACTTGAAGAGATGGGGGTTGGTGTGGCTGGGTGAGGAGTTGAGGGTATGGGGAGTTTGGGGGAGGAGGGGTGGGAAGGAGTTGGGGTGTGTTTATTTGGGGGTGGGGTATCAGGGGCTGAGGGGAGTTGGGTGGGAGCAGGGTTATTTGGAAGTCTATGGTGGGGAGGGTTGGGAGAGTATTGCGTGGCGGTGCCAATGGCTCCTCCCCTCTCTGTCCACTCCCTCCCTCACCGGCACCAGCCCCAGCTCCACTCAAAAGCACGGGGGGAGGAGGGGAATGGACTTGCCGCCGCACCTGGGATGGGGCTGGCTCACTGGGCGCTGGCCACACCCAGGCTGGAGTCTGCCCACAGCACCATGCCCCCGGGGCCTTGCGCACTCACCTCACTGCCCGCTGCCAGGCTCTTGGAGCTCTCCCGGCTCATTCTGATGCCTGGCAACCAGGCAGCTCAGGGACAAGTTGGCCCTAGCATCGCCGGAGGCAGGGCTTTGCCTGCCAAGCTGGGATGTGTACACAGGCAGCAGGGGTGCTCAGATCTGGGCGGGCTAGGCTCCCTTTAGCCCTAGAGCCACCTGCACCCCTTGGACCTATCCCACTGTAGTGTCTCCTGGGGCAACTGAGCAGGTGTTGGGTTTTTCAATTACATAAAACTGAGATGCTGACCTCCTCAGGTCACTGGTCTCATGGTGCTTTTTGCAAGGTCTAAGGCATTAACCTTGGTATCCTGGCAAACTCCAACTTGGGCAGTATATTCTGCCAGCCTAAACTGCTAACCTTCTGCAGTTTCAGTTTGCTACGTTATTCTTCATTTCCTGTCCTGAGCTGCTGCCCCCACCCCCAGAAATGGCTGTAATTCAGTGATGAATGAATCTACACATCCCTTCACTCCCTTCCACTGAATCTATTTTCCAGTTGGCTTGAGAGTGCACCAGGAAGCAGCTTGGGACTTCTTCCCCGGTATGGCAAGTAAGTGAAACCTTCAGCACAGTACACAATGCACGACCTCATTTATGTTCAAACACTCTGAAATTTCAGAAGCTATGAGGGGAGGGAAGGTTCTGTGATGACATGTTTATCTAAGGTGGAGGAGGATCCCTGCAGTTAAGGCAATGGACCTAGACTCAGGAGACCTGGATTCTATTACAGGTTCTGTCACAGGCTTTCTACATGACTTTGTGAAAAATCACTTCACTTCATCTCTGTGCTTCAGTTTCTTATCTGTAAAATGAGGATAATAATGCTACCTCTGCCCCACGCTTTGTCTATTTAGGCTGTAAATTCTTTGGGGCACCGACCATCTCTTACTCTGCATTTATTCAGCACAAGGAGACTCAATCCTATAATGCAGGGGTCGGCAACCTTTCAGAAGTGGTGTGCCGAGTCTCCATTTATTTACTCTAATTTAAGGTCTCGCATGCCAATAATACAAACTAAATAACTGCAAAGGTGTTCATCCCATTTAAATATGCAACTGTGGAGTTCTGATTCCCCCTCCACTCTGACAATTTAGTTACTGAAGACTTTGAATTGATGGCAAATGGCTGACATTTCTAGCCAACGGGTCTAATGGTTTGGCAGATCAACACTGAATCCAAACGCCCAGCTTTTCCAATCACAAAACCACTGAAGTAACACAGTGCAGACCACCACATCTGCCTGAAATCCCAGGCTTTAATCTAAATCAATAGGAATCACCATTGGCCAGTGTCAAAGTCATGAAAGCACGCCACAATTATACGGATAGAGTAAAAAGGATACAACCTTTCCAGAGTAGACAAGCCCTCAGAATTTTGTAACAGAGGTTTTCCAAAGTTCAAAGGGTAAACACAGCTGTAACAGCTGCAAGAGAAAGGCTTGTGTGATGGATATCAAAATATCCAGTGAGAGGAAATGAAGATGGAGGACTCTGCCCCTCCTTTAAAAAAAACCCTCATGTATACACAAACTGGAAAACCAGGGGGGGGGAGGAGGAAGAGAGAGAATCGATCCATTCCACAAAGCAAGCAGACAGCTGACAGAAGAAAAAATGGGGTGAACAGTAATCCCATCACATCACCCATGTGACTAGAAAGCAGAAATTTGAGAGTCTGAAATAGCTCACCTTTGTTTTAAGGAAGAGCCTTAAATAGTTTCTCTTTTCTACTGGGGAAGTCTTACTCTTGAGTATATACAGCAATACACACTCACTCTCCGAGTACTATAATCATCATCATCATCATCATCTCTATCAGTCCTTTTATGTTTATAAAATCACTTACAATTTTCAAACCTCTCACTGTTCCTACAAACAAATCCTAGCAACTCCAATTACAAGCAGATCTACAGGCCCGGGTCCTTCAAGGTGACCCAGAAAAGGTCGGGGGAAACTTTTTCTTTCTTGTAGGATTCCAATTCCCCCAAACACTTTGGCAAAGTTTGAGACAACAATTATAGCTGCTTCAGAGCCTAAAGAATCTGAGTGACAGACTTTTGGAGTCTTGTGCCAGAATGAGGCACCCCACAGCCACCATAGATGGAGGTTTGGAAAAGAATCCAAAAAAAACATGTGCTAAGCAGCTGGTTTAGCAGAGGGAGGAAGAGACTGAACTGCTTTGCAGAGGGAAAGTTCACAATCTTCAACCACAACCCACTTCACAGAAGCATGGGAGAAGGGAACATCCCTCGCACCAGAATCTGGACTGATTACCTTTGAATGTAGGGGACACAACATTCTCAGTGGATAGTCTTCAGCTGTGGCAATCAATTCTCTCAATGGTCTATCAGAGGCAAAAGTGCTAACCTGGAAGGCATAGTATATGGCCCCTGTTTTAGCCACAAAGTTTTGCAAAGCAGAGGGTGGTCAAGTTTATTCTAAGGAGTTGTGCCTGACTGACATTTAGCAGTGCTTCTCAAAGTCCGGCCGCCACTTGTTCAGGGAAAAACCCTGGCGGTCCGAGCCGGTTTGTTTACCTGCCGCGTCTGCAGGTTCGGCCGATCACGGCTCCCACTGGCCACGGTTCACCACTTCGAGCCAATGGGGGCTGCGGGAAGCAATGCGGGCCGAGGGATGTGCTGGCCGCCCTTCCCGCGGCCCCCATTGGCCTGGAGCGGCGAACCGCGGCCAGTGGGAGCCGCGATCGGCCGAACCTGCGGACGCGGCAGGTAAACAAACCGGCCCAGACAGCCTGGGGCTTTCCCTGAACAAGCGGCGGCCCGACTTTGAGAAGCACTGATTTAGTCAATTAGTTCTGTATTGACTTAAAATGTACTCACTACCAGGTTTCATGTTAATCAAATCAGAAATAACCCCCGCCCCCAAAACCACAATGACTCTTGTTTTAACTCAACAACTCAGAGGGACTGGCAAAACCAGCTGCTTAACAGACACAGTCTTCTAATAAATGTTTAATTCTGCTAAGAGAACTTTAGAGCTACTTTACTACTGACTAGACGCATCATGCTTACATAGCATTCCCTCATAGCTGCCCAATCTCCTTGCTGCATTTGGAAATTAGACCAGAGAGTTGATTTCCCAACTAATAATTAGCACAAGAGGTGGCAGGAGAGCAGTGAATAGGGCATATCAGCATACTGACAAGACCAGGGGTAGCCTAATAAAATAACCAAATTCTTCCTCTCTGGCTGGGACATCTGGGTTATGTCTACACCGCAATAAAAAACCCGTGGCTGGCCTGTGCCAGCTTACTCAGGTTCACTGGGCTATAACAATAGCAGTGTAGATGTTCGGGCTCTGGGCTGGAGCCCAAACATCTACACTGCAATTTTGTACCCCCCACAGCCTGAGCCCAAGTCACAGAATCATAGAATATTAGGATTGGAAGAGACCTCAGGAGGTCATCTAGTCCAACCCCCTGCTCAAAGCAGGGCCAACACCAACTAACTCAGCTGACATGGGCCAGCCGCGGGTGTTTTATTGCAGTGTAGACATACCCCTGATCACTTCATGGAGGCTGGAAAGAAGAAGAAATCATAAAATTAAGAGGGATAAGCATTTTGAAACCCTAAGTACTCCAGAGACGGGCTTGGGCATGTTCATTAGCTTTGATATTTTTCTTCCTCTCCATTTCAGGACTTTATGTTGCCAAAAGGGTAGGTGGCGGACAGACCACGACAGGATGTTCCAACGTGTTGCTATGGTTACTGTATCAGTACATGACATACTGGCAGACAAAGTACTCCCCCAATTGGTACCTTTTTGCCTCCCCACTGCTCATGAGTCAAGAAATATGTTCCTATCTTCAATAACGCACGACAACACATTCAGCCTCAAAAGTCATCACCATACAACTCTCTCTCATTTCAGGACAGATGGAATGACACCTGTAGCAGCACTAGCTAAATTCAAAACCAACGGTCTTCACTGCACCTTTCATCCCAGCATCTCAGAATGGCATTAAACATTACACCTCATAACAGCCCTGTGAAGTAGGGAAATCTTTCCATTTTACAGATGGAGGGACAGACTCGGAGGTTAAGTCTTTGCTGCAATCACAGGGTGTGACCGCAGCTCGAGCAGACACACCTGAGTCAGCTTTGCTCTATCTAGTTTGGGTCCTGGAGCAGCGTAGCGGCTGCACGGGCAGGCCACATGAGTAATTCCTCCCCAGGGTTCTGAGCTGGGCTGTACAGCCGCGCAGCTGCAGCTTCACTGCTCTGTTACCTGTGTTAGCGAGGGAACGTGTACTCAAGCTGCAGTCACACCCAGAGACTGAAGTACAGACATACCCCAAAGAGGCTGATTTGTCCATATCAGTGCTACAGCCCAGAGCTCCTTACTCCTAGTCTGGGCTCCAACCATGCACCACCTCTTTAGGAACTGCCTCCAAAATGACAAAGGTCAAAAGACTCAGGTGTTCCCTTTGATATGTCCATGATTAAAATGGACTGTTTGATCATTTAAAACTGAAGTTTATTTGATAAGCAGCCTATAATCTGTGCCGCAGATGGACAAGACACTAGCATATATCTGGTTCAATTAAGTGTAGTACTTAAGCGCCACATTTATTTAACCCCAGACAGTAGTCATTTGCATAGTATTTATTATTAGGAGGACCTGTCCACCCTCACACCTACACAACTTCCTTTTCTTCCTCGTTCTACATTATGCAGCAGGTACCAGAACTGGCAGGCAATATGATTCTCTCTTGATTTTCCCAAGGCAAATGGAGCTGCAGCACCACATGCAAGTGAGAATTTCCCGGTTAAAAACAACCTGATAATGTATTAAACAAATCACGGGTAGGTTTTTTAAATAACCAAGTCGCTTCTTGTTCTTCAGCAGCCAATAAAAATGCACTGTTACCACTTCAGTAATAAACAACAGAAAGAGGTCCCAGCAGTGCCATTACTGCTCATCCCCTCAACCGCATGTCTACGTCCATTAGTGCGGATGGGAGTTACGTACATATATCCAAAGGAGACCAAACCTCAAAGTATGCTACACATGCACGTCAAAGCAGTACCTGCCTTTCAAAAGCCTTATACTATAACTGCCATAACTACACCATCAAGAGCCATAGACTCATCTCAGGCCTAGACGTATAGCCCTCAGTCACACAAGTAGTCCATATGGGACTCCTCTTCTAAGTAACTGCTCACCAACATGAATAAGTGCTGCACAATGGGGTCAAATAGTGAGGACGATGTTGTAGTACTGTGCATGACAAGGGGCTAGCTGCATTGCTGTAGGCTGGTCGTGCAGGAGGTGCATGCACCTATAGTCCTTTACAGAACGTTTACTGGTATTCTGGTGGAAGGTGTGTTCAGAAAGCTAGCAGCAGTTTTAGAAGAGCTGTGAGGCATAATCAGAACTGGTCTCCTCCTGAAAGTTAAACAGGAAGGCCTGACCCATTCCCACTTTCATCCAGAACTAGGACAGTATTCCTAACGGCCCCAATTTTGCTTACCTTGTGAATGGAAACAGCTATCAAGATGCTTCCCGCTCCCATCTGTATATGTAGCACTGTAAAACAAGCTACCACAGATCTGACTTGGGTGGGGCACATCTGGCAGAGATTCTCCTGGATGAGCCATGGTGGTTTTTGAAACAACCAAAGCCAAGAGTAAACCCAAGTGGCTTTAAAATACATATAAGCTAGTCATAAGTAGCACCTGCACTGTGATGATATCCTGTGTCACAATCACACTATCAGATATACACTTTCACACTGAAATGCTCAGTTCTGAAAATTCACTTTTGGCTGGAGTACAGCATGCAAGTCCTTGCCTATGGAGTCTTATTTCTGGCCTCTCCCTACAGTTGCTTTCACCCAGAGCAGCCAATTTTAAGTAAATGGTGAGCGACAGCAAACGAGAAGTCCTGAATGCCAAGTTAATGGGCATGTGCAACAGCCATGTTGACAAGATGACAACAGGCTGGAACCACACCACAGTGTCAATCCACTAGGCCTTAACGCCCATGAGTCATGTCAGTGATCCAAGGATTATGGTGGTGGTAAGAGTGGGTAATCTTACTGCCCAGCGCTCTTTTTAATTAGAAACAAAGGGTCCTAACTCACAAGGTTAAGACAAGCAAGGTAGGAGCCGGTGCTAATGCTATTGTTTATCCTTTGTTGTTATAATATGACACTGGATTGCAAACACCACAGGATCTTGTATACTTAAACCGACACCATACGCTGAAATAAATCACCTTTACGTGTTTATTAGAACTAAAAGGGCAGAGAAAGAAAATGTATTCTCCCTCCTCCACAACTCCATTTACTTTGTCCAGATGACGCCATTTGACCAGTCTTGATGGACAAAAAGGGTATGGTTTTTGGATCATGTGAGCTCGTTCATATTAACTTAATTGAGGTAACACAATTGACGCACACACTCTCTCTCTCTTCATCAAGACATGACCTTTGTATGGTCGGTTTCACACTTGGTCTGTGTAGTCAAAGTCCTCCTCATCCCAGAAAAGACTAGTGTTAATTATAAACAACACAGAGAAAGATTAGGGTTACAAAGAGAATGTATATAAAAATAAAGGCGGGGTTTAAAATACTTTCAAAAATTAGGCAAATATTTAGGAGAATCCTTACAAGAGGCTGGTACTAACATGATGTGCACCTATCACCAACTTGATTGCTCTATGTTATATCCTATCCCATCCCCCACCCCCATTCTCCCTCCTCCCTTTGTCTCTTTAGACTGTAAACTCTGAGGCAAGAAGATATCCTAGGTCTTCATACAGCAGCTTGCATGAGGCCTCTGACTGGGGCGTTTGGGCACCGTCGCAATAAAAATTTGAAGGGTGGATACATTTGGAGGCTACTTTTTGAAATACTGGTGATTGTAGTGCTCCTGAAAGGTGCCAGATTGGCACCTCTGCAGAATTAAATCCTTTATTTAGCCACAAAACCCACACTACACAGACAGTGGCAGTGCACGCTTTCCCAAATTGCTTTACAATATGCCTTATTCTTCATAAAGGTGGACTCAGAGCATCATTTCATCTGCCTAACCAAATCTCTAGCCTCTCTGCTAAGGCTTTCAGTGAGTGCTGAATTTGGTGCTGGTTTGCATACTGTGGATCATCGACTAGGAACAACACCGTGGAACCAATACTCAGTCACTACCAATCTCGGTCCTATTTGAACCAGCAACCTAGAAGTAACAGGCTCTATATTCTACTACCAAGCTCTTAAACCACCAATTTCCCAATGTATTAATGACTAGATGAACTAGAATTTAAGTATCGAGGGCAGCTGAAGTGAAGTTGAAATTGAGCTCAGTCTTAACAGAGAGAAAGATCTTAAGGACCTGCCCAACTCAAAGGCTGTGACCAGGATCAGGACACATGTCCCATATGTATAAAATAAAGATCATCGTGGAAACAGTAACTAGGTTGCAATTGTAATACTGAAGTCTATATGCTACTTCATTGTGCCAAAAGGCCCTAGCTGAACTGGCTCAGACAGGTGTACTATGTGATGCCAGAAAGGTTTCAAAAGTAAGTCATGGCTATGTCCTGGGAATATATTAGCACACACTGGGTGTTATCCTTTGCGCGTCACCAATGGTAACTCATTTCACAGTTGGTACTCCTGTTTGTGGAACTAAGATAGGGTGACCAGACAGCAAGTGTGAAAAATCGGGACAGGGGTGGGGCGTAACAGGCACCTATATAAGACAAAGCCCCAAATATCAGGACTGTCCCTATAAAATCAGGACATCTGGTCACCCTAAACTAAGATACGATGCATGTTTGCAAAGAACAAAGATGGCACAATGCACTATTGCTCCCAACAAGCTACAAAGTAACTTTGCCTTGATTTTTCCAGACAAACTGAAGCAGATCTTGTAAGAGAGGCCCAGAGCAGAAGGACTGCAGTCAGCACAGCTACTCTGCTTTAGGTGGCAAGGGGAGAAGAGTCATGTGGTACATTATCCTCATCGCCTCCATTATGCCAAAGGTTGACAGAGTAGCCCAGCAGTTTCTGAGGCGATTATCACCTCTCAAAATCTCCAGGTCAGCAGCAACAACAGTTCAGGACTTTGGATGGAGTATGGGTAAAAAACGATAACCGGAATGAAAAAGTAAACAAAGCTCCGCATGCTCCCATATCTAATATACGATGTGAGCAAGGAGAATGAAGAATCCTATGCCGAGGTGCCCAGGGGAAAAAATATATATACGTATGTAAAGTCATTAATCGCAATGCAAATCTGAGCGCGTGAGTCTCTTCTTTGTTTTCAGGGGCACTCAGACAGCTGCATATTGAAAATGAAAGTTACAACAAAACAAAAATGCAAATTTCAATAAATCATTAAGATAAAGCTCTACATGTCTATCTACAAAAACAGACGTGCTTTTTTATCAACTGTTAAAATATCTTGTAGATATTATGAAGATTAAAACTGATCACTGATGAGAGAGGTTTCTTTTTACTTCATATAAGAGAAGTAATTTGTTCTTCTGTATCACAAACAGAATTTTTTTTGGGGGGGGGGGGGAAATATATGGAAAGTCATAAAGAAGAGACTGTAAACATAACCCTTAGCTGCTGCCATTGCGTTGGCAGCCAAATAGGCCCAGAACAAGTGAAGCTTCAAGTAGTGTTCATTAATAAGGCAGCTATGGGAAACCAATCTTATTGGCTTCGCTCCACTTCCTCCACTGATTCCTCCTACCCCCACGTTTGCAACTGTAACATAGTGGCAATTCTTACGTACAGGTTTATTGAAAGTCCAATGTCTGGATAACCCTGGT
Source organism: Platysternon megacephalum (assembly GCA_003942145.1). Classification (NCBI taxonomy): domain Eukaryota; kingdom Metazoa; phylum Chordata; order Testudines; family Platysternidae; genus Platysternon; species Platysternon megacephalum. The sequence continues at coordinate 281,427 of QXTE01000365.1, read as the reverse complement.
TAGAAGTCTGCCAAATACATGTAGTAACTTGAACAAGGACATAAGTCTGCTAATACACGCAGCCAGGACATTGCTCATAATGAAATCTCTTGACTTCGTCAGAGTAGCTTGGAAAGAATACGTCTGCATTGCTGAAGGGCTACATTTCAGTCTACAGGTGGCAAAGAAAGGAAAAAAAGCAGTGTTTATTCTATTCACGACATTCCTGGTGCAGTGCTGCTACACAATACCTCCTTGAACGCCCATTGACTGGGTGAAAGCACCAGGACTCATTCCTGAGAGTGACACCAGAAACTGCTGACATTTTCCCACACAGCTATACAATACAGACACAGACCTTTCCCTCACTTCTCAGCACCTCAGCCCCATTCATAAGGATACAGGGGACCCCTGCAGCAACATGCATCACAGGTATTCTACCCACTTTTTTTTCTAAATCGCATTAAATACTCTGCTTTAGAACCACATTTCAGTGTATAAATATTGAGTGTGGCAGAAAATTATCTCCCCACAGTGTCTGATAACCAAATAGCACTTATTTTATGGCAGAGGAATATCTCTATCCAGTTCAGACTCAATACACTTATCTAAAAAGAAAGTAAATATTAAAATAAAGGGTGGAGGGGGAATGGTAGGACAAGTTGCACCTGATTGCAATATTTATACACTGAAATCTATCAGAGTCCTGTACTAATACAATTGCTGCATTTCCAGATGGTATGGATGAGGAGGATTCAAGAATCACCTGGGACTTTCCAGTAGCTTGCTTTGTCTACAGAGTATGAGGCAGAATGTAAATGGATGTTGAATACAGCCTGGGAGGCTGGCTCTTTAAGACATAATTCGAAGCACACTCTAATATATTCAAAAGTCTTCAATAGAGAAAACTACAAACAAATCTCTCTGCTTCTTTGTGCAGGTAACTCAAACATCTCTGAAATGCTGAAGTCCTTGAAGTACTGTACTGTTTACCCGATAAGGTCTGAAATTAGGCTGCAGCACATGACTAAGATTCACTGAAGTTCAACCCTAACTTATGTAAGAAGAGATGGAACTGGTGATTTAAAAAAAAAAAAAAATTAGACAAAGACTAGGGTCAGCAAACATGCGGCCTGATATTTAACGACAGTAAACTGGAACGTTCACAGCAGCCTTAAAACTGCTCCTGAAGGCAACAGATGAGACATGATCCTTCTGACAGCTGTGACAAATTCGGTTTCATTTGCTTGAGAGCCAGCCATGTTCATTTAACTACAATTACTGGCGCACCATGATCCCCACCCCCAGAGAATGCATCCAGTCATCCATCCAGGCAGTGAAATAAAGCATCTTGTACAGATCAACATGTTTAAATCATTCCTCTGTAACCACAGCAAAATACTCAAATCTTCAAGACAACCAAGTAGGTATGCATGTCTGCAGATTCCAGAGTTGTTTAGCAAATCCTCTTTATTTTTCAGCAAATAGGGAACAGTAAGACCCATTTTTAATGCTTTGAAATATTCACCCGTCCACTATGATCTGGCTACTGAACACTGCATAAAAACCCAACAGTCCATACTCTCCTGTAGGATATATTCTGGTTTCTGACCTTGTATAATAACTGGAGTTCTTTGAGATATTCGGTCCCTATGTGTATTCCACTCAAGGTGCTCCATGAGCCTAAGACCAGAAAATTTGTAATTAGCAGGGTCCGTTGCCCTGCACCTGCCCTCCTCTCCTCCTCATGCTCTGAGCTGAGGATGTTAGGGGCAGTGCAGACCAACCACCTCTCCAGTTCCTTCTGAACCCTGAATAGCCACAGGATAAGGATTCACTGCAGAGGGGAAGGAGGGCAGGTGGTGGAATGTACATGGGGGACCACACATCTTGAAGAACTCCAGTTACTGTACAAGCTAAGTAACCAGTCGTCGTTCTTCAAGTAATGGTCCTTAGGTTTATTCCACTCGAGTTGACTCTCAATTAGTATTCACTGAGGAGGAAGGTGCGAGGAACCCTGCTGTACCACAGATTGGAGGACTGCTATGCCAAAGGAGACATCTGTAGAAGGTTGCACCAGGGCGTAATGTCTTGCAAATTTATGCACAAAGCCCCACATTGCTGCATTACAGAAGAGGAGCTTCTCAAAGGGAAGCGTCCAATGCAGCCTGAGCTCTAGTCAAGTAGGCTCTTATACCATGTGCAGGAGGGGCCACTACCAACTCATAGCAAAGCAGGCTGCATCCTGAAATCCATTTAGAAAGTCTCTATGGTGACTGCCACCAGGAAGGCAACCTTCATAGATAGATGAATGAAGGAACATGAGGCTAAAGGCTCAAATGGGAAATTTGTGCAGATAGGACTAGATTAAGGTCCCATATCAGGGCAGGTTTTCGCACTGGAAGAAAGGTTTCTGAAGGGTCTTGTAAATCTTACACTGTAGTCAGACAGACGAAGACAAAATGGTTGTCCACCAGAAGGTGAAATGCGCTAATAGCTGCCATGTGCAAGGAGCTGAGACACAACCCCGACATTTTCACAGAAAGGAGATAGTCCAGAATGGCAGAGATCTTGGGACCCTCTGGAGGTATCTGATGCCATATAGAGAATCTCTTCCATTTTTCTGAATAGCATTTTCTCATTGAGTTTTTACTGCTATTGCGAAGGATGGAATATAGAGGTACTGAGCATGGTCGTTCTAAGTTCGTCAGCCATCCAAATACCAAGCTGCCAGATGGACAGAGATTGGATCTTGCCTTTGTCCTGGGTCAATAGGTCTGGAAAGAGCTGAATATGGACGAATGGATGCAAGCCCATCTGGAAGATACAAGTGAGCCAGGACTGCCTCAGACACCTGGGAGCCATGAGGGTCACCATCATTTCGTCTTGTCTGATCCTCCTCGGGACTGGTGGTAAGAGAGGGATGGGCAGAAATCCATACATTAGGGGTTATGACCATTGTATTCAAAATGTGTCCCCTCTGGAGTTGTGGCCCTGGAGCCGTAGGCCGGGCATTTTTTGTTTTCTTGAGACGTGAAGAGATCCCATGATGGGAATCCCCACTGCTAAAAGATGCTCTGCACCACTGAGTCATGGTCTCTGGAGAAGCATTTGCTGGGGCTGCCTGCCGGCATGTTCTGCACCCCTGGAAAAAGCTCTGCCAAGAGGTAATCTGGTGGCAGATGCATCAGTTCCAGACACTGACAGCCTCTATGCAAAGAAGGATGGACCTTGCCCCTCAGTTTGTTGATATAATAAACTACTGTCATGTTCCAATGTGACTTGAAATTGCCGGGTCCAGATCAGCAGCAGAAACCATCTGCAGGCTTCGTGGACTGCACCCAGTTCCTAGTAGGTTTATGTGTAAGCTGGAATCCTGTTATGTTGAAGTACCTTGTGCTATATGTACATTCAACCTAGCAGAGAGGCATCTGTAATCAGTCTTTTTGTCGGAAGATGGAGTGGAAACAAAGGGAACTCCTATATAACAATGTTTAAAAGGGGACTGGATAAATTCATGGTGGCTAAGTCCATAAATGGCTATTAGCCAGGATGGGTAAGAATGGTGTCCCTAGCCTCTGTTCGTCAGAGGGTGGAGATGGATGGCAGGAGAGAGATCACTTGATCATTGCCTGTTAGGTTCACTCCCTGTGGGGCACCTGGCATTGGCCACTGTCGGTAGACAGATACTGGGCTAGATGGACCTTTGGTCTGACCCGGTACGGCTTTTCTTATGTTCTTACACACTACCTTCATGTTTTCCCATCAGGTGAGTGAAGTTAGAACTCTGTGGGGGACCTTGTCCAAACTGTGCTCATTTGTGCATAAAGTATCCACAACCAAGCCTGTACACATTGAGATGAAGTCTTGCAAAAGGTGCGACATGTACATGATCCCATGTGGCCCAGTAGCACAAAACAGGATCTTAGTGTTGTCCAAGGGCTCACTCAGAGCTGAATAATGAGATCCTTCATAGCTTGGAACCTGTTCTGAAAAAGGTAGGCTTTGGCCCTGACCAAATTGAGGGTCACTCCAATAAAGTCTATGGTCTGTGTGGGAGCTAAAGTGGACTTTTCTGCATTTACTTGGAGTCCTAATGATTATAGGAGTTGGAGCAGGGTCCAGCTGCCACTTGCACTTCTTGGTATGACTTTCCTGTGTGTGGTTGTCAAGGTAGGGGAACGCTCACATACCCCGACAATGCAGATATGCTGCCACTGCTGAAAACATCTTCGCGGACACTCGTGGCACGGCTGAGAGGCCAAAGGGGAGCAATCTGTACTGGTAATGGTCTAGGCCTACAGCAAACTGCAGGAATCTCCTGTGTGCAGGGTGGATATTTATGTTGAAATAGTGCCCTTCAAGTCAAGAATTGCAAACCAATCACCTTTGTTTAGCAGTGGGGCTATAGCTGCCAGGGTGATCATTCTGAAGTCACGTGGCAGATGAAAGGTTTTTTGGGGGGGGAGGGGAGATGAACAAGAACTTTATCGTACAGTAATGATTCCCAGAACCCATGTCTGATCTTATATGGCGCCACACAGAGGAAAGGCCACCAAAAGTTCCACGTGTATTCAGTCTGGGTAGGTCCATCTCAGACTGTGGGCAGTAGAAAGGAAGCAGTCAGTCCACGCCACCTCTAATATCCACAAGTTCAGAGCACGAGGAGAAGGGTGCATGAGTGGAATACACATAGGGACAATCACTCAAAGAATAATAAATGGAGCTATACCTATCTCATAGAGCTGGAAGGGACCCCGAAGGGTCATCGAGTCCAGCCCCCTGCCTTCACTAGCAGGACCAATTTTGCCCCAGATCCCTAAGTGGCCCCCCTCAAGGATTGAACTCACAACCCTGGGTTTAGCAGGCCAATGCTCAAACCACTGAGCTATACCTCCCCCCCCAATCTTACTCTCTGATCAAACCCAAACCAGAGTACTCAATTTGGACACTAAATAGCTTCCATATATACCGTTATGGAATGGAAAAGTCTGCTGGAATTTAATCTATAGGATTTTAGAGTAATTTCTACCTTGTTTCATCCCTACTAAGTTCGCTAAAACTTATCCATAATGTCATTCTGAGATCTCTAGGGCCAACTTCTGCCCTTGAACGTATGCCAACAGCTCCCACTGACTTCAGTGGGCACTGAGCATGGTTGATGAACGAGAGTTAATTTTCACCTCAAAGAGGGAATGACTTTATTTTCCAGATTCACTGAAGGATTAGGTGCTTTAGTGTCCTCATCATTATCCTCCCTAAACTACAGCCTCAAAACAGAAGGAAGTTTCATTCAATTGTAAATACACCAGTGAAACAATTTTTCTTCAGAGAGTCTTAAAAAAATAAATAAATAAAAAATGCACTCACTGCTGATTGGCTTTAACGCTCCCAGATACACCTGTCTTGGTTTTAAATAATCAATTTAGAAACGTCACAAAATGTTTCCAAATATCATCATCATTTGTGTTCAAAAACAATTTTATATAAATTCCAAAGCGTGACATGTAACCAATACATGCAATTTGTAGGCAAGAATTTGTTCTCTTAAATGCTGTTGTTCAGGCACCAGCTGTTCTTTCAAGCTACGGCCTGTAGTAACAGGTGGCTTATGTTTTTCTTTTCAAAAGAACATCCTAGTCCACAACTTCAATGGAACGCAAGGAACACACTGGCATTTGTGTATTCCAAGGCAGAATTTGCTCTTTAGCAGGAGTCAGTCTCCCATCAACACATGGGGAGACTTACTGTACAGAACATATATAAAGCCAACTAGCACACGGGATACCAAAAGAAGACAGGAATCCTTACATGGCATTAGCTAATGGCTCAAACTTCCTGTTCATTCAGGACCACAAGAAAGATACTTTACTGGGCAGATATGTTCCTGAAAATAGTTGCCCTGATGAATAATGCACTGAAACAATTTAAAACTTTGAGAACAGGCAAAATGTTAAAAGAAAATGAAACCAGAAGGATAAGGAAAGCAAGTGACAGGGAAGGGAAAAACATACAGATGAACTTTTGATAAAGATTATAAACTAAACAGCAATCAAAGGGCAAAAGGCCCTGAGCTAGTCAACTAAAACACTTTAGCTAATAATCAAAAATGGGTAAAAAGTAGGCAATGGCAAGGAATTCTACACATTTAAAAAATTTAATATTTTACAAGTGGAACTAAGTAGGTCCCTGGCCTTACAGATTTACACACATGCTTAACTGTATGAGCTGCGAGTAGTCCCATCGACATTAACAGGGATACTGACAGTGCATGAAGATAAACCATGTGCTTAAATCATTGTAGGATTCCACCTTAGACCTGAGCCAGTCACAACCCTTTATCCCCATTTCCCCAGTTCTTTGTATGCCTCCTAGTTTAGACTGCAAGCTCCTCATGCCAGAGGCTGTTTTTGTTCCTCTTCACAGTGCCTAGTACACTCTGGATGCGAGTGCAATACAAACAAATGAAGTTACTACCCCAAACCAATTCATACTGTCCATGTTCATATTTTAAAAACTATGTTCATTCCAAAACCAACAGCTTTTGAAAAGGTTGTTCCCCTCCCCTTCTTCTCAACATCCATTGCATACATGCCTGCAACAACCGTACAAAGGACGGAGCTATAAAGTCCACAGCACTAAATACCTCTAGACTAAAGACAGCTTGTCACTGAGAATGCCACATTGCGAACGAACATACAACAAAGCTTCCTGAACCCAACCCAGCTAACGCCCTACCACAGCTTGCTTACTCGTCTGAATAAAGGCTCCACCAAAAACAATCCTCCAAAATGTGCATTTACAAACAAAGCCTTGAACAGTAAATGTAAATTAAAAAATAATTTCTTCCTGTATTTTTATTGCAGGCATTAAAAAAAAAGACTACAGACATCACCAATGGGTAAGCAGAGGCACAGACGTTAACTGACTTGCTCAAAGGCATAGTTAATCAATTGTTGAGATGGGAACAGAACCCAGGAGCCTTACTCCCAGCTCCCTCTTTTGAAAAAAAGATCTTTCAACGTCCTAAGAAAATAGCTCTTTCCACACTAATGGGATGGACATGATCTGATTTGTTTTATTTACAATTATTTGTGAAGCAGTTGAGTTTGACTGGAAAATAACCTGGAGACTATAGAGCACAAAAACTCAACAGCTATGCAAGCAGTTGTTGGCCTGATTTTCTACCTACTCCTCCCCCCTAGTTTTAAATCATGAAGTCTCTCTTGCTGGAGTCTATTTGCAAACATTACTTTTCATGGCCAATACCTTTTCTCAGCAGCCAGCCAGCCATGTAACACATCTTAGTGCAGGGCTGCACAGACAGCATTTTCTAAATCCATTAATTGATGGGAAGTTATTGTAAAGTTTAAGGTATTCAGTTCTATTTACTTGTCAACTAAGTCTACCTTGTTCTTAAACAGAAGAGGAAAATTTGTGATTAGGTTTTCCAAATTAAAATAAATAGAATTCTGTTTATTTTTAAATGGAGAGAGAGAGAAAGAGGAGCGCGCGCTCTCAAAAAAAAATCTACTTCCTACACCAAAAGCACTCTACCTCTTTGGGCATTTTTGAAGAAGATATTCAGAGTGAGAAACAAATGCATCTTCTGTCCTTGGTATTTCTAATGAGGCTCCATCATCCCCAAGAGCCAAGGCAGAAGGAAAATGGGTCACATATCTAATTACCACTGTTGAAGCGGGAAGCCAAAACATCCCTGAAATGTAATAGATTTTTAATAACTCCAGCTTCATTAGAATATCCCAGTCACCTATGTATTGCCAGCAGCTTAAGCTGAGTACTATAAAGCAAGAACGTATCAGACACCATGCTGTTTCATCATCGAGACAGGCAACACACTTGACAACGTCTAACCTGCTATTAATTGAGTAGTAAAATGAGTAGAAAAATCAACCTCATACAGACTGTTCTTTAATTTAATCAAAAACATCCTCCCCCCACAAAAACAACCAACCTAGACATATCCAGGCACTAACCAAATCCAAAGAATTCAGTTTCTAAGCAAACAGCTGGACAGAACCCACTGCAAACTCCAACTTGTGTTTCACAGAATTTTTTTTAAAAACTTGCATTTCTCATCAAGTTTATTACTTCCCTGTAACACAGTAAGGATTCCACAGCAAGTTCTTTGCCCAGCTGTTCACTTAATTCTGCCCTCATTCCCTCCCACACACAGATACCGCACCCTCATACACAAACTATTAGACACAGCCACGCATTTAGGCTTTGTCATAGGCAGATTATGTTTTTAAATGACAGGTGCATACACTGGCTGTACTGGACAGTAAACCTGTGATCAAGCTTATCAGGTAGAAGACGAAATCAGGAAGTCACATGAGGAAAAAAAACTCACTATCAGGCATGTTTATAGGACGCTAAGCTCGTAACAGGATGCAAAACCAGCAGCATGTCAGTTGGCCACACTTTCCACACCAATTTAATAGTCTGCTGTTTGTTCTTGCCTCCTAAACCTTGCTTTCATTTGGACCAGTGTGACCCCCCCACTCCCAAGTCAAACCCAATTTCATGGATAGGTTCACATTACCTCTTGATGTGTAGCACCAGCATACCATTTGCTTTGGATGATATCAGTGACAGTGAAGCCCTGGTGGGGTGTTTAAGAAAGCACCAACAGGGAGGTCAGTCTCTCCAGCCAAAGAGCATGTGGCTATAACAGATTTCCACCACTCACCAAGTGACTGGATAACAGTTAGAACTCTGCACACTATAATTCAATGCATCACAGCTACAGACAAGATGCAATACAAGCAAGTCACCACAACGTTTTAGAAATCAAGCATCTTGCAGAGGAGACCTCCTATTTGATAGATCTGCAGATTTCTTTCTGTACATGTCAAACAGCACAGTTCTCATGCTACTACATCAGCTTTTATATGAGAGAAGAGCAATGATGCTAGGCACGGGGAGCACAAAACCAGAGTGAGATATTCATTCTGAATGGTACATCCATGACTACGTTCCTGCCCTGCAGGCTAGGGTGCCTTTTTGTGGGTTTCGCACGCCAGCACAGCTGCATTCACTGCACTGATTTCACATTTCTTTTATTAAATTGTGAGCTCTCCTTTTACAAAGTCCTCATGCGCTACAGTGAGGACAAAGACACAAATCACATTTGAGTAAAACCCACAAAATTACATTTACAGATAAGTCCCTTGATTAATCCAAGTAAAACATTAACATGAATACTTCAAATAAAAAGATATATATAAAAATGTCTTTTCTCCACTTAATATAGGAAAAGACAAAAACACAGTGGCAACAGGGTCTAATGAGTGGTTCTCAAACTTTTGTACTGGTGACCCCTTTCACATAGCAAGCCCCCCCTTATAAATTAAAAACACTTAATAATATATTTAACACCATTAATAATGCTGGCGGCAAAGCAGGGTTTGGGGTAGCAGCTGACAACTGCTCCGCCTCCCTGGGCCTGAGCGCAAAGCCGCCGCTTGCTTCTCAGCCCTCCCAGGCTTCCTGCGCGAACAGCTGATTCGCAGGAAGCGGGGGGGGGGGGGGGGGGGGGGCGGGGGGTGGGGGGGGGGGGGGGGGGGGGGGGGTGCGAGCTCAGCCTGACCCAGTGCTCCAGGCGCTGCCAGGGGGCAGGGAGCGGGGGGTTGTATAGAGGGCAGGGGGTGGATGGGGGTCGGGGCGGTCAGAGGGCGGGGAACAGGGGGGTTGAATGGGGGCAAGGGTCCGGGGGGGGCCATCAGGAAGGAGGGGGAGGTTGGATGGGGTGGCGGGGGGCAGTCAGGGGTTCCAGGGGCGGGCAGGAGACCAGGAGAAGGGGTGGTTGGATGGGGCAGGGGTCCCGGGGGGCGGGCCACGACCCCCTTGTGGGGTGAGGAGGGAGCCGGTTGTTAAAATTTTGGCAGCTCATCACTGGCCGGGGGGGGTGGGGGGCTGAGGAGGCAGGCAGTGGCAGGGGGTAAGTAGGCGAGCCGGGGGGGGGGAGCTGAGGAGGCGAGCGGGCGGGCAGTGACGGGGGGCAGGTGAGCCGGCGGCGGAGGAGGGGGGACTGAGGCGGCGAGCGGGCAGGCAGTGACGGGGGGCAGGTGAGCCGGCGGAGGAGGAGGGGGGGCTGAGGAGGCGAGCAGGCAGGCAGTGGCGGGGGGCAGGTGAGCCGGCGGCGGAGGAGGGGGGGCTGAGGAGGTGAGCGGGCGGGCAGTGACGGGGGGCAGGTGAGCCGGCGAGCCGGCGGCAGAGGAGGGGGGGCTGAGGAGGCGAGCGAGCGGGCAGTGGCGGGGGGCAGGTGAGCCGGCGGCGGGGGGCTGAGGAAGCGAGCTACGAGTCGGTGGCTGACCTGTTCTACTGATCTGGTCCGGCTCCCATCTGCTCTCCAAGGGTTGCAGCAGTTTGGAGGTGCCTGCCTTCCATGCCTTCCTCATTCACACGTCATTCATTCAACAGGGCAACTGATTACAAAGTGGGGCGAAGATCTTATTCTACTTCTAGCAAAAAAACATTTTCTTTTACCTTAATTATACTACCTTAGGGGCCCGCTATAACATATTACCAAGGTTCAATACCGCTGTTTAGGCAGGGCGGCGCTGGGGAAGGAGGGTTTGTTTCCGTGGGGCGGGCGGCACTTGGGGGGGGAGGGGTTGTGTTTCAGGGGGCTGGGCGGCACTGGAGGGGTGGGTGTGTNGGGGGGGGGGGGGGGGGGGGGGGGGGGGGGGGGGGGGGGGGGGGGGGGGGGGGGTTTCCGTCCCTCAGCTGTTTTCTTTGGAGTAATATGGCCCTCGCCGCTTTATGAGTTGTGCAGGCCTGTCCTATCTCCTAGTCCAGTGCCTTAACCACATCATCTCCTCATTGACTGTGAAACAAAACTAGGGTAAAGGAGGCTTTCAATGGAAAATGCAATGTGAATGGAAAGCAAGAATAAAAGCCTCGTCAGCACATTTCATAGACTTTGTCTCTGTTTAATGAGGAGATAAACAGATAAAGCTTTCAACCTACATATGGAGTATTTTTATTTAAAAAGAAACTACCCAAGCGTACGGAACTCAATGACAGACAAAGGCAGAACAGAATGCATTTTCTGACAACGGCCTACATGTTAAGTGAAAAACATCACAATTCTCATACAACAGGAAGAGGAAGTAGAGGGTTTCCCCATCTTCTCTACCTGGCCAAATTTGTTTCCTCTAGTTATCTACTCCCATTCAAATACAGTAACTACTCGCTTAACGTTGTAGTTATGTTCCTGAAAAATGCGACTTTAAGCGAAACAATGCTAAGCGAATCCAATTTCCCCATAAGAATTAATGTAAATGGGGGGGCTTGGTTGAGGTGGTGGAGTCAGAGGGTGGGATATTTCCCAGGGAATTCCTTAGTGCTAAATGGTGAACTAGCACTCGGCTGAGCCCTCAAGGGTTAACACATTGTTGTTAATGTAGCCTCACACTCTACAAGGCAGCGCAAATGGAGGGAGGGGAGACAGCATGGCAGACAGACACACACCCCCTGTGTGGGGGGGGGGGGGGGAAGAGAGATGCGCATTGCCTCTTTAAGTAAGCTGACCGCACTCTAAGTACATTGTCTTTTTAAGTAGATCAGGAAGTTGAGACAGCAGCTGCTGCTAGCAAGCTCCCTCTGTCCTGAGCCCTGTTGTGCCCCCCCTCCCCCCTATAGAGATGGGGTAAGCGGGGGACAGGAGCACGGGGGAGAGGGACATCCTGACATTAGCTCCCCCCCTCCCTCCCCGTACAGCAAGCAGGAGGCTCCCGGGAGCAGCTCCAAGGCAGAGGGCGGGAGCAGCACATGGCAGTGGTGGGAGGGACAGCTGAACTGCCGGCAATTGATAGCCTGCTGGGCGGCTACTGCACAGGGAACTTAGGGGAGCGGGAAGCTGATAGGGGGGCTGCCGGTCCACCCCAGTTCCAAGCCCCCACCAGCTAGCTCCAACAGCTACTCTTTCTGCAAGCAGTGGACAAAGCAGGCGGCTGCCAAACGACGTTATAAGGGAGCATTGCGCAACTTTAAATGAGCATGTTCTCTAATTGATCAGCAATATAACGACGAAACAACCTCACTGTGTAATCATATCAATATATTTAAAAGTAATACAGTTACTTCTATGCACACACAAAAAATTTACTGCAACAATAAAGTTAAAATTCAGAGTGAAGATCCTCAGAGCCAGTTTATCTCCCTCCCCATTCATGTATGCTTTACAACCAACCCCTTTACTACTTGACACAACAATATGTGGAAATAAAAAAAAACCTCCTGTTGTAAAAATGCAAGCAAACAAAACAGGAGGCTGCGCTTTTGTGTCATGTTTGCAGAAGAGCATGTGAGAATGTCTGTGTTTGTGAGCTCATGTAACGAGAGTCCCTGCTGTAATGCAAAAACATTCTGTGCATGTTTTCCTTTGTTTTTAAGAGAAAGATTTTTTAGTGCAGAATGAGTTTTTAAAAAATGAAGTTAAGAAGGAGACACCATTTTCTCTAACTGCAGACTGTGATACAAAGCCAACCTCTATGAACTTTTCTCCTCTCTCTGGGATGGACCCAGGCCACAGAGTTTGGATCCAGACTTCCCCAGAGTCTGAAGGTGCTTAGACAGGCTTTGGTTTGAGCCCATGAGTACACAAGGTGCCCAGCCATCACTATTCTTACAAAGCTGCAGAGCCACTGGCCATACCACCACCGCATACACAACCATTTAACATGCAAAGAAGCTGTATCTCTAACATGCAAACCATCTCATTATGGTGTTCAACCTATATATAGATGTTAAATCGGGTAAACAAAATAAAGATCAATTTTTTAAAAGTCACCTTGTAACTATAGAAGCATGGAAAGGTTTTCCTCATTCATGGATAATTTCAAAATGGATTTTTTTTCCCTCATGTGCTAAGATTGACAACTATGGATATGGAAGCCCTCCCTTCAAAGATTCATGCGTCTTTCCACCATGACTAACTCCGAGAGAAGATGGTAATTTGGTCTCCACAGCCCACTACAGTTTTGGCCTTTCCGCCAAGGCGGCCATTTCAAGTGGGGTTTTTTTATATACTAACTACTGCGCACTGGGAACTTGACTGAGATCAAACTCATTCTCACACAGCTCAAAGAGACACCAGATAAGTAACCTTCTGTCTCTACTGACCAGAGAGAGATTAAGGAGCAGACAGTGCTTAAGAACCTGCAGCCTCCAACGAAAGGCTTATAGCCTCTGCTATCCTGCCCTCCTGGGTTTCTTTTTAAAATCTAAAGACACTTTTAGGACAAGACCAAGCATGAAAAACTTCAAAGACATTTTTTTGGAGGATTTTCTAAACCCTAAAAAGTCAGGGTTTAGCTGGAAGTACCATCTCAACCTTAAAAATACAGCAATGTTACCACAACACCGTAAGAGGCTGTTGACTTAACTAAGCAAGTCTCAGATGCTGATTTACATGCATGTGAAATATAAGTATAGGTTCTTTTAACCATAAATAGAGGAACCTTTACAAATATGGAAGCTCTTGTTATTGAAAGGGAAACACTGAATAATAGCTGTTATGTTAAAAAAAACACAAAAACAAAAGATGTAGAGCCAGCCACAGGAAGAACTTGATGGGAAAGAAATACCCTTGTTTTTAGTTTCTAAAAAGGCTGCATCACAGCATCAGTTCTCGTCATTTGTTTCAGAGATTGCACTTCAATCAAAAACATTCATACCAAAGGGCCCACCATAGAAAACTACAATGCAGGAATCTACATATTTGAATATGTAACTTTAGAAAAATCTGACAGGAAAAAATTGGAAACTTATTACACTTACCACTGTTCTGCACAGTGCCAAGAACTATTTTCAAGATGTAACTGTGGCATTCCTCAGGGTGCAATCTGAACTGCTGTGTCCCCCTTAGGTCTATCGCCTGGGATGCTTTCTACATTGCTTTCCTGATGAACAGCAGCCTCTCCAGGCTCTGCTCACTCACGGCCACCAGCATGCAAAGTCACTCCCAACTGAATACATGAATGCTATGCCCAGCCATCCATGAATTACATACAGGGCAGCACCTGCATATCCCTCAGGCCAAGCCTTGCTCTCCAGAAATGTGCATCTTGTACTGCTCAGAAGCCCACTGCTTAGAAGCCCACTGGTCAGTACAAGCTCATAGATAGTTTGTCATTCCAACAACGGGTAATGATGACACACCAGGTTTGTTGACCTAAGTAGAGATTCCCAAGCACTTCAAACAAAACACACTGGGGGGAGGGATAGCTCAGTGGTTTGAGCATTGGCCTGCTAAACCCAGGGTTGTGAGTTCAATCCTTGAGGGGGCCACTTAGGGATCTGGGGCAAAATTGGTCCTTCTAGTGAAGGCAGGGGGCTGGACTCGATGACCCTTTGGGGTCCCTTCCAGCTCTATGAGATAGGTATATCTCCATATATATTAAATAAAACAAGTTTATTAACTAGAGAAAGATAGATTTTAAATGATTACAAGTATAGATGCATATAAGACAAGATTGGTTACAAAAGAAAGATGGTTTCTTATCATCAGAGGAGTGATGTTCTGGAACAGCCTTCCGAGCAGAACAGTCTGGGCAAAAACCTAACTGGCTTCAACACTGAGCTTGAAAAGTTCATGAAGGGGATGGTATGATGGGACTGCCTGTGATGGCATGTGGCCCATCGGCGACTGCCAATCGCAAAAAATCCCCAACTGTTGGAGACGGGACACAAGATGGGGAGGGCTCTGAGTTACTATAGAGAATTCTTTCCCAGGTATCTGCCTGGTCGGTCTTGCCCACATGCTCAAGGTTTAACTGATCACCATATTAGGGGTTGGGAAGGACTTTTCCCCTGGGTCAGATTGGCAGAAACCCTGAGGGGGTTTCGTCTTCCTCTGCAGCATGGGACATAGGTCCCTTGCAGGTTTAACCTAGTGTAAATGGTGAATTCTCTGTAACCAAGTACTGAAACCATAATTTGAGGACTTCAGTAACTCAGCCAGCGGTTAGGGAACTATTTCAGGAGTGGGTGAAGTTCTGTGGCCTGCAACATGCAGGAGGTCAGACTAGATGATCATGATGGTCCCTTCTGACCTTAAAGTCTAAGTCTAAATAAAAGGACAAACACACAAGCTAATTCCTAAACTTTATCAAGGCTAATAGACTTAAACGCAGAAGGTTTGTCTCACCACGAGCTGCAATACATTTACAGGCTGTGCCCCTTTCCAGTCTGGGATCACTACACCCCTTTGTTCAGTTCTTTGAGCGTTGTTGTTCTCATGAGCAGAGAAATGGAAGGAAGAGAACGGTGAGGTGAAGGTCACTGTCTCTTATTTTTATACCCTCCTCCACTTTGAGGATTCCCCCCCCGCCGGGGTGTAGGCAAACAGTTCTCTGTGTACATGAGATTTGAAACATTCCTGCGATGCAATGGAAAATTCTTGTTTATACCTTCTCGGCCGCTAGGGAATAGCCAATTAAGTCAGTAAGGACCCTTTAGCACTTGGCTGGCATGCCAGTGTCTCTGTCTGAGAAGTTGGTTTGTAAGCATTACCCAGAACTACAACGTATTTCACTAACAATCCTACAGTAAAATCTTATAGCTTTACACACAGTGTTGTTATGCAATCTTAACAGGACAATGATGTTCAGCAGTTTATGAGTTTTCAAATGATACTCTGAACAAAATATATCATGACCTTATAAAACTGGTGAACATTGGGTATAGGTTGCCATAATAACTATGTCATTTTGAAAGCAGCATATTTCTGGAATGCATTACTCAGGTTGCATCCAGTGTACAACTCAAAACAACTAGGTTTTTATTTTAGTGGAAGCAGTATGGTAGCACTAGAAACTGCGTCCCCTATTTGGTTATAATGCAAAAAAATAAATAAATAGAACTTAACTGCTGCATATTGCAGCTACCATCAACTTGGAATACTTATTAATGCAATTTGTGGGTAAAAGCCATCCCAAAGTAAAAGAGGGTATCATACAGAAAACTCATCTCATCAAGGTTTATTCTACTGTTAGCAGTTCTCTTTTGTCATACTTTAATTTCTTAATACATATTACCACTTCAGATATTTTATATTTTTCATTTTTTTTCTGCCTCTACTCTACAGTTTGGTTAGATTAACAATAAAGAGTTTGCCAAGGGAAGTGGTAAATTCATCATCACGCAAAGTCATTCTAAAATATTCGATCTAGTTTAAGCAGTTATCTAGTTGTTGGGCCCAACAGTATTCATTTACAGAGAAATTCTGGGTCTACATTATGCAGAAGATCAGACTACATAATCCTTTATGACCTTAAAAATCTATGCAACTGAGGTCTCTATCAGTGCATCAGCCAAACTGATGCAAGAGTCCATTGCAACCAGGTGCTCAATTTATATTGTTGATCGTTCCTGAGTTCATGGCATAATCCCAATTAAACAGAAAACGAAATCTCAGTAAACACCAGGAAGTAAAGGTAATGGTATTAGGCCTACCTTTTCCAAAGATCAGAGACTATTGCTCAATCATTTTAATCAATTCTCATCAACCAAGCCTCATCGGGCTAGGTTCCCAGCTGTAAATTCCATTTATCGTTAAGCAACAAGATAAGTGCTTTATGGTAAGCAGACAATCCCCAAATAATCATAATAAAATACTAGGTTCTTTTTAAAAAAGTAACCTTATCTCTATAGTTACACTTCCATGTGAACAGCAGTTTCAGATACATTCATTTAGTTCACATTTTTGGTAGTGTTTACCAGGTTATTGTTCCAGTCATCATAGAAACTGAGAAAGGCAGACAGACTAGTAAGCCCTCTGTCCATTCCTGAGCAACTCAGAAGTTCCCTATAGCGTATTCAAATATTTTGTCCAGGGTAGTCATGAATGATTCAAGTGACAAGATTGCTACCATTTCCTTTGACAGACTATTACACCAAAGAGAAGGGTAAAGAAATTCCCCTAAGCTCTATTTCATGCAATTCCTCTCCCTCCCTTTATATTTTGAATAGGTTAATATCCCAATTTACTGAAACCGTTGACTGATCAAACTCTGATCTAGAGCTTCTCTACTCAGGGGGCTAATGAGCTCTACAGGGGGGCGATTTCCAGTGTGCACTAAAGGTTCCCTAGCGTGCTTTAGATACCACACCCCCCAGTGTGCATTACCCTACTGTGCAGACAAGCTCCTAGATCAGTGATGAGCAACCTGCAGCCCGTCAGGGTAATCCGCTGGCGGGCTGTGAGACAGTTTATTTACATTGACCGTCCGCAGCTCCCAGTGGCCGCGCTTCGCCATTCCCAGACACTTCCCACAGCTCCCATTGGCCTGGAACAGCGAACCGCAGCCACTGGAAGCTGCGGATGGCCATGCCTGCGGACAATCAATGTAAACAAACTGTCTCGCGGCCCACCAGCAGATTACCCTGATGGGCCTTGTGCTGCCCACCACTGCCCTAGATTGCTTGTTTTTTTGTTAAATTTTTGAAGAGAAATTCAATAGTTTAACTATTTTAGAATCATTTTTATCTTCTTAGGCTATTTCCTCTAGTCCATAATATTCACTCTACACTCCCCCAATAAAGGAATTTGTAAATGTTCTAAAAGTGTGGGATTGAAGCAAAGAAGATTCCATGAGACATATCCTACAATGCAAAATATCTACACGGATGGATGGTGAATTGCCAGCATTTGCTTCCAAGCAGATCATTTTCTTAGCCTATTGCTTTGACCACGTCACCCCTCTCTTTTCATCCCTCCACTGCTTCCCCCTTCTCTATCACATCAAACATAAGCTACTAGTCTTCACTTTCAAGGCCCTTCACTGCCCATTCCATGCTAGTTATCTCATACACTACAGCAGAATTTCTCAACCTTTTGGATACCAGAGACCAGCTTGCTGCCTTCCCATGCTGTGTCAGGGAGATCTCAAAGCGAGCGGTGCCGGTCCACAGACTGGCAGTTGAGAAACACTGCACTACAGACATGTCGACTCCCACCTTCGATCAGCCCATGATGCCAGCCTCCATCATCCACTTATTAAACTCTCCAGCAAGCATCTTCGTGCTTTCTCCCATGCTGTTCCTTCACTTCATTATCCTCCTTCAAACTCTTTGCCAGGATGCCTACAAAAAACATTAGCAGGCAGCTGGTGTACTGAGACCACTGCCTATCAGGTTGACCAGCATTATCTCATTGTTTCCTTGTGCTTTCCAGTCTGTCTCCATCTGTCGTAAGCTCTTTGGGATGGGGGCAGTGTTTTTGTTCTGTGTTTGTAGAGCACCTAGCACAATGAGGGCTCCTAGGTGCTATCACAATACAAATAATAAATAAAATCAGAGTAAGCTCACATTTCCTTAAACACAAGTCGCCATCACCAAGTATCTCAAAAACATTCCTAAAAATTACACTATCAAAAACATTCAAAGCCGTCTACTGTCCTGAAACTCCAATTTCTGTCTTTTAAAACAAATTAGTGTGTCCTACGGATCGTAGCCTTCTACTATGGTACGTAAATGGCCCTCATCACCATAGTATCTGAGCACTGCACAGTCTTTTGTGTATCTATCCTCACAACACCGCTGCAAAGTAGGGCACTGCCATTACCCTCACTGAACAGGTGGGGAATTGAGGCACAGAAAGTGAACTGATCTGAACCCAAGTCTCCCAAGTCCTAGGCTAGTCCCTTAACCACTGAAGGATGCTCTCTTTATCAGTACTATACCGCAGGGTGGACTGCAACATTTTAAAACTGCAACCAATTTTAAATAAGCAAACAACTTCAGAATGAAGGATTTAAGGAAAGATCTTTCCAGATATGTCAACCCTGGCCCTGGATACAAAACACGAAAGAATTAAGCCAACACAAACATTATACGAGACGAAACAGATCTAGGCAAGACCACCATTATTTCTGTTTGGCATAACTGGTAACACCCTCGCCTTCGGGACACTAAGCAGTGATTTCATTTCTGAAATTAGTATTTACTCACTGCATATCCTGCAGTACACAAAGCTGGGAGAGTGAAGCACCTTTACATGAATGTAAAAGAATTTTCTTCTCCCTGTCTAGTGACTCTCCAGTTAGAAACTGACTAATTGTTTCAAACAGTGCTGTGGAAAGCAATAATGTCTTTATTTTCCCCTTACAATTTCCTATGGTACCCCTTCTGGAAATATGACAGACTAAATTACAGATTCTACCAGTGGACAACTCCTCAAGGGAAAAAAAAATACAATGTGCAACTTGAGTGATATGGACTGGTTTTGACATGACCTATAGGATTATCTATAATCCTGGTGTGACTAAACATGGTATTTCCAATGTTTGCTGTCTGGGAAGGAGAATTTAATGACAACCCCCACTTTACACATTCCCAAGGGGTGGGGAGAAGATTGGGGAAGGGATGGTGTGTAAATATATTCAGTACCTATAACCTCCAGTGAGCTGGTTACATGTTTTTCTAGTTTACTGCAGAGGTAGCATGAAAAGTTTTCATTAATAAGAAAAGAACAGGAGAATAATCTGGGTATCCTTGCCAATGTTTCCTCTCCATAAAACAAGTTTCAGCATCCACAACTTCACAGGGGCTATTTCCAAGCACTTAAAAATAGCTGGTCTATTTGTCTCTCACTCTCTCACACACACACACACACACACACACACACGATTCAACTCTTTACTTCATAAAGCACGAAAATATCTCAAGTTAAAATGGTGCCATATCAAATCAAAATTATGTTCTAAACAGAGTCTTGCAAAATTGTCATGAAAATTTAATGGCCCAGACAAAAATCTACTTACCTGTCCTATACTATGATTGATAATGAAAAAAATCTAACTATATTCGATATGCTAAAAAAATTACCCATCCTGGGCAAGTAGCATTTTGCAAGGCTGTTCTACTGTTATGTAGGGCTGAAAGTCAAACATTAAACTCAGCCACTACAAAAGAACGGGGGAAAAAATAAGTAATAAATAAGGCTGTGAATAGCCAAATCTTACAACTTTTTCAGAGGCCAAATGAGAATTTCCCCTTTCAATGGTGGAACCTCAGAGTAACCAAGGTTGCTCCAAATGATGGATCACATCCTTCCTACACAGTCCAGTCTAATAATACATCAGCAAGTTAAATGACAACTTTTTCAAAAAATACCACCTCTAGGACTGCCTAAGGGACGAGACAGGGGTAGACCAGTTTCCTAGGACTTGATACACTTACTTTTCTGGCTGAAAGGGACTGTCACGTTTGAATTTAAACATCTGTGTGTCTATCAAGCCCTA
This sequence comes from Platysternon megacephalum, assembly GCA_003942145.1. Lineage (NCBI taxonomy): Eukaryota > Metazoa > Chordata > Testudines > Platysternidae > Platysternon > Platysternon megacephalum. The sequence goes on along the minus strand of QXTE01000365.1, from coordinate 261,175 downwards.
AATGGCTTGGAACCAAGTTATCTCAGAGACATACACTTGCTTCCTTAGCATCCTCCTAAGCCACCACCTGAACTCAAGGACTAGAATCTGGGCGTTCTCAGTGAGGGAGACCTGGCTGGACAGCGCTACATCTGTTGGCAGACCAGAGACATAGGTGCTAGAACTAGGGGTGCTGGGGCTGCTGCTGCACGCCCTGGCTTGAAGTGATTTCCATCATATAAAGGGTTAACAGATCTGTTCAATGGCTCTCAGTACCCCCACTATGCAAATTGTTCCAGCTCCCCTGACCAGAGAGAGAGTTTGCTGACCACCATCACACAGTGAAAGGCCCCTCTGTAAACCCTAGCATTTCCTTGATGTGGGGGTTAGAAGTGGTGAAGTTTAAGCCATAGGTAGGCAACTACAGGGGTAGGTGGCTGTGATGGCTGCCCACCCAAGACAGGATCATTCACTGTATTGTTTAACATTCTATAAACGTGACCGGAGGACACTGCAAGAGGTGGATATGGAACTGACACACAAATAAACAGCCTTTAATCCAGGAATCCTTGAGAACATGCAAGCTCCAGAACGTGAACAAGAAATTTTTGGACATAACTGTTTTCCAGGTTCTGCAAATGGTTCTGAAGCCATCTGTGCTGGACTGCCCCTCCTTAGCTGCCTGCCTGTCAGTTCCACACTATCTTCTTACGTGGCTGTTCTTGGTCACCGCTCTGGTTTCCTAAGATCTACTGAGACTCATTCTAATTTAGTCTGTAGAGAGGCAAGGAGTACAATGGCCCATGCTGGAGCTCATTCGTTTTACCATTTCTTGACTTTGTATTCACAGTTGAAAGCAAAACGAGTCAGACATCTTGAGAAGTCACAAGACGGCTTGGCCTCAGGAGCAGAAGCACGTGGTTAGGCCTGTTGAGGCAACCACTCTGTATAGGAAGTTCCATGGACTCCTAGCGTTTGCAGCCTCAAGGTCTCAGCCTTATATTTCAGTGTGGTTGTTGGACAGCTGGCATTAAGGTTTATATTAGTCTATCTATAAAAGAGTAAGATGCAAAAGGACAATAAAATCCATGTCTTGTGGGTAAAATCAGTGATACCCCAGAAGTAGCTATTACAAGGGAATTGATGCTTCAAGTATGAACAATTAAAAAAACAAATAACTTCTGAAAAGTTTAGCTATGTTGCTGTTGGAGGCTATAATATTTCCTAAATACACATTAAGCTGTATCATTAATATGAAACTTGGTGCTGAGTTTATGGGACTCAAGCGTGTTGCATAGCAGGGTGCTTTCTAATGTTTCCAGCAGACCAAAAAAAATTATAGAAGTAGTGTATAGTAATGAAGTAGTGTATACATGTGCATGGACATATTTGAGATGTGCACAAAGAATTACTGGCAATATAAGCAGAAACAATGTTGAAGTTGCCCCATATTGGTGTTTTCGCCACCAAATTCCTGAATATTTTAAAACCCCGTTGGAATAGAGCCAAGTTTCAGTTTTCACTCATCTCGCTGCTGCTGAACATGACACGTCTCACCCACCACCAGATACAGAAGCTTTATTTCCTGTAGCAAACGCCTTGCACCTTTGTTCCATTTCAGAAGTACTCCATTGGCAGATAAGCTACACAAGGAGTGCCAAAGTGTGAAGGAAGGAAAACTTTGGTATCTGTCACAAAACAGATCAATACATCAGGCAACTTCCCAGGACTGGTTTTCTCAGTAGTGTTTGGGATTTAATCCCCTGTGCCTACTTACCATTGCCCATTTTTTTATTCCATTGCCGCCTATTATTCCTACGATCTTTCTTTATCCTAAGGTTATGCACAGTTTTTCATCATGACTTCCTAATGGGAAGTCTGAATTTCTGATAATCTGAGGAAACTTTTCTTCTTTGTCATATTGACCGCACAGTTGTCTCTTTGGATTTGTGCTTTGCATTGTCTCCTCCTGTTTCCACCTCTATTTCTAGTTACCAATTCTGTTTTTTTACCCCATAGTCTTTTGCAAACTGAATGTTTTAACCAATCCAGTTAAAGTGTCAACAAAACAGTTTTTTCCTGGAGATAGCACCCTACTTGCTCCTGCAAACAACTGTCACACCAACTACCTAACCCATTAATACTAACTAAACAAGGAGATCGATTCCCATAAACTAAGACTTACTGGTGTTTCAGTGCCTAGTGGAAGTTTTATTGCCCCAGTTTACTGACCTTTGACCACCAAAATTTGAACAGATTGTTAATTGCACCTTTGCTGGAGTGCTGAGGTTCCTGTGGCTTAGCATCTGTCTTCTCTCTGCGTGTAAATATTGCCCTTTACTGATCTGCCCATAGAATGCAACTAAGAATTTTACCATCTCAAGAAACAAGCTGCCCTAAACACAGAGGTCCCATTTCAAATTAAAAGGCAGGTAATAGGGTAGCACTAAGTGAACATACAAACACAATATATATTCATGATTGTAACAAATTACAGGTAAGTGCACTAGTAAGATGCATTAAATACAAGAAATAAATGAAACAAATAATAATCCAAACAATAATTATATCACAGATTTGACTTATTTAAAAAGGAACACAACATAACTTTAAAAAAATCCACAACTTTTTGTTACCAATAACTTAGATCAGGGGTTTTCTTTCTGAGGCCCCCACAACATGCTATAAAAACTCGACAGCACGCCTGTGCCACAACAACTGTTCTTCTGCATATAAAAGCATAGGTGCTGGAACTAAGGGAGCTGGGGGTACAGCTGCACCCCCTGGCTTGAAGTGGTTTCCATCATATACAGGGTTTACAGTTTGGTTCAATGGCTCTCAGACCCCCACTATACAAATTGTTCCAGCTCCCCTGTATAAAAGCCAGGGACAGCATTGGGGGTAGCAAGCAGGGCAATTGCCCGGGGCCCCACGCCACAGGGGGCTCCGCAAACCTAAGTTGCTCAGGATTCGGTTTCAGCCCCAGGTGGCAGAGCTCGGGGCAGTGGGGTTTCAGCTTTCTGCCCTGGGCTCTAGTGAGTCTAATGCCAGCTCTGACTGGCGGACCCCCTGAAACCTACTCGGGGGCCCCCCAGGGGGCTTCAGACCTCTGGTTGAGAACTGCTGACTTAGATGACCACAACTAAAAATGTTTTAAAGCCCTAATTGAACTTTTACCTTTTATGTTTTGAATTATTCTCAGCTTAGACAATGAAAGAATAAATGATCTTATGAAAACAGACTATAATTTCATTTTCTGGTTCAAATGCACTATTACAGTGGTTCTCAAACTATTGTACTGGTGACCCCTTTCACATAGCAAGCCTCTGAGTGCGACCCCCCCTTATAAATTAAAAACACTTGTTTATATATTTAACACCATTATAAATGCTGGAGGCAAAGTGGGGGTGGAGGCTGACAGCTCGTGACACCCCCCCCATGTAGTAACCTCATGACCCCCTGAGGGGTCCCGACCCCCAGATTGACAACCCCTGCACTATAATCTTTGGTTCAAAACGTGTAGAGAAATTTTTAGATTAAAAACCCTTCATTGAAAATTAAGAAATATCATAAAATATTTGCAATACCAGATTTTAGAAAATAAATGCTCTTTAAAAAACAATCCAAACTTTGTGCTTAAAAGTTGTGTACAATATACCTTCCAGTAATGTTCCTTTGAACACAATGGAAACAAGCAACTACAGAGCTCCCCTATGCACAGCATATATACTGCATTACAAATGTTTTGTAAATGTGTATTCTCTTTATGTAATCTCACTTTAAAATGAGGGCCAAATCTGACCATACGTTTTAAATAATCGGCAACTGTTTAATTTATGGGGAGTCAAATATTAATCTCTCAGCATCCTGCTAGTAAGGTGTTAGATGGTAGCTGGCTACCATTTGAAGAAAATATCTGGTCCTGACTGATAACATGCAGTGAAAAAACTGATTTACAGATTAAATGTTTGGAAGCTTCATAGAAGAACCTGATCATTGCAAAGCCAACTGTTAAATCTCCTCTTTAAAAAAACCACACGAAGTCAGGATTAGGTAGCATTGCTCTACTAGAAGCTATTGAATGTCGTATTCATGCAGCTTCTGTGAGCAAAGTGGTCTACACAGCATAGCAAAGTCTTTCACAGAGGGCCGAACACTTTGCTGCTCATGTAGGCTGAGTGCTGTGTGTGAGCCAACTTTAAGTTCAAATGGCATTTTGGGTTTAAGGACCACCTGAGAAGGTAATCAGCAGGCAGAATCTCAGCTTGGCTGCTCCCAGAAACTGAGAATGTAGCTGTGGAAGCTAAGGCTGGACACAACTGCCACAATGAAATCAGGCAGGGAGAGGAAAACTCCCAGAGATTTGTATGAGTGGAAGATTGACTGTGACAGTGATGCAAAAGTGTCCTGACAGAAAATCACACACATATACACACACACTTCACAGATTCTGTAAGCCATACTCATTCCACACAAGGAACTCCTTGCATGCCTCCATTTCCCCCCCAGCCCAGCTCCCTGTGAGACACCTTCCCCTGCCGCTCTCCACCCTCCCCCACCCATTTCAGGGAATTGCTGCAACAACTCTCATTGCAGAGGCTCTGTGTTTCCCCTATTCCTCATGTCAGGGACTCTGCGTGTCCATGTCTCCCTCCCCCTCATATCATTGCACCTATTCTCCCCACCTATTCCAGGGACTCTGTGCCTCCCTTTACCCTTTCCGCCCATACCAGGCTCCCCCATTCTCCCCACCATGCCAGGTGCCCCCATGTCTCCCACCATTCTCATCTGTCTTTCTTTCTATGAGGGAGGGAATTCATTCAAGGGGTCACACTGAATTGGGATGATGGACAGAGCTGAGATGGGGTGTATTATTACGCAGGAAGGTGTTAATAGCGGCCATCAACCTTTTTTTTTTGACCTATAGACAATTATAGAGACTAATGAAGCTGCCAGCTCTGCTAACGGGATGACAGCGGCTCCTCCTAGCCCCGAGAGCCCCCAAAATCCATAGATTTCCACCCACAGATGCTTAGAACACTCCCTGAATTTTGGAATTGATGGTATGTGGCACTCAAATATTATGGTGTTACATCCAAACAGAGATGAAGAAATGCCATCAAGTTGAATGTAAACCCACATCATACGTGGAGCGCCTTACTGGTGTAGGGATATCGGTATACTATACTAGCAAAGCCCTCCTCATTACATAGCACTTCTAGACATATCCTGGCAAAGCTGTGCTGAGTGCCAGTACAGAAAAAACATCCCCCAGGAGCGAAACAAGTTACATTGTTAAAAGCACAGCTTTGCTGGTTTAACTGCATCTACACTAGGGATTTCTGCCAGCACAGCTATGTTGGTCAGGGAGTACACCTCTTCTCTTCACAGCCCTGACCACCGACACAGACTCTACTGTCAGAATCAATAGTGTAGACTTGGCCTAAAACCTTGCTTCACTCAGCCAATTACATAGAGGTAATCTAGGCCTTGTCTACACTACACACTTTTGTCAACAAGTGTCAGCTTTTGTCCTCAAAACAATGAAGGTGTATACACACTGAAATGCTCCTCCCACCGATGTCCCACCCTGCTAGGATAAAACCACCTCAACAAGAAGCGTAAGGCTTATGTCGATATACTTAGGGTGACGTAGTATCTGTGTAGACACTACTTCCTTACATAGGCTGTTGGCTGTCATTCTTGTCAATTTCCTGGCTCCTAAGCTGCCCAGCTCCCAGCAGATAGGGCCAAGAAGCCGGGGCAGCTGGACCCTGCTCCCTGGGGGCGAGAAGCCCTGAGCGGTGTCCCCATTGCTCCTGGCAGGGGAGGGGAGGCAAGAAGCCCCAGGTGGCTTACCCCCACTCCCAGCAGGTAACAGGGAGCCGAGGAGGGGGCCCACTGCGAGTCTGTGGGGCAGCTGCCAAGGAGCTGCAAGAGGAGCTGAGACCAGGCTCTCAGCTCCCCACACTGCCCCTCTCAGGTCGGTGGGAAGCACTCCTGGTGACGACACGCACCACTGACCCCAGGAGACATGCACCACCACAGTAATTAATTAATTAACAACTTTATCTTTGTAGTGTAGACATAGCCTTAGTATGGATTGCAGTGGAGCAAGATACTCATATCTGCACTGTCAACCCTAAGTTTCAAAAATCATGTAATTTCTGAAATATAATAAATTGAGGGTATTTTTATTTTCCTTCAAATTTGATTTATTATGGTGGCACTAGGGCCACATTTTCAAGCTTTTATCTGCAACTATGAGGGCTCGGAAACTTACTTTTTTATTAAAACAAAAGCAGAGATACTCTCTTGTAATCACATGAATCCAGGAGTTGAGGATTTAAGGACACCATCATATATGACAAAGCTTTTGATAAATTTGTTAAAGTTGGCAACAATGTATCTGGATACTCACAACAATAAATGGTGCACTATATCTGTAGCTTGCTAGAGAGCAGCCCTGAAAAACTATCCCTACAATAATAAACAGACATTTCTTTTTTCAAAGTTAGGTTTATTTTTGGTTCAGATGTTTGGAGTAACAGCTAGTTTGCAGAACTTTAGCTGCTATGCTCTGCAGTTTGGATTGCCCTAGAGGAACATAATTAATGTGGAGTTAAAACCCCGTGCTTACAGCACCCAGGAAATAATTGAAATCCTTGCAGTCCCAAGACTTCCCTGAAACTGGGGAGCTGCTAAACCAAAATGTAGAGTTGTGGCAAGATGTTTCTATGAACACACACATTATATCAATCACCAAGGGGCTCCTATTTGAGGGCACTTTTCATGTTTAAATTATTAGTGTACAATGCATCATAACCAAATAATGTAACAACGCTGTTCCAGCTAAGAGTGTGCAATGACTTCTCAACTCCCAGGGAACTAGTCACTCAAACATTAGCTTGTAACGATCCCTACATGATTTAGTTTCCACGAAAATACTTCCCATAGTGGCTTGGAAGCATCAATCCCTGATAAGAGTTAGTTTAACAAGTGAACCTGAGTTTCATATAATTTACTGTAATTAAACAAAGTGAGCATATTGTTGTATGTATGACATATTTAACAACCACCATTTGTTTAGTGTTTGCATTTTACAACACTAATCTCTGGGGTGTCTTCAGACTTTTCCCTTGAGATCTTTCTGAACAAAATCTTGAGACCAATCTGGATAAAGTCTAAGTAAAGATGAAGTCCAACGCTAAAAATAAATAAGCATCCCATACATGAGAAAATTAGGTTGTCTACCTCGTTCACTAATCAATTTGATTAACAGATGACCTATTTAAAAAAAAAAAAAGAAAGAAAGAGGGCAAAAGAATCTGGCATTTTCAAGACAGCATGCAACATAACCTAACCATAATAAGAATCACGGCAGTTTGGTCAACTCAGCAGGCTGAAGACTAAAGGTATGCAAGGTGATGACTGAAACGCAGTCTCCCCAGAATGAGTGGGTCAAAGGCTTCCATTTTATGCAGAAGAAGTTATGTCACTTCGGTGGTCTTGTAAAGCCAGGATTTTTATGATCTAAACGTGTGTGCTGAATGATTCCCATAGTGCAGTGTAATCAGAGTAGGTATTAGCTCTATGCACATGCCGCTTCTCCAGCCTGGAGAAATCGGATTATCAGAACTTCTCCATCTGAAGTTTAAAGTTTGATTGTTTTTGTTTGTCTACTTAGAAGCACAAATACCCCCGTCACAGATTCACAGGTCGGGCACTCTTGAACAGCTCTGGAACAGTCCCTGGGAGGACTCCTTCAGTGATGTCAGCCCCCTTAGGGTCACACTCTTTCATTAGGGCAAGCCTCCTGGGACCAACCCTCACAGCCTTCAGCACCCTTTTTTCTGTTCTGCCCTCAAACTTGCTCTGAAAATGGATCGAGTGCACAAGTATGCATATTTTACACAGTTGCATCTGTATGCTTGGAATATTTATCAGTAAACTAGAGCAGAAAACATTAAGAGGAGCTTATCAACTGCCATCAGCAGTAACCTAAGCACATAGTACTTACTGCACAGAGTTTTGGCTTTGGTCTAGGGATCAATGTATTGGACATTTAATTTTCTAACCTACTTCTCTCTCTCTCCAGCCAACAGTGATGTGATGCCATACTATAAATGTTAAGAATCGACTCACTGTCACTCCAAAGTATTTTTTGGTTTGTTATTTTGGGGGAAAAACCTCAATTGGTAGAAAACTTGCCTACGTAAGGTCATGGGTTCAGGCGCCACACCAGGACTAGGGACAATACTCAGCATTCTTCTTGGTGTCTCACCTTCCCACTCTATAAGAAGTGCAAAGTACTATTTCCAAAGCCACCTGCTGTTTTGTGGTTAGTGGGATCCAGAGCTAAAACAACCCTAAGGAGTAATGTACTTTCACATATTCAGCATACATCTGACAGATTCAACACAGGTGCAATTTACTGAGGGCAGCATGCCTTCTCACCAATAAAGCGCCTCTTTTGGCGTGGTCAATCTATGACCAACATTAGCTCTGGTCCATATCAAAGTAGGTGTACAGTCATTGATGACATGTGTGAACAACAGTAGCAGGTACAGGGGAATTCTACTTACAAGACAACAGAGCAAATGAGGTCAGATTTTATAAAATAAAACTTATGCCAGAGGCAATGTATCAAACAGCTAAGATATATTAAACCTTCCCAAAAAGAAAGGCTCCCTGGCTCCCTCCTAATTCACTGATTTGATATTTTAGGACTGACAGTGCTGAAAAATCTGCCATATGATTAGCTAACCAGTTATCCTGGCTTTAGGGGAAACACCATTACTGTAATGGAAAGAGATTTAAGTCTTGTTTGCAGTCAGTCTGGGCCTGTATTGAACAGCTGTTTAAAATTCTATGTAACCACTAAAGACTTGTGCTGCCAAAGTAATTTCTCGGGAAGCCACAAATTGAATCATAACTTGAAGGCTGGTAAGTTTCTAAAAATGAAAAACATTTCTCTTCTTTCAGCAAAGGAATGTGGCTAAACTGATAGGCAGGGAATTGGGAGGAATAAGTACTGTTAATAACGTAAACAAAAACTATTGAAGGGAGCTGCTAAAGAAAATATATACTAAGACACATCACACACTTACAAAAGGGGATTTGTGTTGCTTTATGGATCCATGTAAATCATGACAGTTAGCACATGGTTCCTCCAAAGATTTAGGCTGAAGCCACTCCAGCATGTCGTATCCAATATTTGGTGCATATGGTACAAAATTAAAAATACCCTTCACATTTTTATCCCTATCCATTTGCTTCCTTTAATCTCCCCATCCCCACTCTTCTACAGAAGGAAAAGCAAAAGCCAATGACTCATGTTGGCTGCAACGTATTTTACTCTTTTTCCAAGTTTCTCCCATTCTGGGGGAGCCCACTGAGAGGATCTCTAAAATCTGGGTTAGGTAGTAACCTTTTCCTCCACCCTTTGTCTTCTCAGACTGTAAGCTTCTGAGGCCTTCTTATAGGTCTGTATCTAGCGTATCTAGGGTACTAAACACTGCAGTATTCATAACTCACAGACAGCAGGGATAGTTGGACATTACAAGTTTGCTCTCCAGCTAAGAGCGATCTCAGTGCTTACAATGCAAGACAAAGTTTAAATCAATACAGAAGACAAACACTTTAGAAAAAATAGATTAAACGGGACCCCAAATATTAATAGGAATAAAATCTTCAATTAGTGCATCCCATTTATATACATATGTTAGTGTGCCTGTCTTCCCACCATATGCAAGCACTGTACGCCACCCTCTACTGGATGGGATGTGTCACAGCAAGATCCAGACACCCTCTAGCGCAGATGTGGGAAAACTACGGCCCGCGGGCCACATCCGGCCCGCAGGACCGTCCTGCCCAGCCCCCGAGCTCCTGGCCCGGGAGGCTAGCTACCGGCTCCGGAGGCTAGCCACCGGCCCCTCCCCTGCTGCCCCCCTCCCCCGCAGCCTCAGCTCGCTCGCTCCGCCAGCGCAATGCTCTGGGCGGCAGGGCTGCAGCGCCCGGCCTGACCTGGTCTCTGTGCTGCGTGGTGGCGGTGGCATCGTGGCCCGGCTCCAGCCGGGTGGCACGGCTGTAGCACCGTCAACCACCGGTGCTCCAGGCAGTGTGGGGATTGGATAGAGGGCAGGGGAGTTCACGGTGGTGGTCAAGGGGCGGGGGTGTGGATAGGGGTTTGGGCGGTCGGGGGGCAAACGGGGGGTATAATGGGGGCAGGGGTCTCGGGGGGGCAGTCAGGAAGGAGGGGGGGTTGGATGGGGCGGCAGGGGACAGGGAGAAGGAGTCACCAGGGGGTGTCAGGAATGAGAGGAGGGGTTGGATGGGGCAGCGGGTGTCCGTGGCAGTCAGGGGACAGGGAGCGGCGGGGGGTGGATGTGGCAGGGGTCCCGGGGGGGCCGTCAGGGAACGGGGGGGTTGGATGGGGCAGGAGTCCCGGGGGGGGGGGCGCAGATAGGAGGTGGGGGCTGGGCCATGACCCCTTCCCCTAACCAGCCCTCCATACAATTTACAAAACCCGATGCGGCCCTCAGGCCAAAAAGTTTGCCCGTCCCTGCTCTAGCGGCTGTAGTTCAAAGAATATGCACTATAGAGTCATAGATTCCAAGGCCAAAAGGGACCACTGTGATCATGTAGTCTGACCTCATGCCATAAAACTTCCCCAAAATAATTCTTAGAGCAGATCTTTTAGAAAAACATCCAATCATCCAATTTTGATTTAAAGGATGTCAGCGATGGAGAATCCATCATGCCCCTCGGTAAATTTTTCCAATGGTTAATTACTCTCACTGTTAAAAATTTATGCCTTATTTCCAGTCTGAATTTGTCTAGTTTAACTTCTAGCCACTGGATCGTGTTCTACCATCCTCTGCTAAATTGAAGAGCCCCTTATTATATATTTGTTCCCCATGTAGATACTTACAGATGGTGATCAAGTCATCCCTTACCCTTCTCTTTGTTAAGCTAAATAGATTCAGCTCCTTGTGTCTATCACTTAAAGGGATGTTTTCTAATCCTTTAATCATTCTCGTGGCTCTTCTCTGAACCCTCTCTAATTTATCAATGTCCTTCTTGAAATGTGGACACTAGAAGTGGACACAGTATTCCAGCAGTGGTCACACCACTGCCAAATACAGAGGTAAAATATCCTCTCTACTCCTACTTGAAATTCCCCTGTTTATACATCCTTTTGGCCACTGAGTTTGCAATGGGAACTAACCTGACTATTCACCCTGACCACCAAGTCCTTTTCAGAGTCACTGATTCCCAGGATGAAGTCCCCATCCCTCCCAAAAAAAAATAAAAAAATCACACAAGTATGGCCTAAATTCTTTGTTCCTAGATGTACACATTTTACATTTAGCTATATTAAAACCCAGACTGTTTATGTGTGCCCAATTTATCAAGCTAGCACTACTCCATCTGATAATTCATGGGTTTGGTAGTGTTCTTGAAATCTGTATGTGTGATGCCACTACCCCCACCTCATGTATACCTGCTTCTAGTTCATCGGCATGGGAAGAGTCACTCCACCACAGTTACTATGATAATTTTCAGAGTGGTAGCAGTGTTAGTCTGTATCAGCAAAAAGAACGAGGAGTACTTGTGGCACCTTAGAGACTAACATTTATTTGGGCATAAGCTTTTGTGGGCTAAAACCCTCTTCATCGGATGCATGCAGTGGAAAATACAGAAGGAAGATATATATACACACAGAGAACATGAAAAAATGGCTGTTGCCATACCAATGAATTGATTAGTCTTGTTATAGTTGGGATGGGAACACCCATTTTTTCATGTCCTCTGTATATATCTCTTCTTACTGTATTTTCCATTGCATGCAGCTGATGAAGTGGGTTTTAGCCCACAAAAGCTTATGATAATTTTGAGTAGTAAGAGTGCTATATGTCCATATTCCTCTTCTGATCCTTTCCCCTGCTTTCCGGATCATGTAAGCAGCAGCATAGCTGGTTGAATGCCATCCCAACCAGCTGGCTCTCTCAGCAGCCCATACAACTGACCAATAATGACCTTCAAAATGCTAACCAAGGATAATATCCAAGAGAAGGCAAAATATAAAATCCAGGAGAAGACATTAAAGCTATTCCAAACTCAGATTAGTCACAGGACTATGTCCCCCTTAAACAAGAACAAGGATATGTATGTACTGTGTGTTCATCAGCAGTACGTTTGACAGTTTGAGTTAGGAAAAGAAGCTTACAAAGATATTACCATATTGAACAGCATGAGAAATATATTTTGGTCTCCTATATGGTTGGGAAGGCTCCAGAGACCTACTCCTGTCCTCTGTCCTAAGTCATATGACTAAACTACAACATTACTACAATACATACTCACCGATCCAATCAGAGATGGCATCCTGACAATGATTCTGACACCTGCATCATGCCAATGGAATGCTACAGCAAAGCTCGATCACAGAAAGTGTCATATGCTGCGGTTTACTTAACACAGGTTTCTTTGAAGCCCTAACCCAGCAAAGCACTTGCTCAAATTTATAACACACCCACACAGACTCCCACACACCCAATTAGGCAGAGACAAAGACCCTAAAATTTCAACACAGAAGGTTCGGAATGTTTATGAGCAATTGGAAACAGGGTTAGAATGGAAGCAATTGTACAACCATAGCAACAGCTGTCTCACCCCTATCATCTTAAGATCAATTAATCGCATTTGGGGATGGGATAGAAGATTAATGGGATTTTAGATAAGGGAATACATGAAGGACAGGATGAGAAATGGCACTGGAACCCCCACCTTTCAGCAGCTTTTCTATGGTAAAGTGGGGAGGAAAAAATGCAAAATAGGGAGGAGCAGGCAGACAGAAGTCATGCACAGAGCATACAAGCAAGCTCTCTCGTTAATATGGACATTCTATTTAAACAGACTTCATAGCAGACATGATGCTCTATACAAAAGAGTCCCCCACTTTACACAGAAAAGCTAGTTAAAAAAAAAAGCAATTCTTATTTCTTTCAGCTTTACAATAGCATTCAGAGAAGGGCCTGCACATTGCTAAATAGACTGGGCACTTAGCTGTGGTATGCCTACGACAGCCTGAGAAGAGGACTTCAAATCAGCCCAGTAAATGAAAAGATACGTGAGCAGCCAGGCAGTTTAGAGAGAGACAGGGCCCACTTGGGTGCCTGGGCATCACTGCTGATGAAGTACCCATCTTTTCTTAGCACTCTCTGGACAGTTGGTGCTGTACAGTAAAACGCTGAGGCTAGAGGCCTGCAGGCCCTTGTGGCTAGCTACAGCCGCAGTTTCACGTAACTATGCAACAACTGTCTGGCCACATCAACAGGCTCTAAACAGATACATTCAGATTCCACTTCTATCACTATAAACCTCTTGCACCATGGGGCTGCCTAGCCCCAACACAACATTCACACTTCCATTTACGTTGTCATCATTCTCAACGTTTAAAACCTTTTTATTTTAAAAAAGTGCCTCGAATGCAAGTTGATGCCCGATTCAAACAAGAAAAGTACACTGAAATATTTAATTTCAGCCCAAACCACAACCATTTCTTTGTATTCCTGTGCTGTATGTGCAGTAATGAAACATTTTACAAGCATATGTCATTTACTAACCCTGCCAATCAGAACACATTTCTATACTCAAAGAATTTAACAGCAATGTTACTTAAATGAGATTTCCTCATCACTGTTACTACAAACTGGTGCGTGGTTTCAAACCCCATATCCATACCCTTTAGGGAAACAGGGTACTGAAGTCTCTCAGGTACCTTTGATTTCGCTATGGTACTTCCACCTTTCAACGGCCACCTAAAAATGATTATGAATGTACATACAGTATTATCATCATAAACATCAGTAGGTACCTGGAAGCAAAACTGACAATCTTGGAAAAAAGCTTCAATTGGTGCATCGTCTGTTTCCCATTTAATAGAAAGTCAGGTTCAAGTTTTTGGTCCTCACCTTTCAGAGCCCTCCAGAGGGCTGGCCAGGCTCCCCTTCCTCCCTCTGCAGGATCACAGCCCTCCCATGACAAGCATATTCCTCTGGAAACCATCAAAGATTACACGTGTGGCACATGTATACAGGAGGCAGAGCTTTCCCGGCAACTGGCTCCTGATGGTGAAACTCTCTTCAGGGACCAACCTCAGCAGTTTCAGAATGAGATGTAAAACCCAGTTTCAATCTAGCCTTCCCACCAGCTCTACAAAGATTAATAAATAAACCGAGCGCAGGGGGAGGGGGAGGGAGAGAGAATTCTTTCAGCCTGAAGAGTTAGATGAGACAGGCCAATTGACCTATATGGACACACCAATATATCTGTAAGGCACTCAGATACTACAGTTCTGAGTGCAGGCATTAATAACTCCCCAATGAAGAGTTAAACAAGCTTAGATATTTTAAACACTCCAGGGGAGATTTTCAAAGAAGCAAATAGCAGTTAAAACACCTTACTTGCACTGACTTTCAGTGAGAGTTAGGTGCCTAAAAGCTATTGGTGCCAATGATGATCGTCTTCTAAATCCAATCACATTCAAGATAATCTACCTCATTCACACCAGAGTGACTGTACATAATTGTTTATCCAAAGAGTATATTTTTTGGGCTAACATGACTCTCAAAACATACATTACACCTTAAGGTGGGGTCATATATAGTAAACATAGAATCTGTAGGAACCAAAACATAGTATTATAGAAAAGTATCCAGTTATGCAACCGGTAACTCATTTTATCACAAATATTTATTTAAAATATATTAACAAATATTTAAATATGTCTGAGGATTGGTCCTGCTTTGAGCAGGGGGTTGGACTAGATGACCTCCTGAGGTCCCTTCCAACCCTGATATTCTATGATTCTATGATTTATACACTGCTCGCTAGGTTAGCAAAACAGCTACAACCCCAAGTTCTGGAACAGACACCGTTGCTATTTATAGAGGTTTGCTTTCTATTTGAAAATGCTCAGGAAGAAATGCATCCTTCTAATCCATTCAATATTTAAACCCTAAAATACGTAAATGGTTTTAAACCCACCTTTTCTAAATTCATTTTCCATTTTTCAATTAAACAATTAATAAAAGGAAGCGCATGAGACATTATCTAGATGTTACTAACCGTTTCCATACTACAGCTGAGACCGTGACTAATTATGTTAGTGGTTATCAAAGTAACAGCGTTATCTCCAATATTTTTCCAATGAGCCTGTGAAGGCAACACCATCCCTCCAAAATCAATTTAATGTTTTTGACCATCAGTACATTTCAAGAACTTGAACTAGAGAATACAAGCATTCCAAGTGGAACTGCACTTAAAACTTGAACAAACACATTTATTAAAAAGCTGCTTTGATTTAACATCTACTCTTTCACTCCTTTGAAACCCCCATATTCCCTTTCAGTGGGAAAGACACAGGACGCTCCAAGACCTTGGTAGAAAATTTTCTGACCATGAGCCATATCTTCAACTTCAAGATGCAGTATTTCAAACCAAGGGTGGGGAGGGGTCTAATAATTGAAGCAGCAGAAGCCAATTTACTTTTTGGCAGAAGTCATAAGGCATTATCTTAACTTGATAAACGGGAGGTTTTTTTAGCCATCTCTGAAAACATAAGCAATAGGGAAAATTGAACCACGGCATAACCACCTACTCTTGCATTGTTAACTCAGCACCAGTATATAGATTCATCAGCATTGCAGCACTTCAAATAAAATCACTAGGATAGATTGAACAGCTCCGCTATTCTCAGTGCAAACGATACACAGCTAGAAGCCCATCACTTGCATCCCAAAATGGTTTTCCCTTTTAATTTTCAGAAGAATTGCAGGCACATAAGAAAATGGCAAAAACAGAGTTACAATTCCATGAAACCTTGAAAGTTTACCAAATTTCTATCCAACTTAAGCACTAGGTCCCGTTTCCACATTCCCCAGATGAAAGGGTCCTGCCGCTTTGGCTCCTAGATTCATAATAAATACAATTTGTCCAACATGGGAGAGCATGAGCTGTTCATTTCAGCTAAGATTTTCAAAAATGACTAGTGATTTTAGGTCTCTCATTTTTCCGAAGACCAAACTGAGACATCTTAAAGGACTGATTTTAAGGAAGGGCTGAGCTCCCCCCACTGACAATCAGGCTCCTGTGCAAATAAGGCCTCCAACATGCTTATTCGTGTATGCAAATATAGTAAACGCACACTTTTGGTGTGGACCTGCCTCCTTTGGAAATTTAGCCTAAAAATGCCTACACCATTAAACAATCTGAAATGCCATATGTGCTGCTGTAATTAAGTTCTTTCTGCAATGATTTGTTAATTTCACATAACCCAGCTAACCAAATCATTAAATAACCCTACCATTAAATGCATACATGTCTTTGGTCAACATCTATTTTTCCTCATATACAATAGGTTATGTGGAACTTCCTATCCTCCATTTCTGTTTCTATGGTTACATCCCTATTAAAAAAAAAAGCCAACACCGATTACTTAAACCATGTTGTGTGGACAGTTATTATTGGATGGATGTAGAGGATCAGAAGAAGCCAAAACAATGTGTATTCTCAATCATACAGTAACAGATTTATATTTTGTTTCCAAAATGACTAAATTATAGCATTTCCCCCAATGCTAAAGATACTAGGCTCCAGTTTCAGCACTACTGCTCTTCTGTGAACTTTCAATTATCTCTAAAAATGGCACCAGCGACTTAGGGTGTGGTAAGCACAACAGCAACACAACATGCTTTCAAAAGGCTACTCATCAAAGCCACCTTTCGGGGCAGAATGGTACAAATTCCGTAATTAAGGTGATGCTCAACCCAGGAAAATTATTATTCCTGCACTCGGTAACTTCTTTTCACCAATTAATCATTGCCATGCACAGGTTTCTTTTTGCATTTCGTTCTTTTTAAAAGTACATGTGGAGTAATTAAACGAGACCTGCTTTCAAAACCACATTAACTTCTACTTTAACCAGTCCTGATGCAATTTGTGAATTTGCTGTTGAACTAATTTGTTTCCCCGTTAAGAATGGTTGACTGCATGAAGAAAAACATTTCACATATAGTCTGAGTCAATATATCTCTTCTTCCTCTTCTGCCTTCCAAATATTATATTATATATAAAAATAATATTTTAATTAAAACTGTTTGAAAAACAAACCATGGGCAAGTTCTTCCCTGGTGTAATGCAATGGAGTGACACCAGAGATAAATTTGGCTGCAAGTCTAGTTGCTCCACATTTCACGTGCAAGTTTGTCTTGAACAGATTAGGAATCAGTTTCATTATGACAAATTTAAGTTCCTGTTTATCTCCCCTGACTCTCCAGATACTGTGCACAGACTGCAGTTGTATTAGCTTTAATTCAGAGGAGTTAAAGCCATTTCTTGGCACAAATGCCAGGTCAACTCTGCACTGCAGCTTCCTCTTAAAAGAATGAGGAAACATCACCAGGGTACTTTTTCTCCTCCTTTTTTTAAAGTTATTCTTGATTCACAGTTTAACACAACCCTTTGGAAGTTAAAGTAATACAGTCTCACTCAAAATAATTACTAACAGTCAGATGTGCTCTACAAAGAGTTAAGAAAAAGAATAGATATAGGCTTTACCAGCATTAAGAAATGCTGAGAAGTAACTTTTACACTGAAAAATTACTCCATGTGCCCAGAGATCAAAAGCCAAAAAGTGAGCCGTCACAACTAAAGTTACAGGACAGGGAAGAGAATCACTCTTCTACATAAAGCAAAACATTGTAATAACTGATTCTCTAGCTAATAGTTAGATGTTTTTAAATAGTTAAGACTTGAAAAAAATGGCAACATGGCAGTGTAGATTATCTGGGAGAGCATGCAGATATAGTGGAGCAGAAGGAAAGTTCTAATTTAACACCTGAAAAGATGCAGAAGTAGGCAATAAAAGTGCCAGTTTACCTTTTGCAGACTAGAAAAACAGACAAAGCTCAGTGGACTCTGACAGCTGGCAGCATTTTAAGGTTACTTAGATCCTATCTGCTCTCATTTTTTGTTTGTTTGGAAATCTGGGCTGGTTTGGAGACCACACACATTTCTTATATTAAGTGTATTTCTTTAAAAAAGTTATTAGAGACACTGATCTAAAGCAGATCTGTTCCCAACTAGAGCCCAGATGTTGATAGTGGGATCATTCTTCATGCAGAGACAAAGCCAAGATTCCAGATTCCTGTACAAGAGGATCGACAGGAGATTAAATGAAAGCTGTCTTCAGCATTTCCAGCCTATGTGCTATTTCGAGAAATATGACTTCATACTTGTTTGTTCTTGAGTTGCACAGATGTACTCTATCAATTCGTATTACTGGAAGAAGATAAGTAGAACCAGTTTTAAAACCACTCTTGACTCCATAGTTTGAGAAGCATGAATTTGGACCGTCAGCATGTTTTACTGCATAAGCATGGGGGTTAAAAAACTGATAAAATTAAGTTTAATCAAACCATGAACAGATCTGAAAATAGATGTTTTGAAACCAAAAACAACCACCACCACCAAAAAGCTATGACGGAGCTACTGAAAAAGCAGTTGTACTTATTTCCATGTTCTCTAGCTACCTTTTAAGTCGCCGGGCATTCCAAACTCTTGCAAACAATACATCTTGCTTTCAAAACCATAACAGAGAATCACAGCACAGTTGAAATGAATGCCAGCTAGACTACTTTTCACCACTTCCAATGTAGGTGATCCCAGGATGTCTAGGGTTGATTCGCTATGCTGAAGTCCTGCTTTGTCTCTAATGAAGAATGAGCTTTAAAAGGGAGAGCGCTCCAACGTCTCATACAGTTCCAAAATTGCAACTTTGCTTTAAAATGTATTTTCCCCCACTGCTGTCTCTTAAAAACTATTGGGGACTGTCCCTGGTTCCCACAATGTATCCTTATAGCTTCCCTCACTTACACTCACCTTGCACATACACAAATTCCATTTACCACTAACTCGAACACAGCCAAAAGATCAGAACATATGCCAAATTCAGTAATTACATTTGGAACTCCATGAACATCTTTTACAGTAAAACCTCACTAATCCATGCTTCAATAATCTGCATGCAAACATAGCAGCCTCTCTCGCCTTCTCTAAATTTTAAAAGCCCAAAATGGTAGTGATATATTTCTAGGACTTTACTGAATATGTCATAACATATCATGAACTATTAAGGAATTAAAACTAAAACTGTCAAAATAAATTAGGTAGATTTTCATGCACTGTCCTTGCGTCATTTGTTTTCATTATACCTTACAGATTGCAAAAATGCAGTAAATTACTGCAAGTCTCCAGTCATTAGTACAAATGAGTGAGGTTCTTTGTTATGAAATGCCAAATTCACCTAAGACTGAAACTTCTTATGCATTTGACTTTTAAAGTCATGTTTGGTTTTTATTCCACCAGCTGCTTAAGCTGACATTATAGAATGACAATTGTGTTACTTGCCATGAATTACATGCCATAACATCTCACTTATAAAAAACGTTTGAATTCACAAGCGCAAACAATCCCCCACCCTGCAAAAAATAAAATAAAATAAAAATGTAGTGCTAGGCTACCTAGGACTTTCAGAATTAGACACTAAACAAAAACGTTTGCGATCAGCCAGAAGCTTCAGTTATAGTGCCCTTCCCCTTAAGTCTGTGCTGGAGGTCTACAAACAGGCCCACTATATTTTATAATCAGGATGGAGCTTGTCTGAACTACTAATCAAAGATGCATGTTTCATTAAAGGCTTACAAGAGAAATGCAAAGAGTTGTGTTTCACATTAGCTTGCTCCAAATAAAATTATTGTTAAATTTAAAAAATCTTCAGACCTACAAATGCAAAGCAAGTAGGTCTCTGTACACAAATGTACACCACAGTGTACAATGCAGAAATAATTGCCCCAAGATTTAGATGACCTTTGATTTCCATGGGTATAATCCCTTTCATCCAAGCATCTCACTCCTGTGAGATGAGGAAACTGAGGTAACGTTAAATCAGTTTTTCAAATGATGCTGAGCGTGCAGAGATAAACTGGGCATCAAAAGGTTTTGCCATCAGAAAAGCAGGAGTTCTTACAAAAAATATACAAATATACTAGAATAGCTATTAGCCCCCACTATCACAACTGCAGTTCAAGAAGCATAAACATTTTCTGTCCTCCTCATCCTACTACAAGAACACTTTTTGATGTAACCTAGGTTTTCATAACTACATCTTTTATGTAAATTTACACACACCAAATGTAGACAAGACTGCAGTAAAGCAAGCAGCAACATTTTTATATGTACTCTAATCCTCTCTAATATATACAAAATATTGTTTTATAAATCTGTTGCTGCTTGTTTTACAGTTATATTAAGGTGAGTAATATTTGTGGAATCAGAGCTGAACTGAGCCTGCAAGTATGTTTACACAAAGGTAGGGCTCCACCAACTGAAATCATCCTCTCACAGGTCTTTTGCTACCTCTGCCATTGTGGGTTTACTGCAATTCTGAGGGGACAATCCAGAAGACTTGATCAGGTATTCCCCAAGTGCTCATTCTCTGGAGAAAGAGCATTCTCTAACTTTGCTTGGCCTCACTGCCATATGTTCCTACCCACGTGACAGTCCAGGTAGTATTTTCCCAAAGGCCAACCGTCTGTCCCTCAGCGAGGGAAGAACTTTGGAATGGCTACAGACAGATTTTGTTGGGTGCTTCTCCCTAGTTGACTGCTCTCTTTGGCCTGGTCCACACTAGAGGGGGATGTCGAAGTAAGATACGCGACTTCAGCTACAAGAATAGCGTAGCCGAAGTCGAAGTATCTTACTTTGAAGTACCGCGACTTACCTCGTATCCTCGCGGCGCGGGATCGACGGCCGCGGCTCCCACGTCGACTCCGCAACTCCGCTCGCCCTGCTGGAGTTCCGGAGTCGAAGGGAGCGCGTTCGGGGATCGATCTATCGCGTCCAGACGAGACGCGATAGATCGATCCCCGATATATCGATGGCTACCCGCCGATCCGGGCGGGTAGTGTGGACGTAGCCTTTCATTTATCCTCTACTGCCCCTGTACTGACTGGGCAGTAGAGCAGTAATGCACAAGGCCAGTATTAATCATCCTTTCTTAACCGCACTTCAAAGCATTTCAAAAAGATAACCCTCACAATTCTAGAAGACAGACCACCAACCCTGTTTGTCAGCTCCTCTCTCCAACCAGCCACGG
Organism: Platysternon megacephalum; assembly: GCA_003942145.1. Lineage (NCBI taxonomy): Eukaryota > Metazoa > Chordata > Testudines > Platysternidae > Platysternon > Platysternon megacephalum. The sequence continues at coordinate 239,973 of QXTE01000365.1, read as the reverse complement.
TGTAGGAGGTACCCGACTGTAGTTCGGGTAACTGCTATTTACTGGCAAAGAAAGGAGGATTCAGCATGCACTGTGGGAGAGGAAACTCATTCACAAACGTTCTGACTTCTTATTTAGCTCCCCAACCTTGTCCATGGAGGAAAAAACGGTGTTCCAAATTCTTCAATGCAGATCAGTCTTTCCTCCAAATAGACCACCCTCCTACGGAACAAGGATCCACAAGCTTTGCGTACCTTGTTTGGCCAGGGATTTTCTACTGGATTAAGAACAAGTAATGCAAAGCAAGATCTACTAAACTGCCTTGCCAATACCTTCCATCTTGTAAAGTGCAAGATTTGATTGAAAGAGTCCAGCATAGCTAATATATCCCCTTTTCAAACCAAGTGCCACAAAACCATAGGGGGAGGGGCAATGTGTGTGTGTGCTACAATAGTGCAAGGTTCATGGTCCTCAGTGTGATTAGACGAACGTACAAACCATACTGCCAGAGAACATAAACCAGGGACCTAGCTATTAAAGGTGTTACTGTTTAGAAAACCAAGGGCATAGTTACTCTAAAGCCGGGGTTCTCAAACTGGGGGTTGGGACCCCTCAGGGGGTCACAAGGTTATTACAAGGGGGGGTCACGAGCTGTCAACCTCCACCCCAAACCCCACTTTGCCTCCAGCATTTATAATGGTGTTAAATTAAAAACACTTTTTTATATATTTATAAGGGGGGTTTCACTCAGAGGTTTGTATGTGAAAGGGGGTCACCAGTACAAAAGTTTGAGAACCACTGCTCTAGAGGATGGGGCTCTAATTTGGAGAAATGGCCCAGCTGCTTAAATATGTACCAGAAGAAAATAGTCTTTAAGGTATTATTTCAAAGGTATTTTTATATATATTCCCATCTCAATCTGTCAGTCTGCGTAGAAGTGCTGGAGAAATTGTGAAGTGAGAGGCAATTTTATCCACATATGGTGGACGTATCCAATTAAAGATTTCTGGGACGATCCGAAACCACACATTACAAGCTGCTGGACAATTTGTTTTCATCTAGAGCAAAAATGTGGCAGTTAGTTGGCAATTTTTCAGGGTAATTCCAAGTTGCAGGACACTACACTCCGTACAACCCAGGGCTCCTAAAGGAGCTAATAAAAAATTAAGATAATTCTTTCTTCACCCAAATTATCAAATTAAAATAAATGTGCCAGGCTTACAGTTTAAAATATATCCTAGAATATTCTGACTTATTTTTAGTTAATTCCGGCTTTAAAGCAGCAACGTACAGGTTTTGAAAATGGGACTGTTACTCAGAGATAGCTGTGCTTGCATAGAAGGAAACAAGCCTCCCTATTGTCCAGCCCCTTCCTGCAGTGTAAATGGTGGGAAGAGGGGTAGAAGAGCATATTGAGGTTCAAAGGTAGTCCCGTTATAGTATTTCAAAAAGCTGCTTGGGTGACAATCCTACCAAATAATAGACCTCAAAGCACTCTAAACTGTCATAATTATCATCGTTACGGGCAACCTTGTGTCAAATCGAAATGCAGCATCTCTACATCTGTTCCAGCCTCTTATTGGTCTCCATCGATGCTACAGGAAAACTCTTATCCAGAGCACTGGCCAAAGTACAACAGACCTCTGAGGTCTTCGATAAGAAGTAGGAGAATCAGTTTGTTTCAGTGCGTCTTATTGTACGAAAGTAAACCAGCGAGGGATCCGCAGATGCATCTGCACGTTGGGCAGACGTGGCCTCATGTTTTTACCACAGCCTGCTTTCTTCACTCACACTTCTCTTTGGCATTTTCTGTTCTGCTATTCTCGATGGCTTTAACCGCAGACCAACAGGCCTGCCGCCATCCTGATCTATTGGCGGCAGCAGCTTCCCATGTGTTCGGGTCAACTTTGTCAGCTTTTAGGTGATCTTTGAGAGTGTCCTTATATTGTTTTCATTGGCTTCCCAGGGTATGTGCTCCCATTTTCAACTGCCCATAAAATATGGCTTTGGGAGTCACATATCAGTTTTCTTGCGGCTGACAAGAGTCCAAATCACTTTGCCGATCCAGAAAAGAAGTTGATTTGATGCTGCATGTCTTCAACAGTATGCGCTACAAGTGCACACTCATCAGCAAAGAGGAACTCCCTACAGAACAAGCCCCGGCCAAAGTACAGCAGTGCTACCTGTGTTGTTACAAACCACTTCGCAAAATAGGCACTGTTCTTAGGCATTTTACAAGCCATTAGGTCTGAAGTACACCAGGCAGAGAAACTGCCAGCACCTTTCTGGGAAGGAGAGTTTAAAAGAACATAAAAAATGTTTTATTGTTATTTGTAACACAACCTGCTATTGCAGGGCCTCAGGCATTGGCATACCTTGATCCCTCCTGTTCTCTGCCTGTGGCATATAATAGTCTAGTCTGCTGTGAGCTGTAATACTTTGGTCAAATTTCAGTTGTGGGGTTTAGTGTGTGGGTGCTGGTGGTCTCTGACGTACAGGAGGTCAGACTCGATGATCTGGTGGTCCCTTCTGGTCTTAAACTCTATGACTGAAGATCACTGTACTATTTAGTGCTTTTTGTTTGGTTTTAATTTTATGTCAAAGATGCCTAGAGGCTGAGATAGGCACCCTTTTGTATGTAAATCAAAATAAATACAGCTGAAAGATGATTTGTGCATTCAACAGTTTGTCTAGTCTGTTGATCTGTAATCTCTTTTCTCTGTTTCTATGGGTTTTTCACACAACAACAACAACAGAGGATAGAAACATAGGAATGCGTAGCTGTAAAACCATAAACTCTGGCAGGGGACTTCAGGCAAGCATAGTACCCACAAATAATTGCATCTATTTTTTTTTATTGAAAATGACTAGATTTCTATGTCTATGTCCTTTTTAAAAAGTCTTTTGGTTAACAGTGATTAAAAGTTGGCCTGTTGTGTAGAAATAAAATAAAACTATCTCCAGACTAACAGGTACACAATATTATTGTGCTACCTTGCTCATTTCTGCGTAAGACTGACGTCACTGGTAGGGATGCTATTTTGTGTTTCCAAACCAATCCATGTCCACTACGTGGCTTTTTCGTAAGTTCTCCAGCAACTGCACTACCACCAGTGACAACAAGAATGACAGTGTGAATATAGAACGGCCACTACCTACTTCACCACGTCAGCTAACCCCACTCATGGCAGCTCTAGACAATATAATTTGCATGAACACAGACTGCCAGCACCATTACTACCAGCAATGAAGCTGCACCAATACTAGAGCAACAGTGAGAGACTTTAAGAGAAATGCCAGTAAGTTCCATGTGCTGCTGGAGTTTCTAAAATCTCAAAATACACTACAATTTGGCGTAGGAAGAAATGAAATTAGCAAGTAAGACCGGCGGCCATGTCAGCACTGCTCCACTGCTAATGCGAAAGCAAGTGAGCTCAAAATACTGCCCACTGCTAAACAGAACCTGTCGGTGCCTGTTGAATAAAAACCTACAGACCACCTTTTATCCGAGAGGCACGTCTACACTACCCGCCAGATCGGCAGGTAGTGATCGATCGCGTCTAGTGTAGACGCAATAAAATCGATCCCCGATCGCTCTGTCGGCGACTCCGGAACTCCACCACAGCGAGAGGCGGAAGCGGAGTCGACGGGGGAGTGGCAGCGGTTGACTCGCCGCCATCCTCACGGCCAGGTAAATCGACCTAAGATACGCCGACTTCAGCTACGCTATTCGTGTAGCTGAAGTTGCGTATCTTAGGTCAACCCCGCCCAGTGTAGACTTAGCCTCAGTTTATACTAGTGATTAAAGCAGGGGAACAAGATTCATGGATTCTGTTCCCACCTCCGTCAAGGTGCTGTTTGTTCCTGGGCAAGCCAGTTAATCTGTGCGCCTCAGTGCGACACCGCTCTTTATGTGCCATGTCTGTAGGAGGTTCAAGTAGAAAGGGGGGGAATGTGCGCCTCATAGGTATATGTGAGAATCAGTCCCTTAGTGCCAATAAGTGCTGTGAGGTCCTCACATGAAAGGAGTCATACACAGCAATTTTTTGTTCATTTTAAAAGTCTCTTTCTGTCATCAACAAGGACAAGTCTCAACAAATCCACTTGTACTTGTTTGGTCAAATCACGTCAATTTTATACAAAGGAGAGGCAGCTCAGGCACTAGCACATTTTCCATCAGGGTCTTCAGTACCATGAAGTCTGCACACTCCTGTGCCTCGCTCTGCTGTAGGACAGCAATAGTTTGCTTGATTCTATGGAAAGCCATCAGTGTCCTCGGAGTTTAAAAAAATCTATGAATCACCGCTGTGCTTCAGAGCCCTTGCACAGTTCCTCCCACAGGCTCACACCAGCAACTGCAAACTGCAACTTGCTTAAATCATGGCCCAGTTTTATTTGAGGTGCAGAATGAGATGAAACAGGTAATTAGCCAGGGGAGAGGAGCAGAGCTAAAAGGGCTCCTCTGGGCCTGTTAGGAATGTAGGCCATATTTACAGGATGGGGGACTCTTATCCTAGGAACTGGTGACTCTGAAAAAGATTTGGAGGGGTGCGGTGGAGAATCCGCTGAGCACGAGCTCCCAGTGCAAAGCTGTGGCCAAAAGGGCTGATGCAATCCTTGGATGTATAAACGGGGAATCTCAAGTAGTAGTAGAGAGGTTATTTTACCTCTGTATTTGGCAGTGGTGCAACCGCTGCTGGAATACTGTGTCCACATTTCAATGGTGTCCATAATTCAAGAAGGATGCTGGTAAATTGGAGAGGGTTCAGAGAAGAGCCATGAGAGTGATTAAAGGATTAGAAAACCTGCCTTACAGTGATAGACTCAAGGAGCTCAATCTATTTAGCTTAACAAAGAGAAGGTTAAGGGGTGAGTTGATTACAGGGGTCGGCAACCTATGGCACGCGTGCCAAAGACGGCACGTGAGCTGATTTTTAATGGCACGCGAGCTGCAGCAGCATGCCATTAAAAATCCTCCCGACCCAGCCCACTCTTCTCCACCCCTCGCCTACCACTCTCTCTGGCGGGGGAAGGGGGCAGAAGCAAGCTTGCTCCTGCCGGCTGCTGCTGTACAGCAGGCTCCGCCGGCAGCCAAACTTCCCCCTCCCCCACCTCTTCCCCCAGCGTGCTGCGTGGCGCCCCACCTCCTCTCCCTCCCTGCCGCCGATGCCCTTGCGAGGGAGGGGAGAAGAGCAGCCCCAGCGCCCTCGCTGCTCAGACCGGTAAGGAGGCGGGGAAGGGGGGTAGGAGCAGGGCCTTGGGGAAGGGGGGTAGGAGCGGGGCCTTGGGGAAGGGGGGTATCCCTCCAGCCCCCTGCCGTGAGCTGCTCAGGGCAGGGGGCTGGGAGCACCCCCCTGATCCCAGCCCACCCCCCAGCCCTCTGCCCTGACCCCTGCACCCCCCTTGCACACACCCCCACGACCCCATCCCTGATTCCTGCACCCTCCACACATACCCAGCCCCCCCACGCCCCATGCCCTGACTGCTGCACCCCCTCACACCCCCAGCCTTCTGCCCTGACCCCTGCAGCCCCCTTGCACCCCAGCTCCCTGCATCCCCCCCACGACCCCATCTCTGACTCCTGCACCCTCCACACATACCCAGCCCCCCACATCCCCTGCCCTGACTCCTGCACCCCCTCACATGCCACCAGCCCTCTGCCCTGACTCCTGCACTCCCCACACCCCCTGCCCTGACTCCTGCACTCCCCACACATACCCAGCCCCGCCACACCCCCTGCCCGGACTCTTGCACCCCCCACCTCCCCACCCTGAGCACCAGGTTGGCAGCGGGCTGAGCGGGGCCAGCAGCCGGGACCCTGGCTGGCAGGAGCCAGCGGACAGAATCCCAGACCGGCAGTGGGCTGAGCCGCTCGGCCTGCTGCTGGTCTGGGGTGCCGGCCCCGCTCAGCCCCTGCCGGCCTAGGTGAACGGAACCCCAGGCTGGCAGCGGGCTGATCAGGCCAGCGGCTGAAGATCAGCATTTTAATCTAATTTTAAATAAAGCTTCTTAAACATTTTGAAAGCCTTGTTTACTTTACATACAACAGTAGTTTAGTTATATTATATAGAGACTTATAGAGAGAGACCTTCTAAAAAACCGTTAAAATGTATTACTGGCACGTGAAATCTTAAATTAAAGTGAATAAATGAAGACTCGAGAGGTTGCCGACCCCTGACCTATCAGTTTCTACACGGGGAACAAATATTTAATAATGGGCTCTTCAGTGTAGCAGAGAAAATTATAACATGATCCAATGGCTGGAAGCTGAAGCTAGACAAATTCAAACTGGAAATAAGGCGTACCTTTTTACTAGTGAGAGTAATTAACCATTGGAACAATTTACCAAGGATGTAGTGGCTTCCCCGTCTCTGGCTATTTTTAAATCAAGATAGAAAAACATCCAATCTAAAAGATCTGCTCTAAGAATTATTTTGGGGGAGTACTATGGCCTGTGTTATTCAGGTCAGACTAGATGATCGCAGTGGTCCCTTCTGGCCTTTTAATCTATCAATCTAGGAAAGATACAAAGGGTATTACATTTTCAAACAAGCAAGAGGAGTTAAAAAAAAGATGATTATTTCAAGGGGATGGAGCAGGAAGATTCAGGAGAAAGGGGAAATAATATTTTGCATATTGAAGGTTCTAACATGGCAGTCACCTGTCCTTCCTAGTCCACGTGGTATTCCCTATCCCACCCAGGCATCTCAATCTTTCTCGAGTAAAGCAAGACCTATCCTCCTCACTCTGAGCTGATCACTGGGAAATGTACAAGGATGCTTCCCACTTAGCACCGCAAAGAGTTCATCCACACGTTACTACAGATAGATATACAATGCAATGCCCCAAAAGGCATTCTACATTCCATGAAGTCGAAAGACAGCAGTCCTTTTGATCCCAGATCTACCCATCTGAGTCACATAGGAATTAACTGACAATCATTAATATTTATGTCATACTGGGCCTTCTTTATGCCATCACTGTTTAGCACTCCCACTGAAGCCTGCCAAAGTAGAGGCCTAATTAATTGATAAGCCACGTCTAGAAAGCTTTCATTCAAACTAGAGATGCAGTCCCGTATGTTCCTGCCAAAACAATTCTACTCCCACTCGCCTGTCAGCATGATCAGGTCTAAAACTTATAAATAAAAAACAACATTAAAAGGTTTTCATCTGAGTTAAAAGTAATTTGAGATTTCTCAAAAAAAAAAAAAATCTCAAGAAACCAGACTCCCTGTAGACTGTTGTTTTTTTTTAAATGTCATTAATTAGAGATAACATCTTTAGTTGCTGAAATGAAATCTAAAGGAGTAAACGGGAGTACTAAACAGGAGGTAAATTAGAGAACTGAAGTGTTCTCTACATTTATTGCATGGAAGTTTCAGGGTCTAAACATATTGTTTTCATTAGTATCTTGTAATAAAAACCTGGAGTGAAAGGAACTAAGATAGGGAAGTGGAACATTAACAAGGCTTTCAAAGTTGTCTAGTTTTACACCTGCTTTATACTGCAAAATAGATTTGGCTATCTATCAGAAAGGTCTGCCTCTACTAGGCAGAACAGCTGGGCTTGTTAGCGCTCAAGAGTGTGGTGCACTTATTTGTGGCTAGCCCTAACCCCATTATCCAGAGCTAGAACAATCAGGGTCCAAAACACTTGCTTTTCACAAACGTGACCAATAACAACCAGATTATTTTTCAGGTTGTATATTTATGGGTCATCTAGTTTAATGCAAATATATGGACGATGCTGCTTCTTACCATAGGACGTTTGTGCTTCCAAAACAAGAAAGATACCCACAGATGCAGGTAAAGGACAGAAAAACAGCACATAAAGCCTTTGCTGAATAAAATGTGAGCTCTACCATTTGCTCAGTAGAGCTACATGAACCAGGCATTAGAAATCTGGCCAGAAATGGGGAACAATTACCAGTGTTTACCACCAACCCCACCCTCAAAAAATGTTAGAAAATCGTATGTTCTCATTGTGTTCTCAGGAGTGGTAAAATTTACAAATAATTTAAATGAAGCAAAAGAAAGTGGGGAGAGCTTTAAAGATAAAGCAGAGCATGGTTGCCAGCCTTGTGGGGCATTGATGGAAAAATCCCCAGTCCAACATACATCAAGAACTGCATCCTACAGGTGACTGAGGGGAAGACACTGAGCGTTTATAAAAAAAAAAAAAACTCTTATCCATCTCAATTAATCCACAACACCAAGTAGGAAAATACTCACCCTTTTAACAGATGGGGGAAAATAAACTAAGTGACTTGCCCAGAGTTAATAGATTTTAAGGCCAGGAGGAACCACTCTAATCAGCTAGGTCAGAGAGAGAGAAAAATGTCAAAGATGGGATTAGAATTTAGAATTTCCTGGCACCCAGCCTTGTGTTTAAACCAATCCGTTCACTCCTCTATCCAGAGACCGTCTTAGCTTGCCGAGCATTGAGTCATTTTGTTAGGCTGTTTCCCCTTTTGAGAAAGACCTGAAATACCCTTAACTAGAAATTACTGTGATTATATAAACGGGTGTTCCACTGTCGGATACTGTTGGCATGCAATTAAAACAAAACAAAAAATTACACACAAATCACACTTGAAACCTAAACTCAACATATCTCCTTAGCTAGGTTGTTGTCTGGCACACAGCACGCCATTATGTGAAACAGCTAAGGAAAAGGTTCATATATTCCTCATGTCCTTTCGACTTTTTCTCTTTGCAGCTCCTGGAAGCAATGAATCAAAGGTAAACTGAACTGACTTGCCCCATTTCATTTCCATGCAACTTAAAACCACAGCGTTAATATTTAATGTTTACTCCCATTGGTCATGGGAAAGCTTTTTACATGGGGAATGCACTTCATTTAAAAAGGGAAACATTTACATATTAGAGGAAATAGTTGTAAAGAATGATGCTAATAGCACCTCCTTGCCTTATTTTCCACAACAGATTTCCTAAAGTTTGATGACATTCTTTAAACAATAAAGCTACACTACCTAGGAACATCTGTAGAACCCACTTTGCAAGCCAGGCTTCCCATTTTTGCAAGTGCAATTTATCTGCCAATACTAACTCCTGGTGAATTACTAGAGGAAAGTATGAATTAGACATGAACAAAAACAATTGTGGGTATCATTATTTATTGTATCTGCAAAACGGTGCACATAAAAATGGAGGCCTATTTTGAAAGTCGGGCTTGAATATTTCCCCATACAAAAGGTGGCATTAAAAATTAGGTTTTGAAGCACTGGTTTTTTTGATAGTACACTCTGATCTGAATGCAGTAATGTATCAAACAGCCCACATATTGAAGTGAAAGGAGCAGTGAGGTTTTCCTACTTTAGTCTTAATGAATCAGTCCTTCCACAAGCAAGGGAAATGCTAGATCTTCCTGCCAGCTCTGTCCAATATCCGCCAGCGGCACTCAGGACGGGCAGATAAATTTTCTTAAAACACACACCCATTCAAGTTCTACTGTAAGGAAGTTTATGTACTCTAGTACCATGCTTGAACAGGCAGGCTTTGTTCTGACCAGGCAACAATTGCTTCGAAACATAACTCTTCTCTCAATTTTCAGAGCAGGTTACTGTTCACTTATGCTGTGCATGAAATTTCAAGTCATATTACAGTACCATCAACATTTTTCTTCTCCACTTTAATCATTTACTCACAAAAACGGTCTTCAGCACCACCCTGCTTATTTAAAAAACCCTTCCCCCGCCTCCCCACTCCCATTTTGAAAACTACGTTGCACTCACAAGCCGGCTGCCTCCCATGTGCCCACTTGTGGCTCTGGGTTGCTTTGCAGGCAGCCTGCCTCAGTTTCCCCCATTCGAGGCGCTTCTTAAACTCCACACAGACCTTTCTTGTCCATTCACCACCCCTTTTCAGGAATGCGAGTTTATTCACATAAACAAAGCTCCAAAACACAATCCATCAGTTTTACTCTCTTGACAGGTCACTCCCAGGCTTTTCCTGTCTGTAGTCTCAGGAGGGAAACCCCATGCTCCAGGTGTTTCTGCTGGAGCCAATTCACCCTACTGCTGGGCCTTCCTACCTGGGGTCTTTTCTGCTTTGGCAGGCCATTTCCAGACCCTAACTGGCTCTAGCTTCCAAACCCCAGGGGTATGAGGGTCTTTCCTGCAGAAGTCTTTCTTACTTCCTGCAGTTTCCTGAGCTTCCTCAACTGTAGCCAGCTACTGCCCTTTATAGGGAAGTATCTAAACCAGCCCCGATGTGCCTCTTTAGTAACCAGGGTTGGCTAGACCCAGGCCCTCCAGCCTTTAGGGGCAAGCCACCCTGTTACAGGCTTTATCAATTAACCACCGCAAATCTGTACGGTGCCCTTCTATCAAGTGGTCTGGAATGGGCAGAGTATTACGCTGTCCTTTCAAAGACAGCTTTCATTTCCCCAACTGCAGGCTAAACTGCCGTTTGTTTAATCGCGCGTGCCATTCCCGATTACACTCCTCACTCAGGCTCCTGGTTGCACAGCCATGAAGTACAACATGTGAACTCTTTACCTCTGAACCAGCATGTCTGAAGCCCACACTTAGCTACTATTTGTCTAGCACAGTGGTTCTCAAACTTATTTGATATGGCCCCCCTTGTTTGTGTCTATAATCCTTTACGCTCCCCCCACACACAAGTACGTATACCGCCACCCAGCTCTGAAGGCAGTGCTGCACCAGCAGCAGCACAGAAGTAAGGGTGGCAATGTGAAAACTGGACGCGATACTCCAGATGTGGCCTGACCAGTGCCGAATAGAGGGGAATAATCACTTCCCTCGATCTGCTGGCAGTGGTCCCACTAATGCAGCCCAATATGTCGTTAGCCTTCTTGGCAACAAGGGCACACTGTTGACTCATAACCAGCTTCTCGTCCACTGTTATCCCCAGGTCCTTTTCTGCAGAATTGCCACTTAGCCAGTTGGTCCTCAGCCTGTAGCGGTGCATGGGATTCTTCCGTCCTAAGTGCAGGACTCTGCACTTGTCCTCGTTGAACCTCATCAGATTTCTTTTGGCCCAATCCTCCAATTTGTCCAGGTCACTCTGGACCCTATCCCTACCTTCCAGCGTATCTATCTCTTCCCCCAGCTTAGTGTCATCTGCGAACTTGCTGAGGGTGCAATCCATCCCATCATCCAGATCATTAATGAAGATGTTGAACAAAACTGGCCCCAGGACTGACCCCTTGATTAACAAGGTTTCTCAGCAACATCAACCAACACATGCTGTTCAGTTCTGACACTACCTCCTTCTGAGAGGTGGCACTAACAAGTTACCTGGAAACATTTTATTGTTGTCCAAAAATACTCAACATCATGACTGCACTAAACCAATGGCATCATGTGAACAGGCAGGTTAATATTTTGTATTATGGATAACATAAGGTCAATTAAACAAAAAAACAAAAGGAAGTATTTTTTCACACAATGCACAGTCAACCTGTGGATGTTGTGAAGGCCAAGACTATAACAGGGTTCAAAAAAGAACTAGATAAGTTCACGGAGGATAGGTTCATCAATGGCTATTAGCCAGGATGGGCAGGAATGGTGTCCCTAGTCTCTGTTTGCCAGAAGCTGGGACTGGGCGACAGGGGATGGATCACTTGATGATTACCTGTTCTGTTCATTCCTTCTGAGGCACCTGCCGTTGGCCATTGTCGGAAGACAGGATACTGGGCCAGATGGACCTTTGGCTAGATGGCCATTCTTATGAAATCTTATTCTAAAAAGTGTGATTATCCATATTTTTATACTCAAATATGTTCAACTAACTTTCAATTATACATTAGAATACATGTTCACACCTCAGACGATGTTGCTGATGCTCAAACCTGGCTGGCAATAAGACTGCCCTTGACTTTAATTCACAATCTCTGGGGAACTGTTCACAGTCTAGGCACCATTCTGCATTGGGTATGCCCACTTCTTTGAGGCATTCTTCTGACTGTATGAAATATTCTCTGCTCAGCGATTGTTACTCTACTGCAGGTGACTATTTCTATGTTGTATTCCCCTTCTCATGAAAATGGGGATCTACTCTGAAAAAGATACAAACGTATCATGGGATTCCATCTTCAGACCCCAACATCATAATTGTTCAAGAAGAACCAGGATATTTTCCAGACTGCCAGCACCACAAAACCTGGATTGTGAAAGTCACCTTTGTTCTCGTCTCTTTTCATTCTGCTATGCAACCCCACTACAACTTAAAACTGTACAGGTGTAAATGAGAGCAGAATCTGGCCCTGCAAATGTAACTTTGTTAACAATGCTATTCACTATACACAGCAAAATAGACTCCAGCTCAGTATGGGATAAATACTTTTGTGACAGCTGTTATCCTGCACCCATTCGTAGCCTTACATTTCACTTTGAGATGGGTTGAAGTGATGCCCAGAATATAAGAAAATTCTGCCATCAATTCTCACTGTATTTTTCAATCCTTCAAATCTATGGCTCTTTTGGCAACATTAGAAACCTACACGCTGTCCACCTCTGATGCGGGCATTCTTCAGAATGCCCATTTTCAGATCGCAGTACTCATTTGAGGTGCATGCACTTCAGTTGTAGCAAGGAGAGCCACATTCCCTATCTTCTTGGTTGTAATCAAACATTTGCACAGGATTGCACGGAACTGTGAAATACGCTCTTATACAACTCCGAAGAAAAGCACCAGCCAGCTCCTTGATATTAGTTTCTATAGTAACCAGTCCCTAGGCCCAGGCGCTCACAGCGGGGGATAATGCAGATTTCAATTTTACATAGCAGTAAATGCTTCAGAAAGACGTTGCATAGTAATTGTAAGCACTGGCATAGCAAACAGAACCACCCCATACAATTATCCCATGATTCTGCTACACTGCAATCCAACAGAATGTTCCCCCACTCCCTATTATTTTTCACATGGTTATCTGCAACCTGTGCTAGGGCCACTGCTGCAAAATGGCAGCATTTTTCACCAAGGTCTTTATGAGAATAAGAAACGTGCTCCCTCTCATGTATCAAACAGTGCCAAACACAATGAGATTTAACCGAGGGTAACCCAACCACTCACTGAGATTGGGTCATTTTTGAACCAGAACTTGCCTGCTAAAGGCCAAATGAAACAATCAGAATGGGGGACAGGGGGAAATCATTCACTATAGAAGTTTGCCCTTTTACACCCACTCTTCCTAGAAAAGAAGATAAGAGAGGTTCTAACACTGAATTGAAACAGCAGGACGATCACACTATTTTAACTTTCATGCAGTTTTACAGGTTGGACTTCATTAAGTAAGGGAGTGGAGCGGGAGGGAAGGGCACAGAACAATAAGTCACTTGTCCTAGGCTGATACTAGTTTTCTAGTACAATCTGACAACCAAAAGGGCTCCCCTCTCAAGGGGCTCAGAATTCTGCATACAGAGGGTATTTCTACCCCAATATTGGCCAAACAAGACCAGAAAACTGCCTAGGCTCTAGCTCCAGGAGATGCCTCGTTTTAAAACAAACTGACACTTGCACATAGCAACAGGGGCAAATAATTGAGGAAGCAACACCCAACAGCTCACAAGCAAACAGAAGGACAAGAAAATACAGGAAGTCGATCTATTTTAAGCAAGACCTCATTATTACCATACAAATGTATAACCTTCCTCTGAGCAGCAAGTATACAAATGTGGGATGANATATATACATACACACACACACACACACACACACACACACAGAGCAAAACTACACAACTGAAATTGCTGACACCTCTGCAGTAAGGGTGCATAAAAAGAATTGACATGGCGGAGTTTAGCCTCCAGGGAATAATTAAAACAACATCAGAAACAGTAGCTCAAGCATCCTTCTGAGAGACAGACAGTATATCATAGAAGGGGGAAAGCCTGTTAGACAATGCAAATGCCACTGGGTCTTTTGTTCAAGGATTAAACAAAGCTCCATTGTTCTGGATGTGCAATTCTCAATTCTAGACTTCCAAGGCTTGTAATCTCACATTTGCTTGTGTCCTTTATATTGTCAGAAACAGAATTCTGTCTGAGGGGAAAACTAAGAACAAACCTGTATTCCAGTCCAAAGGGTGTATCTTTATAATGTGCCACAAATACACTGCCTTGCATCACTCAGGACTGATGTAAAGGAATGAAGAGGGGGACAAATGGCTTAAAGACGTGATAACAGGACATACTCCTATGTCAGTGGTCTGAATCTTGCCTGGGTTGATACTACAACTAAATGAAGTTGCCAGCACAAAGATGTGGTGTGACTTGCAGGAAGCAAGTTGACCTTGCTAATCCGACTTCTGGTGGGCACATTCCCCTGTTCACTAGAGCTACCATCACAATTGTCACTCTCAATCTCAGCAGAGGGTATGTTTACACTGCAATCAGACAGCCGCAGCTGGCCGGTGCCAGCTGACTCGAGCTCGCAGGGCTCGGGCTAAAGGGCTGTTTAATTGCAGTGTAGAGGTTCAGGCTAGGGCCACAGCCTGGGCTCTGGGACCCTCCCACCTCTCAAGGTCCTAGAGCCCGGGCTGTGGCCCAAGCCCAAACCTCTACACTGCAATTAAACAGCCCCTTTAGCCCGAGCCCTGAGAGCCCAAGTCACCTGGCACGGGCCAGCCACAGGTGTTTAACTGCAGTGTAGACATACCCAGAGAGGCCAAGGAGTGAACTGGCATGTAGAGACTCAGCTGCCTTTCAGCTCGAGAGGTGGCCTAAGGCAGGCTTTGGGTGGGACATGGAAAGGCAGTTGGGCAAGCATCACCAGCTGCCTATACAGTACTTTTATTTGGGCAACATCTCCAGGGCCACCAGTATGAGTCTACCTAGATAAATTCATGGAGGATAGGTCCATCAATGGCTTTTAGCCAGGATGGGCAGGGATGGCGTCCCTAGGCTCTGTTTGCCAGAAGCTGGGAATGGGCGACAGGGGATGGATCACTTGATGATTACCAGTTCTGTTCATTCCCTCTGGGGCACCTGCCATTGGCCACTGTCGGAAGACAGGATACTGGGCTAGATGGACCTTTGGTCTGACCCAGTATGGCCGTTCTTATGTACTTTAAATAAAGGGCGAGCAACTCAATTCTAACTTAATGGCCTTAAACTTATTTTTCCTATAGATGCCTTATGACGAATAGATTAAAATAAAACAAATATTGGTAAACTACAATGGAAACATCTCTTTAGCAACTGTTGCTAACCAACAGATTCACAAAGGGGAAAAAAGCTCTTTGTTGTGGTTACTACAGAAGTATGGTTATGCACCAACCAGTACCAGTTTATCACATCATGACTGAATTAGACTTAAAGGGGATCTCCAACCATAGGAAGATGGGCTGTATTGACAAGTAACCATCAACCGAAACCTCAGCCGCCACTGTTTTAAAAGTCATTCTCGCTCGCTCTCTCCCTCCAGTAAATTAGTGAAATGAAATAATCCTTAAACAGCTTGTGGTTTACACTCATCTTCACAGTTCCCCAAGAAATTGGATTTTTAAAGATTTTAAAATTCCAATCCCATCCCTTTAACACTTGTAACTCAAGACCAATTCCAGAAACAGGCATTTTGTTCCCAGTCCTGCAAGGAACAACATGTGGGCAGACACACAGAGTCCAATAAAGGGCACCACATGGACACAGGGGTCAGTCCATAGGGCCTTAAATATTACAGTGCTAAGAAATACATAAGTCAGAAAAAAAGCTGCTGTTATTGATTAGATAGCAATGCATACCTAATGCTCACTCTTCCTCTACCCCCCACTACCTCCCCCAACAAGGTTTCTGACTCAATGTTTCTGAATAGATCTGCATTTTTAATCAGGAAAGGGGTGTCAAGCTCTTCCTTACTATACACCTGCCATTTCTTATTTGCACTCCCTCCCAAACATTGGTTTGGTGGTGGGTGTTTTTTTTGTTTGTTTGTTTTTTGATTTTTAAAGAAACCCTTGCAATTAAATTTGTTCATTTCTGCTGCCTGAATACAAATTGTTGCAGCAGCCTAATCCATCTCCAAACTGCATTTCAATCTCTTTACAAAAGACAGACGGCTTCATAAAAAAACGCTTCGATTTAGGGAAAGAGACATCATCGTCTATTTATACACCATATTGCGCAAAGCACCGTGGACTAGGTGGCCATGTAGGTTGCCATAGTGATTATTTTATCTATCAAACTGGAAATTTCCCCTCAGTGTGAAGCAGCAAGGCAGCACTAATTTTGATTACATTAATCTTGAGCTAGCTTTAGACTTGACCTTAAAGGGGGAAAAACAAAAAACACACACACACACACACACAAATCTAGCTAGAAACAACAACAACAAATTATTAGAACATAGCTTTAAATCTCTTCCATTTATGCATTTAAGATTAAACTACATCTAAAAAAGACAAGACTCAGGTCTCATTCCATTCTGACCCCATTCTACTGAGTACCACAGAACTCTCAAGGTAGGCATGCAGCTCAGTGACTTTAACTCTGAACTAGGTAGGCATGCAGCTCAGTGACTTTAACTCTGAACTCTATCTATGCGCAAGAAGATAGAGATGAGAAGACATGGATAATACTACCTACCTTCAACTATGTACTTCCTTGATTCTGCGGATTTAATATTAAAAAGATACTTTTAAAACTATTATTTGTTATGCATGAATTGATATTACAAGACCACAGATTGTATGTAAATATGTATTCAAGCAATTTTAAAACTACCTGCAAAGGATTTTAAATTGACCCCTTTATTGCACATACTGGTAGCATGAAAGGTTTATTTAAATATTGCTTTTTCTCTTGCTTGATTTACACCTTACAAGTACCATGTGTGTAAAGTCTGATCATCCCTGGGTTTTATTTATTTGGGAGGACCAGGGGAAGGACAGAGATGTTTATTGTAAGTTCCTATGCCCTTAATTGAACAAAGGTTTCCTTTATTCTAATATCACTTAAACAGCTGTTAATGAAAAAAATAGTTTCATAGTGACTAAATTCCCTTCCCCTCATCAGCTCCACTTTTACTCCCATGCTTCTCGTGATGTCATCATTTATAGTAGGTCTCCAGTCATTGGAGACTGCCCTAGAGCCGGGCAAAAACAGGGACAAGTTTTTTGGGAAAATTACATTTCTTTTCTGCGCCCATCTCTACAGCTCGTTCAAAGTTTAACTTTGAAGTTTTTTGACAGCGAAGGGACACTTCTTTCAATATTTCCCATGCTATTGCGCTGTACTGTCATGAATTTTGTCCTGCGAACAAAATTTATGGTAATTTTTATTAAGTCAAACACCAGTTTAGGAGAATTAAAATATTTACTCAGGAGACCTGGACTCTATTTCCAGCTCTGCTAGTGATTTGCTGCGTGGCCTTGGGCAAATCACTTCCCCTTGGTTTTTCCCCACATATCACTTATCTTTAGTTAGATCGCAAAATCTTTGGGGCAAGGATCATCTTACTTCATGTTTACACTGTGCCTGGCACAGTGGGGCCTCCAGGCACTACTGAAATACAAATAAATAATTCATTTTCACAAGACCAGATGGCAGAGACTCATCTTCTGCCCATAGCCCTCAGTTGCCTTTCCCCAGCCTGGGAACACCAGGGGTACTTCTACGCTGCAAAGCGAAGGTGTGATTGGAGCACAGATAGGCATACCCATATTAACTTTAATCTAGTTATCACGGTTAATAATAGCAGCATAGATGCTTCGCAAAATTCAGCACTGGCTAGCAACTAGAGTATGCACCTCCCTGGGAGTATGTCTACTTTGCCGCTAGAAGCATGTCTCCCAGTCCAGTCAGACTTGAACTAGTGCACTAAAGAACAGCATTGTGGACATAGCAGCACAAGCAGAGGCACAGGTAGCCACCTGAGCTCTGACCTAGGGAGTAGGTGGGCTGTCATCTAACCATGCTGTCATCCACGCCACAACATCCACACTGCTATTTTTAGCACGCTAGCTTGAGCAGAGCTAATGTGTCTCTGTCTACCTGGGCTGGGAGGCACGCTCTCAGCTGCAGCATAGACATAAGCATCAGTTTTGGCTGCTCTCCAATGTGCTATCTTGGCTATTCCTCACGGGCCTTGACACCCTCTAACCCCAAGTCCTATCCTACCGTAAGGAAACCATTTCCGACACATCTCACTAGCACTCTAATGTGCAGATCATCTTTCACTCCTCATGGACTGCTGTAGAATGAAGGGGATTGAGAGCATAAATAGCACTGACATCTTAAAGTATATTGCACTGTACATGGGAAGGGAAGGTATATCCCTTGTAGGCAGGGGCGGATTAATCATTTTGCCGCCCCTAGGCCCGGAAATAATTGCCGCCCCTGGCCCCGCCCCGACTCCACCCCTTCCCCAAAGTCCCGCCCTAACTCCGCCCCCTCCCTGCCCCTATTGGCTCCCTTCCCCAAATCCCCACCCCGCCTCTTCCCCAGCACACCGCGTTCCCCCTCCTCCCCCCTCCCTCTCTGACCAGCGAAACAGCTGCGGAGAAGTTCCCCTGCTCCAGCTGCCTCCTCCGCGAGCGCGCTGCAGCTTCCTGTTTCTCTCCCCTCCCTCCCTGCCCAGCGAAACAGCTGTTTCGCGGCACAAGCGCTGGGAGGGAGGGGAGAGAAACAGGAAGCGGCAGCGCGCTCGCGGAGGAGGCAGCTGGAGCAGAGGAACTTCTCCGGGGGTGCTCAAATTTGCCACCCCTGCAAATTTGCCGGCCTAGGCCTAGGCCTTGTCGGCCTAGGCAATAATATGGCGCTGCTTGTAGGACATGTCAAGTTGACGCAAGGTCCATGAGTTGCATCATCACACACTGAATCAGACTGTCCACAGAAAAGCTCTCTGAGTTACTGTATAATTAAACCATTCTGAGGCACCCTTATCTGCCAATAGCAAATACTCCTGCTATGTGTATTAAAAACTACTTCAATACAGTTAAAAAAAAAAAAAAAAAACTAAATGCAAAGTGGATACTGAAGGACTCATTAACAATCGTACTTTGAAGATCAATTGTTAGCTCCCACATAATCACAAAGCTTCCAATTTCTCTTCCCATAAGTCTTCTAAATTTATACCCATGAAAACGAAGGAGAAGGTGGGGAGACATTGCCACTTAATATATTCAGGCTCCCCTATGAATATTCAATAAAGCAGATTTAAAGGATAACATCAGTATTAACTCTGAAGCTAAAAACATTAGGCTAATGTCACTACTCCTCTCCAACCTACATTTTCAAGTTTTTTAATCCAGTGCCAATCCGGAAGGACATCAAAATATAGTGAAGGCAAAGAGAAAATTAGTGTAGGTACAAAGCAAAGAAACCAACTTACCCACACACTAAAACTGCACAAAAAACAAATTTATATTTACAAACTACAGTGTTTTGAACACATTGGGATTCTCTTGTTATAAGAAAACATAGCAGGACCATGTCAACTTAATTTAAGGCCAACATTTATAGAAGGCTGGGTTAGAAGAGAGGCTCTAGGATTTTAAGTCTCTAAAAATGACCATTTCCCCCTTCAATGGTTTAAACTCGTAGTGTAGTGTAGATCAGGGCTTAGTATATCTCCTCACTCCCCTTTCTCTCCCTTCACTGCACCCCACCTTCCCTTCACAAGGAGCTTATGCCCTTATCTGTTGTTTTTTTTTCCACACTGCTATGTATGTCAGGATGCCCCAAAATCCAGATTATACCATTAAAGTAAGAGTGGCTACACTTCTTTTCTATTTCCACATTTGCAGGAATAAACTAAACTTCTATAACCACTTTATACTGGTACAAGTACATCCACATATGGGGAGGGGGGATTAACAACTGGTTTCTAAACCAATATAGTTGGTACAAAAACTGAATCTAAGAGCTGATCTACAATTTGGGGCCCAAAATTATTAAGATCCAGATACTGGATTTGGGTTTTTGCAACATTTGTGCACAAGGGTACATCAGGGACCAGGATTTTCTGCTGCAGTAGGAAGAAGACCTAAACTTGTTCTCTATTCATGCCAGGGGATTTGGGACGTGAAGGTCCAAAACTGGAGGGATCTAGCAGACTCCAAATGCAGGGTCTGTTACTATGGTGCTCATGCCCAGAGGTGTTAGGATGCAGAGTTTTGCTGGTGCAGTAAGAGGGTCCCTGGCTAGCATCCAACCCAGGCCGGGACTGCTGCAGCTGAATGGGCATACAGTGTGCAGCTATGAAGAGTTTAAGGGGGGAGTGGAGTGGACTTGTTCAGGAAGGCCATGCACAGTTTCTCAGAACAGCTGGGCGACGGAACGTATAGCTGCCTTATGGGAAAGGGTGGGAGTCCTCCAATGGTGACTCCTGTTCTGCCAAAATGAGAAAATGACTAGACCAATCTAGTTTTTCTTTCTCCATCCTCAGCAAAATGCAAACTACGCCAATAATAATAATTAAAATAATAATGCCTAAAAATGCACTTATGTAGTGCTTTGCATGAGTAGATCTCAAAGTGCTTCGCCATCTTTTAATGCATTTATCCTCACAACGCCCATCGCGAGGTAAGGCAGTGCTATTATCTCTAGTTTAAAGATGGGGAACTGCGGCACAGAGGGGCTAAATGACTTGCCCAAGGTCACACAGGAACTTTGTGGCAGAGTAGACTATTGAACCCAGTGAAAGATATTGTTCTTTATAAATCAAAAAATTCTGAATGGGTCTGAGGTAATTTTTCCGCCAAATTTTTTTTAAATGATGGGGGTTTTAATAGAATAAAAATACTAATACCATTATACAGACCTCGGTTCAGCAAGGTATTAAAACGTATGCCTAACTGGCAAAAGCCATCTATTGGAGAGGGTTGATGGGGCAGAATGAGAGTATTTTGGGGAAGTGGGAGAAAAATGGCTTCTCAGGGTAAGGGGTTGTTTTGTTTTATTAATCTATTGCTGGCCAAGGTAAACTTATCTCCATTTGCAGCCACTGCAGCCAATAGGATCTCTACCATGGACTTCAACAGGAGCAGTTACGCCAACATTGAGCGCTTCTGAAAATCCCATCCTTAATGCCAGTGGCTAACTAAATGTAATGTATTAGTATTTACTGTAATTTTATTGTACATTTAATAATTCTAAGGGCACTTGGTACTTGTTCTTTTTTTGTTTTTTAAATTGGGACATAAAATAACTCTCAGCCAATGAATAACTTCACTGTAGTCAGTGGGACAACTCACATGCTTTATATTAGGCATGAGGTCAGGCACCTTGCTGAACTGTGGCCATAGATTTTACACATGAACTAATCCTCCCATGAACTCTGGATAAGAATTATCTTCTGGTATGGACGTGGAGGAGAGAGGGAGAGAAGTATAGGGCCTGATCCTGGGAGTTTCTGAAGACAGTCCACTTCCACTGAAGTCATTAGGAGTTGGGGGCACTGAGCACATATCCCAAGATGGCCCCACAGCAGGTGTATCTAGACTAGAATAAAAGGTGGATATTTAAAAATGCATAGTTGAACCAATTTAGCCAGCACCCTTTGAATATACCTTTTATCCTAGTCTATGCAAGCCCCATGACCTGAGGAAGGCCAGCTCTGAAACTGATACAGAGCAGAACTGAGAATCACATGTACTTGGCTCCCTGCCTGCGGTCAATCCACCAGAGGATTGAATATTGACCTGTTAAACCCAAGGTTGTGAGACCACGCTGTCTCCTTAAAGTGAGATAAATCCTCCAATACAACACAGTGTTATACTACTTGAGTTCACATGCTTTTATAACAAATTCTGTATCCAGAATATAAATATAACTAATATATGGCAACGCACCACTTTTACTGCATGTGTTAGATGGACAATGTTCTTTCATTAGTCGACTCATATAACAGCTCTTCTTATTTAGGGGTCAGACTGGAAAAAAGAAGTGGTCAGACTTATCCTCCACTCACCATCCTGGAACAGCTGAATGTTTCTGCTCACACACATCAGGAGTAAGCATCATCAGTATTGAAATCCTTCAAAGTTAGCCCCCCCACCTTGAAATGAACAGAGCAGCTCATACCACTCTGAGCTATTGTTTCTACAGACCAGCTCAGTACAACAATGCGCTGCGTCACACTGAGTGGGTCTTTGCTACCCTCAAAGGTAGCCTGTGCGGAATGATGGCATGACGCAGGACAGCGTACTGGCACACTCCAGCCGGTGAGTCTATTGTTTTACATTCTCCCCTTAGAACCTTCCACCGCAAAGACTCCAATCCCAACAGGAATATAAAAACTGCACAACAAGCAAAACCTGCAAAGTTAAAGTCAAGAGGAGGCAAATGACCAAGGGAGACCAGCGGGTCTCAAACTGTGGGTCACGACCCCAAACTGGGTCGCAACCCCATTTTAATGGGGTCGCCAGGGCTGGCATTAGACTTGCTGGGGCCCGGGGCCAAAGCCAAAGTCAGAGTCCCATTGCCCAGGGCTGAAGCCAAAGCCCGAGGGCTTCAGCCCTGGGAGGTAGGGCTCAGGCTTCGGCTTCAGCCCTGGGCAGTGGGGCTCAGGTACAGGCCCCCCGTCCGGGGCCGAAACCCTTGGGTTTCAGCTTTGCCCCCCCCCCCCCCCCACCCAGAGTGGCAGGGGTTGGGCAGGCTCAGGCTTCAGTCTCCCTTCCTGGGGTCGGGTAGTAATTTTTGTCATCAGAAGGGGGTCACAATGACATGACGTTTGAGAACCGGTGAGATAGGTAGATAGGAAGGGAATAGCCAGCACTTCGGGGTGGCAGACCTCAAGTACCATGCAGAGGTTAGTGCCAGCTAGAAAAGCCTGGCTTCAGTGTTGTACTTCATGGAAATGAAACGAGAAGCTACGTGCAACCCATCATCCTCAAGTATCTGCAAAGGTATTAGGGTTTCCCCTGCATACACGGGTATGTATAGTTGTAAATATTTACATATTATTTACATAGACATAGACAGTATTTTCTCCCTCTGAAGCAAATGCTGATGCAAGCAGATTGACAAGTAGCCAGAGAGGGCTACTGCTGACTGACTGTGATAAAATGCTTTCATCAGCTAGAACGCTGGGCCTTAAAATAACACACCACTTCCAGTAAAACAGTAAGCGATTACAAAAAAAAACAGCACACAGATTTACAACAATTTAATCACATTACTTCCCATTAGGGAATAACGCTGTCTCTCTGAAATAGGCAGGTGGATCAGCATTTTTACTTAAAGTTACCAAAGAAGTACTTGTTCATACAATGACAACGTATACCTATAATTCACAGCGTGCCAAGTTGCTAAACCTTCTGTCAAGTGGTACACAGGATGCATGTGTATTTCCTGCTTGTAGTTTGCCCTTAAACATTTGCATACATATTAAAAACAAACATTTTATATACTCTCTGCACAGACAGTTAAAACACAAAAGCAAACTTGGCTAATTTCAGTTAATGTAAACAAACATGGGACAAAACTGTTTTAAAAACTACCCTTGGTTTTGCGGTACACCGCTACCTCAATATAACGCGACCCGATATAACACGAATTTGGATATAACACGGTAAAGCAGTGCTCGGGGGGGGGGGCGGGGGGGGAGGGAGGCTGCGCACTCCGGTGGATCAAAGCAAGTTTCACCTATAACGCGGTAAGATTTTTTGGCTCCCGAGGACAGCGTTATATCGAGGTAGAGGTGTATTAAGTATAATCTATACCAACAGCAACCACCACAGGTCAAAGAAACACAATTAATAAAGGATAAAATACACAGAAACAAAAAAAAATGGCAACATTTAGTACAGTATTGTCTTAAGTCCTACATATCTAATTAACAACTCCTCAAGGGGCAAAACCACAGGCAGGAAAAGAATCCCCACATCACAAAAGGGAGGGGAGGATCAGTATTTTTAAGCCAGATTTCACTTAAGCTATTAATTTTTATGAAGATGATGGATGAAATCCTGACCCCAGAGAAGTCATAGGAGGTTTACTATTGACTTCAATGGGACTGGGATTTCATCCAGTCTACAGCAAGAGAGATAAGGAGTCATATTAGTTGAAGAACCTCAAGGAGGTTTCTTCTTGGGTACAATGCAAGATGCTAATTCTTAGTAATACATACTCAGGAGGAAATGGAAGAGCCACTAGCCTGAAATTTCAATTATTTGGTCAGAATGTCAGTTTCTAAAAATATGTCAAAATTCCCTTCTATCATTTCAATTGGGGGAAGTGAGGGAGGAAGAACAGTGGGGGTTATACAAATTTAACAGAACTGAATTACAGAGCTTCTTTTCTGAAGGCTGCAGTCTTGAGAGATGCAATGCACGTTGGATACATTCCAACTACATGGAACAGAAGTATAAAATATCCTGCAATAATTTGCATAGATCCACATTACTTAGTTTTTTTGTCATTCAAGAATTCAAAACACTTGTAAAAAAAATTTTGTAATTATCTTAAAGCACTTTTAGTGACCCAGCACTGAAACAGAGCTCAGCCAAGCCCGAACTTTGTGGGTGGAAAAAAGGGGTGTTTCAGTATCCAAACCCCAAATTTTTCACCTTGGGTCCCTGTGACAGTCTCATCTCTAGTTTTGTCCCTTTCCTGCCATGTACACCAGAAGCCAAGTCTGTCAATCATGGTCTGATGTCCAATATGTATGAGCTGGCATTTTTTAATGTATGTATTAATATCACCAACAGTAGATAAAAAAAATTCCTTCAGATAAGCTTAGCAGAACGCAAATATTAGCTTTCAAAAACAAATATCTGGTTCCTCAAAGTTGTCACAGTGCCCTTATTTAACTCTTGTTCCAGCTGCTACTACTGCTCTCAGAAGGAAAAGTGTGGCTTAGATAGTTAGCACATTGCTAATTAAACCTCACACTTTTCAACATTAGGGATGCAGTATTACTCAGAGCTAGAAACCAGCAAGGATTTATTAGGACCAAAAAAAACCAAAACAAAAAAACCCCCGAAAAACCCAAAGCTAAAAGCTACTGAAAACAACTTGATGAACAGTTGTACATTCACTTTGGAATATCTCTTCAATAATAGAGCCCTGCTGGACCGGGCAGCCCAGCCTCTGCAGAGATATCAGAACTCTTGTTGCCTGGGTCAGTGTTCATTTAGCACACCACAGAAAAATCAGCCTTTTGCTCCCCACTCACCCAGGGGTCTGGCAGCATTGTCAGCTGCACTGTTTCTACTTGTCTATTCACGGACAAACTTGCACAGTCACCTCATATGAACCTGGACATCCCTAATTTCCTGCTAGAGGCAAGGAGAACTAGTTTGGCCACTAATTAGCAGGTTAAGGAAAAATTATAGGGTATGGGAGGGTGGGGAGAATAGAGGAAGATTCATCTAAAATGAAGGTACAGGCAACTGTCTCAGATATCCAGGGACTCTGGCTTAAAACAAAAAAACAAAAACAAACAGACCAGATCCTCAGTTGGTGCAAGTCAGCACAGCTCTATTGTCTTCAATGAATCTACACCGATAGACGACAGCTGAGGATCTGACTTTACATCTCTTTTAAACTTATTTATGGCATAAAGTGTCTGAGTGAGAACAGATACAGATTTCAATAAATCTACAGTTAGAATATTCTTTCCAAGCACGTAATTCAGAGGGCAATTAAGAAATATTCAAAATGATTTATGTCAAACAAATCAAGATTATGGGTCTCCATCATTTTTCAAAAAATCTTTCCAAACCATCTCATATTCAAAGTAAGAGCTCATCAAACAGAGGTCTACCAGATCTGCCTGTCAGTGGTAACAAGTTAGGCTTCCCCCCCCCCCCCCCACCACCACCACAAATGGTATAAACTGGACACAGCATTCTGTTAAACTAAATATTGACACATCTGCTTACCACGTGTGTTAGTAGCCATGTCAGCCACTTTCTGAAAGGCATCCAAAAAGGCCGCAGCTGCTACTACTGTAGTCCTGAAATGCATACAGAAAACAAAACATTAGCTGTGTCTCATTGCTGCCTCTTTAATTATTGTCAAAAATGTTTAGGCTTATTAAGAAACTAGTGGGAACTTGCAGGGGCAACAATATAACAACCCCCCCCTCTATTTTGTGTTTGAATTTAGCCCTCTTCTGCCTTCGTTTCTTAATCTCTTCCTTGCTTTGTGCTGGTACTATGGACCGTGCTGCAGCCATGCTAATGCAGTGCTGTGAATTGCACAGGACAGGTGTTATTTCAAAAGGATGCAGCCAGACCCTTTGAGCGGATTTCATCTGATGAATCAATATTAAAGCAAATCAAACATGAAAAAGAATCTAAACAAATTAAAGCCACTACTATTTTCGGGGGGGCACCTGTACGTTGCAGGATACATCCCTAGATAAGGGAGAAGCAAGTTCTCTGCAGTCCTAGTCAAATCCTATCCTAAGCACATCATTTGAGTTCTCATTTGACGTGTACCTGCTTCCCCGATAATTGTGAGAGCATAAGAGGGTACGTTCCAAGAGATCTGTTGATCCTGTTTGGGAGTTTTGGGACCAGTGGGAAAAGGAAAATATTCACTACCCAGAGATTTCTCTCTGTTCTACAGTTACGCCAGGGCATGACAAATGGTTATATCATTCACCTCTTGACAGGTAGGTCAGCACCTTCAGTCTTAGTTGCCGAGCCAGCTAGACCCACCCCCACCTTTGCCTCTAGAAGAGCTACACCAAATGTCTTAGTGCTATATATGAACATGTACAACAACAAAATTGCACCTGCTGACTAATCGTGGGTGCCTGTGCAAGTAGAACCAGGGCAAAGAAAGGAGTTACGAGTAAGAAGTCTCTTCTGTACCAGAGGCAGTCTCACCACGAGGAGGAGACAAACACCCCCCCAAGCGACAGAAAAGATAGCAACGGCAGAAGAGCCAACTGAAGAAAATTCCATCAAAACTAATGCACAAGATACAGAATACCTTCCCCCTCCCCCCACGTCCTTGCCAGAAGGAAGGCCCACCAAGCTATGAGGAATGCCCAAAGGACACACTGTCCATAGGCAGCATCTGAGGATGAAAGCATAGAGGCAGTACGTTGAGAACACTTCTGCAGGGACCACCAAGTGGGAGATTTGCACTTCTTTAGCTACAGCTGCTCACCTGTTCTGCCTAGGAAGTGAACTGGATCGGCCTTTCAGGTTCAAAGGGCAAGGACGGCCTGCTAATTGCATACTACAGATAAACAGTTTTATCTATTTAGATAGCAAATCTAGCCGCTGGCGTCCCTTGATTCTTATCCTCAGAGAGGACAAACGTGGGTTCCAGTTTTCTAAATAAGTAGGTCTTGAGGGCCCTATGCATCACAGCTTTGTGCCAGAACTTTTCTTTTTCTGTCTTTTAGTCGGGGTATCCTGATTTCAATGAAATTAGGACAGGCCTTTAGGGATTAAATGAGAACAGTGGCACAGCAATATTTAGTCCTCATGGACAATGAGGTATGGAGAAACATAGGCGAATATAGTGAATTCCCTCCTCCCCACAACAGTTGAAGAGATCACTCCAAATGAGTCCCAAACAATCAAGATCCCCTTAAAGAGATCCATCAATTTTACTTTGCCTTAGAAAGAAGTCTCCTCATTGTGGCCTAAAGGCAGAAGTCTATCTTTGCCACACCCACCGAACCAAAAACATGAGCAGAAAGCTGCAGGGAAGCTTGTCCGCAGTCAGAAAAGACCATAATTGTAGATAAAGAATGGTTTTCCTGGGAGAGCTGGAACTGGACTACTTGGATGTTATCCAACCCTCACTTCACGCACACCCTCAAAATACAGGAGACATAAATGGTAGTGCACAGTTGGACTACAGCCGATGCAGAATTCCTCCTAAGAGCCTTCTCAATCTTCTGATCCAAGATATGGGTTTGAAAGAGATGATGACCTCAAATGGATGGGAGGAGGAATCTCTACATACTGTCATTTGTAGGTCAGCCCCTGGGATAGGGGGAGGAGCACGGCTTCTCTAGCTAATTGTTAATACTTATTCATGGACTTGGCTATTTCCACATCTGGATTTTTCCAGCGTTGTTTTCCTATTATTAGACTCTTCCAAAATCATACGCTACATTATCTTATCCAGATTGTTAATAAGGAGGCTCCACTTCTCTGATAAGAAAACACTAGGGGGCCATGACTCCAGTTTAGATTACATATACTCCCCTTTGTCAGAGGAAGCAGCAGAGGCAAAAGATTAACATTTGCTGGAAGTAAGTGAGTGAATCCTCAAACTGTCTGTGCACAGAGCTACTAAAGCACCTGGGAGGGAAGTTTTCTTTGTGGTGCGTGGGTCGTAGAGAAAAAAAGACTTTGAATAAGACCTATAAAATAACTGGCTGAGCAATCGAACTTCAGCACCTGAAGGCAAACACTTCCCCCCTTCTAAAAAGCTGCTGGAGGAAAAGGGGTGCTGGAAATTGTCCTCTACCCTTCCAGCTGCAGTAGTTGAGGACAAGGCCTGTATCTGAAAGCTCCTATTCAAGGAAAGCTCTGTCATGGGCCGCTGGCATCAAAGACTGTCCAGGCCAGGAGCAGCGGAGAGGTAGTCTGGAGCTTTGAGATGCTGCCAGATGCCATTGCTCTTTCTGAAGGGCAGCTTCACAGCAAGAATCTATGACACAGGTCCATGTTGTACTGCTGCAGCCAGAGTATGCAGAGCCTCTTTTTGGGGGCAGGAGAGGAATGTCCCTTGTCACTGCTGCCCAGAAGGAAAATTAGAAAAATGAGGAAGAACTCTGAAAAACTGCACTGAAAAGCCAGCACATGGCAGAGACCCGAGATGTACTGGGGAGACAAAGCAGGGGTCAAGACCTGGCTGGCTAGTGTGCACCAGGATCTGGAGATTCTCTTGGATTCTGGTCTCCCTGTTGAAAGACGAGGAGTTGCCCAATTGTCCTGAACTGGTAGCATCCAGGCTGTAAGAGGAACTGGAGCAGTTTCTGACGCAATCCCAACTGGGCAGACAAACTGTATTTCCAAAATAAATGATTAAAAACTTCCAGGTTGCCCTAATTTGTTTAACGCACCTTAGCTTAAGGACATACTACACTGTACCTTTCAAACCCTTAACCCCCTCCAGGACTCCACTCATTTTTCTCCTCTCCCAGCAGTAGCTCCACCCGTCCTCTATACAGATTACGCCTCCCTTCTCGCTGTGTGTCATTTCCTCCCCACACTTGGCCACAGCTGCATTTGTATGCCACCTACCCCTACAGCTTCCCAAGCTGCGAAAGGTGGCAGAAGCAGGAAGCCAGATAAGACTTGGGGAGGAGCTCCTGGAGATAAGGAAGTGGGCCTAGCTCCTTTCAAGAGTACCAATATGGCTCTGCTTTCCAGTCCATCCCATTCAGGACAAGACTTCAGGGAAAACCTGGAAACTGGCCAGACAACGTTTGAACATCTAAGAACCCAGGCAGACTCTTTCCAGTTGTGCCTTCCAAAATCCAAAGTGGATTTAATAATGATCTGCAACTTGGAGTGACGCTGTGGCACAGTCCTGTAAAACCTTTCTGGCACTTAAGTACTCCCAATACGTGGCAATTTACTGGCATCACATATCGAAAAAGGGCAGGTGGGGGCTGGATAGGGTGAGGACAAGCAAGCTCACATTGGCCAAAACAATGCCTTCCTAGCCTGAGGGGCATGCTTCAAATCCCATACTGCAGGACTGCTGGTGGAGGAGAGCAGGACATGGAGAAAAAAAGAGAACTGAAATAAATCTTTAAAAATAGATAACTACACAACCTAATAGGAGTCAGAGAAAGCATGGTTCCGCTTTCCCTCCTTTTACTTCTTCAGTAAGACAGGCGAATCCCATATGGGATACCCAATGGGATAGGACTGCATGGAAAGGGAAGGACACATGCAGGCAACCAACCACATACAGGATTTTGTGGGGGTTTTGACAGGACACATGAGACGTGTACATCCCATTAGTTTAGGAAACAAGGTTCCGTTCATAGTAACATGCAATTTAATTTCTCCCCCTATGTGAATAGAAAGGCATTTTATGAGTCTGTTGATTTCGTTACTGATGCCAAGTCGTGACGTGATATAGAAGCTGCTTGAATAATGTTTTATTAATGGCAGGCTATGAAAAGTTATCCAGAATGCACTTGGTATACTGAGACCCAACCAGTTACATGTTAACTGCTGCCGAATGACCCAGAACTGAGATTCCCTTGGCAGCCAGATCTTCTGTCCTAGTTTTTAGGTTCCCATAGACTTTACCCAATATTTAGAGTACTCCTGTAACTTAATAAGCCTTCTTTATCTTACATTTATAAAAATAATGTAAGGACTTTCGACCCCAAAGCTATGGGTTAATTAAATCAAAATAAATCAACTGTCTTACAATAATATTCCAGATGGGGCCACATCATGAAACAGTGAAAATGTGAAAAGAACTTACCGTCCTGTGTGGACAATTAGCTCTTTTTCTAAAATATACTAAAACTGTAAAAGGTGGCGCACAGAAATTACATTGATGAGTTTTGAATATGAAATATTTAAAGGAAAAGCTAAACTAAAAACATGCTAAATAGACTATCAAGGATGAAGCACCATTTGAACTACACAGGATGCCTAGCATGTCCACACATGCCAAGGGGATGGGCTGTGCGATAAGAAACTTACCTTAGCTGAGACTGCAGTTTCCCAGCTTTGTTTATAAAATCTTCCCAAACTGGGTAACTTCCCTGAAAGAAAGAAAAAAAAAAAAACTAATAATGAGAATTTTAGTGGCCACTCAATTTTGACATTCAGAATTCAGTGTTTGAGATAATACGAATGATCAAAGTAAAGCAATAAAGCCTACTTTTTGTTTAATAAATGTCCATCCCTTGAGCCATGTAACATTTTTCTAGCAATTTATCTGCTGTTCCTTTAAAACTACATTGTGATTAAACAAAAAAAACCTCCCACTGGTTCTGAATTCAGGCTGCCTGTTTGCTGAACATAAGCAGCAGAGAGAACACTATATCCCAGGACTTGAGACCTAAGTTCAAATCCCTACTCTGCCACAGACTTCCTGTGAGACCTTGGGCAAGCCACTTAGGGCTTGTCTACACTTCCCGGGGGATCGACACATGGCGATCGATGCACAGGCGGTCGATTTAGCGCGTCTAGTGAAGACCCGCTAAATCGACCGCAGATTGCTCTGCCGTTGACCCCTGTACTCCACCTGAACGAGAAGCGCAAGGGGACATCGCGTAGTGTGGACCCCGCGATAAGTAGATCTAAGTAACTTAGATCGATCTCCCCCCAAACTGTCTAACATTAAACTGTGAAATAAGGTTTGGAATACAGAGCCCTTAGTACCATGGCAAACACAATTAAACATCTTTTTAACCTTTTATTATAGATAAAGAAAAAAGGGGAAACAGTTAATATTTAAAGCATTTGAAATGTAGAATAAGGCTTTCATTTGAACAACATCCCTCATTCCTTTTTCCACTCTACCTGGGGAGAATTTTTATGAGTAAAACACCTTGTATGACAGTCTTTCAGATGGTATAAAGATAACAACTGTCCTTTTTGGAGGGGAATTTAGTTGAGATGGGCAGGAGCTGTTATAAATGCGGTTGAAGTTTGACCCTGTTTAGATAAAACAAGACATACACAAGAAGGGAGAAGAAAGAACAGCAAAGACAAAATGCAGCTTTTGTCTCTGGTGTTGACTTTCACTTGCAATCTCTCTGCTGGAAAATCACAGGCACAGCACATGGTTTTATCGGCCACTCTGAAACCTGGCAAACTTATACCAGCGATGGGCTGTTTAGGGCATTGCTTTTAACAGCCTCTTTCTGATCACAGGCTCACAGCAGTGTAGCAAAATATACACGTTTGGCTGGCTAAGCCAGACTCTAATTAGACAAAAGGCAAACGGAGAAGGATAGCAAAGATAAGAAATGAGGTGTGGATGGAAAACGACATACTGTGTGGAGGGGGAGGAGGGGACAAAGTCTCACATCCCAGGTGGTATTCAGGATTTAGCCAGAGCCAGTGGAGGTGACAATGTCATCTAACTTCCTCTCTGGCCCAGTCTGCTCAGCACCTCTCAGGATTAGGATGAAGATGATCCAGGTCCCAGTAGACAGTGGGGGTGGCAGCCATGACAGTGAGGCTCGCTCCTTCCCCTTCTTTTAATCAGCCAGCATTGCCATCATCCCCTAAAATCTCCTTCTGAGGACTCTTGGTCCTCATTATTTTCTCACCAATTAGGCCTAGTTTCCAATACCCTAATTTTGGATCATTGTTTTCCTGTCCCCAGGCTTTTCTTGGTTACCAAGCATCATCTTAACACTGTTCTTGAATTATATCAGTAGGCCTTTTTGTTAGGACTAATTCAGTCTGTCTCCCTTTTGCACCTTTTCTCATCAACATTTATTGGTATAGGTTATTGTGACATCTTACGGACTTTCACTCACTTTTCTCAGCTGAGCTCACAATTAGGATAAATTGGTAGGCCCCGTTACCACAACAGCTCTATTCAGAATAAGTGTTGAGTCCCCCTTTGACCTAGCTTCTCCCCGCCCCCTCCTGCCCCAGTACAATCAGCTGTCCATGCCCCCTCACAAATAATTCCAACTGACTAGGGGTTAGAGAGAAAAAGAGACCGTGTTCACTTTAATAAATTTGTAAGATACTCAGTTACTGCAGCAATGGGCATGGTACAAGCCTAGATAAAACAGATGCCCACAGCTGAGAATATGCATTCCAAACGGGAAGTTATTGTATGCAAATACAATTGTTTGTAGTAAGGTATATCTGCCCCAACAGGTATAATCTCTGCTTCTATCAAATGAGACAGAAGATCGCCTATTAATTATTTATATTACCATAGTGCCTAAAAGCCATAGGCATGGACCTGGGCCCTATTGTGCTAGGTGCTGTACAAACAGAACAAAAAGACAGTCTCTGCCCCAAAGAGCTTACGATCTAAATAGAAGTCAAGAGAAAAAACAGATGGATACAGTCATACAGATTGGGGAATACAAGGAAACAAGACAACAGTGGTCAGCATGATAGGCACTGATATCAGTGTACTAGCCGTTGTCAAGTTTTTTGTAGACATTATCTACTCTTCAGATTTTGTAAGTATCATGCAATACCTTATCTGGTAACACCCCAATCTTACAGGAATTCTGCACCAGGATTGGCTTCTTTTGCTTACCACTCTATTTGGCAGCAAATCAGAATGTCAGATCACAATGTGTTTATCAACTATAATCCAGTGGATTATAAAAATAAGAGCCTGACCTTGCAAGACTACTTGTAACTCCCACTGAAATCAGTGACTCAGGTTCACACCCTAAAATTGCTAGTGATGGTAGCGTATCCAGAGTATCATTGTCAATAAGTAAGACAAGATATTAAATGCCCCAAAAAATCTTTTCACCTAATGGAAGAGACTAACTCTATTTTACCAATCTTGTATTGATTTGCTAAACCAAAACAAAGTTTATTTGAAAAGAAGAGCATTGTACTTTGCGGGTTTAAATGAAAGGGATATCTTCAGAGCAAAAGAGAAAGCAGCAGGTTCAAAAGGATGCACCAGTTTCCCCAACAAAAGTTTCATACAACATATTCAATTTCATGTAAATTTGGTACTTACTATTCTCAGATTCCCCGTTTCCTAATATTGTTTCAACTCAGCTCGCTGACGAGTTTTAGAAGCCTCATTTTTACAGTGCTTTTCCTTAATCAAGTTCAGAGCTAATTGATTGGCATGCATCCCCTTCCTCCCCCCCACTTTGAGAAATGTCAGCAGACACAAACCCCAGCATGAAGCTTACCACGTGTAATTAAAGTCAGCTTCAGAACATGCAGACACTGAAGTATAAGGCTGAAATCTTGACTCTACTGAAATCAATGAAAGTTTTGCTATCGACTTCAATATGGCCATGATTTTACCCTGAGTTTTTTTCCAGGTGACATCCCTAAATCAGCAAGGCCCACTCTTAATGAACACCAGGGGAAGTGAGGAGGCATCTTTGTAATTCCTACATTCACAATTCCTTTAGAAACCAGTTTTACAGCCAGTGGCTCTGCACTTGCAGAATTGGATTGTTCTTGTTGTTACTGTAACACCCGTCACAGAAGTACCTTGCTGAATCAGGGCCTAAGTACATATTGAAATTTCAGCCCATGAATACTCCCAATTACCTCCCTGGAACTACTCACATTAGTCACGTACGTCCTTAAGTACCTTGCTGCATCAGTGCCTTATGAAACGCACAGGCTGGCAGTATACAAAGAGATGATTTTTACATTTGACCTCCATACCATCATCTGGAATTGTGAAGGAAACTCAAATCTGGACTTCTAGAGCATTTACAGTTAGGCTATCCGCTGCCTTCCGAACTCCAGCAACCTCACAATGTAATTAATTTAATACACTACCTATTAGACATGAGAAATGAAGACTCCTTAACTCGAGAAATGCCAGAACACTACACTGACCTTTCCATCATTAACAGCAAATACCCAGAGAAGAACAGAATGAATCAGAGGACTGATAATGAATTACACAGCCTCACCCGTCTAAGGGCTTGTCTTCACTGCAGCAGTTAGCTCCAGGTCCTTGTTAAACCAGCCTCGCTTGAGTGAGAGCAGCCTCATGGTAAAAGACTTGAGCTATACAGTGTTTGGATTAGGAGAGTAGGAGCTGTGCTAATTCAAAAGGTAGTCTGTAGCTGCATCCTCACTGCGTTACTAGCTCAAGCATCAACAGCAACTGGGCTTCCAGCCACACCCCTAATAGGCCAGCTAGCTTGAGTATAAAACATCATTTACCTCAAGCTAGAGATGGGGAGGGAATTGGGCTGGGGGCAAAGCTTGATTTACACCCTGCAGTGAAAACAAGCCCTAAATTTCTGATTCAAGTCTGGCCAAGGTCAGTAGCAACAATTTGCTATCCTTAGAGAGCCATGCATGGCCTGTGTGTGAAATGGGAAATTCTTGTCCGGTGATCACATCTCTCACAAACAAGAAGTCACTCCACAGCTGGCAACCTCTAAAAGAAAGGCCCAGGGGTGAATACATATGAAGGAGGCCCTTCCCTCTTATCCCTAGAAGTCCTTGTCCAGAATTAAAACACCATACCAAGGTAGGAGAAGCATGCCCTGCTATTGTCCTAGCTGTGACTGTTCTGTGGGTGGAGAAAATTGCAGTTTCTAGGGCTATCAATATGACACCTCTCACACACATTTATTTTAACGAACTGAGTAAATCAATCAGGTTGCCATGAACCTGAACCTAAGTATGTCTACACCTCATGGGATGTTAAAATCTTATTCAGGATTATAAAACCCTGAATAAAGTGTTTTATGTTAAGACAGAATTGTCAGCCATGTAAATGCAAGACACCCACTGATGAGTTAATCATTGCCATTTCCTTAAACTTATCAGTATTACTGAAATCTACTACTTTGAACCCTTTTCTCTCACCAGTAAGCTGGCTAGTCTGTCTATATGCAACGTATGCATTATGTATGTATATGCCAGGAACCTTCGAAGCACTGACAATTAACAGCAGGACCTAAGGCTTTACTGGATTCTCAAGCAAAATACAAGCTGACAACTAAGCTTACCAAAGCAGTCTATTTATGCTGCCATTTCAGTGCTAACTGTGCCTAACGGTACAGAGAATACTGACACCAGTCATGAATTTAACTGTGTCACAGAGAGCCTTGAGAGACAGTATAGACAAAATATAACTTGGGAAGGGAAGATTTTGTGGTGCCACGTTGCCACACAGAAATCAAATTCAAATCATCATCTACCACTTCCACAAATCTTGGTTCTCTTTGTTTTTAAGCCTACCCACAGAAACTGCATCAATGTAATTAAATTGGTTTCGAAATTGATTTAGTTAAATCAGTACAAATCCTTTCATGTGGACATTCTTAAACTGATCTCAGAGTGGCTGATCGCGATTTAGCTTAATTTGATACCAAAATAGCAATGTATTAGTTCAACCCTAATTGAATCCCTGAATATTTGTTCACCTGCAATCTAGCAACAATCCCACCTTCTAGCAGCATGTGTGTGTTGTGGTTTTTATCTGTACTGCATTTATAGCATTAATTAATATAGTATAACCCCTTTGGCTAGCAATAACTCACTCTGCTTTTCCACAGCTCTGCTCTCTCACCCACAAATCATCTATATAAACTCATATTTTGTAGATTTCCAATTATTCCTATTCTAGTAGAAACTCTTCTTTCCTTTTAACCCTCAGGATTCAGCCCCTTCTGAAGCCAAATCAGCATTTTGTTTCCTCACCCCTCTCTCTCTCTTTTCTGAAATTTAATTCATGTGTATTAATTATGGTATCCCTTTGAACCCTTCAACCAAATACTTCTTGTCAACCTAATCTTGTGAGGTACTGAATGCCCTGAAATCCCAGTCAAAGCAGGAGGAGTTGAGGATGCTCATCGGGTCACAAGATCTGATGGTAGGTATTTATCCTGTCTCCTCCAGCTGGGAAAACAATGTATGCAGGACCACCTGGGTGAGGTTTATGGAAAGCAAATGGGGAGGAAGAGATGGTCCACTAGTTAAAACACTAACCTAGGACTTGGGAGACCTGGGCTCAAGCCCCTTCTCTGCCACAGACTTTGTGTGTGACCTTTGACAAATCACTTGGTTTCTTTGTGTTCCCCATCTGTAAAATGGGGATAATAGTACTTCCCTACCTCAAAGGGGTGTTGTGAGGATAAAAGATTGAAAGGTGCTCAGATACTTTACAACAACAGGGGGCCATGGAAGTACTTTATAGACAGAATGACCATTAAATTTGTAAGATTTCATCCTATGAAATATTTAATGCAACATTACTTTTTTAATTAATTGGAAAAGCAACTATATACTTGCTTTGACTAAAAATCCTAGTGTGATTTAAGACTACTTTGGAAGAACAACAACAAAGTGTTTTTAAGTGCAATGTTTCACACAGCTAACTCTGTTCAGTCTGAAATTTCTGATTTCAAAACAGCTGATAAAGGAAATCAATTTTTTTCTTTAAATGTCAGAGTCATTTGAGCTCAAGTGTTATCTGTAAAAGGGGCAGGCTTCCAGTGTGAAGGGAGTGCTGGGCAGAAGATCAGCTTTAGGACATAAGTCCTGGGGCCATCTATTGAGCAACTTCACGGTTTACAGGACAAGTCAGTAATTTGTAGGTTGGGTTTTTGGGAGGTTTCTTAATGTTAATGATTTGTCATTTAGGATCTATTTTCCCAGAACTAACCTTATGCCTGGTGAAGAAGTTAGTTCTTTAAATGTCAACTACTGTGGTTTTCTTTGGAATTTATATTTTGCCACAGTAAGACACTCCGAAGTATCTACAGTGACACACCTTGGTATTTAGCAGCACTCTGTTTTTGGCTGCTTGCCTACCAACCAACAAGGCGTGTCATTATTAGGCCATAATAATATACCCTCGTCATATCTTATTGCTTAATTAGTTAGTTGATGGGTGATTAATTGTAGCGTGGGTGAGTCCTCTCCTCAGATCAGGCGACTCATGTACTGCAAAGGTGGGCAGGGCACTGTCTTTCTGCTTTTACCTCTCCTCCCTGACTGACTAGCCTGCGGGCTGACAAAGGAAACAGTGAGTCCTACCCTGTCAGTATTTAGCCAGTTCACAAGTAAAACGCCAAACCGTGTCCCCTCAAGGGCACATACAGTAGCTGGTTCCCCTAAAGGTATTAGGCTGAGCTGTTGGAGCCCAGGATGCTCTTTCAAGCCTCAGACGTGCAGTACCCAGGCCTACTAGCATCTGGACAAATCCTGTCACATACTAACCATGCCCCAGTTACAGACTTAGTGGTAGGGTCATGGCTTTTTCTGGGCAGAGGAGAACATTTTGGATCCTGTGCACGTGTGGAGATGGGCCGGCGGTGTTCGGAGTGTGCAAGGGGGATCAGGGCTGTGGCAGAGGGTTGGAGTGCAGGGGTATGAGGACTCCGGCTGGGGGTGCGGGCTCTGGGGTGGGGCCGGGGATGAGGGGATCTGGGCTGGGGCAGAGGGTTGGAGTGCAGGGGTGTGAGGACTCCGGCTGGGGGTGCGGGCTCTGGGGTGGGGCCAGGGATGAGTGGTTTGGGGGTGCAGGAGGGTGCTCCGGGGCTACAGGGG
Source organism: Platysternon megacephalum (assembly GCA_003942145.1). Lineage (NCBI taxonomy): Eukaryota > Metazoa > Chordata > Testudines > Platysternidae > Platysternon > Platysternon megacephalum. The sequence continues at coordinate 201,913 of QXTE01000365.1, read as the reverse complement.
GGAGAGAGGACTCCCCCCAGCTCTCTTTCCCTGCAGCAGCACCTGGGCTGGGGGGAGAGGCGCCTCTCCCTGCCACAGCTCCGGGGCTGCGGCCGCAGAATAGGTGCCCCTCCCTGGCCCCTGCAGGCCTGAGTTTGGGGAGGGGCGCCCCGCAGCCGGGTTTGGAAAGGGGCGCCCTGGGCCGCCCCGGCCACAGCAGGTCAGGACCATGGCATAGTGGGGCCGGGGGGCCGCCACAGCAAGTCTGGGCCACGGCATACTTGGGGCCGGAGGGTCACCATGGCTGTGGCAGGTTGGGGACTGGGCTAGGTTGGGGCTAAGGGAGGGGCTCCCCTCCCCTTGCCGCAGCAGGTCCCCAGGCGGGTTCCCTGAGCGCCTGCGCAGCACTAAATAGGCTACTGCGCAGGTGCACAGCTTACAGGGAACTTAGGTCATGACTCTTCACACAGGAACGAGTGTGGAATGGTCACTCCCTGGCGGATTTGGGAGAATCAGCGTTTGACGTATCCTGAGGAACCAAACAGCCCACTCCAGGATTACACTGCAAATCCTATGAAAGGAAGTTGCTAAAAGAGGTGATCTAAAAATGGCTCTCTTCCTTCTTTCAGGCCAGCAAACCTGCGAAGGTAGTTAATATATGAACTGAAACAACTGAACAACAATCACCCTGAGGTCTGAGAACATCAAGCTTCAGAAGAGTAAAGATTCACTCTGTCCAGAAAAAGATATTGCTCTGGTTTCTCAAGAAACCAATACCACACAGATACAGATGCGCAAAGTAAGGCTACGCTTGATGAAGAGGGCCATACTGACATGGATTATGGCTAATGGCAAGGATGAGAAAGCACCAAATTGCTGGTGCTGACTGTGCAATCCAAAATAAATGTAAGGGTCTTGACAGCTTAGCAAAAGGAATTAGTGAACAGTTTATGATGATTCTTTTTCTACTTCAAGGAAAAAAGATTGGCTTTCCTTAACAGTCTATATTCATGTGCTGCGATTAATAAAGGTGAAGGAAAGACTTAGATGAAGCTATGAAGCACACTCCAAATTGCTAATAAAACTGGTGTTAGGTGACTCCAGTCCTGGTGTCAGTTCCCCCTATGACATTCACCAATGACAATTACTGCAAAAGAGGCAGCAAAAAAGTTTGATTCTTTGCTTGTGCTAACATCCATCACATACACAACCTTTGACAGAACCATCTGAACATCACAGGATGACCTGGATGTACTACCTATTTTAGGGGAAAAATTGAGAAGATGGTTTGACAGTCCCACTGGGGTGTGAGAAGGAAAAAAAGAAGAAAATGGGAAGGAAGCAGGGTGAGGGCAGTGGGCAGAGCAGTAGTGTTACTCATCAAAGCCAGAAATCTCCACTTCCTCACCTCAAGCCTCAGCTTCCCTCCCTGCAACCCACATTTATCACATTAACAGCTCACTGTTTAGAGACATTAATACAAAAATCATGGGCGTTAGCACAGGGGTTCTCAAAATGGGGGTCCCTCAGGGGGTTGCAAGGTGATTACATGGGGGTCACGAGCTGTCAGCTCCGGGTTGTCAGCCCCACATTAAATTACCCCCCCTGCTTTTAATTTATAAGTGGGGTCATACTCAGAGGCTTGCTATGTGAAAGGGATCACCAATACAAAAAGTTTTAAAACCACTGCATTAGCACTTCTCAAAGTTAACTGGTGATTTCCTTCTTGGTTTTTTTAGCATAATTGTACAACTAGTAACACATCCACAGACTGCACATCTGTCCTCGCGACAACAAAACAATATTAACTCTACTCCTGAACACATGCCCTGAAAATATAAAATACAGGACCGGCTCTAGGCACCAGCAAACCAAGCACGTGCTTGGGGCGGCACAATTCCAGGGGCAGCACTCCGGGAGGTTTTTTTCTTTTTTCTTGCTTCGGGAGTTGCGCTCTCAGAGGTGTGTGGTTTTTTGGTTTTTTTTTGCTTGGGGCGGCAAAAAACCTAGAGCCAGCCCTGATAAAATAAAATACACAACTCTAAAATCTTATCCACCCACAACAAAACTTCCCTCTCATTGGTTACCACAACCACTAAAATGATTAGTAATATGAGCACACCACCATGTCCCCAAACATAGAGCCTATTGTGCTAGGTGCTGTACAAACATACAACGGTTACACACAAAGCACTACTTCACTAGACTGGACATAAAGGACACCAAGTCTTCCGAAGAAACTTCAATGGACAACAGAGCAAGAAATACCCAGGGGAATCAATACAACAATGGCCTTAAAATGGACCTTAACCACTGACAAATGTCAACATGTGGGGGGAGATATAGTGGCTGAAAAATCAGTTCGCTAAACCAGAACAACATCTGCTGCAAACAGTTTGTGGCGGTTTTTTAAATCAGTCAACAAGGGAAAAGGGCACTTGGCAAGCCATGAGAGCAGAAGTTACAAAACACTAGCAAACAGTATTGCATTTCTCTGCTCAATCCATGGATGGGTTTACGTAACTCGAAAGTTAGACTGTGTAGCCACTCACAAGACCATAAAAGCTCTTGCAAAAAAAACCCAACAGATCATCTTTGACACACAACAGACAGTCCAAATTGAAGTTTATGATCACCTTTTCCAAGCTTCCCTACTATCTTAATAATAATAATTTTCGTTCCCATTGGTAGCAATCCCTCTAAGATGGCTGGTTCCTCCACTCTTCAGGTCAGAAAGTTGACATTAAAAATAATTAAAGAACCTACTTGATGAAGTATCTTCAGCTGAATGTGTTTCCCAACAAAATGTCAGGTTAACTACCATCTTACAGTGAGCTGAAATGTAAACTCAGGCAGGGTCCAGAAATAGTTCATTCTATTTCATTCTTCATGCAGATCTAGAACAATAGCACATGTATTCTAGGATGTTATTTTATTTGTCTCTTAATGAACAGCACTTCATTACTGCTGCCTTCATTATCAATTTGTATCTTGCTTTGGTGCAAGTGATTTTGACATATTCATTTCCCACACACTTCCCTTTCCTATCCCTCAATATTAATATTCCAGTTAAGTGAATCAACCCGTGAAGTTTCTGCAACACCAAATGCACCATACGCTCCATCATACAAGATCTTGAGCATTTCCAGTTTGTTTTGCAATGTCAAAATGAACTAATTTAAAACCAAGCATTTAAAATAGTGTTTCAATTCCAAGGTCTAAAAATAAGATTAAAATACTCCATTTCAAACTTTTCTTAAAAGAAAAGTTACTCCATTGGTTGATATGCCAGCCAAAACATATCTTGTTAATCGTATAGCATAAACATGAGAAATCTCAATGTAATTTAAGCCAAGTTTTCAAAATCTGTGTACTGTTAGAATTTCCAACGCCAGACCAGACCAGATCAGAGGTCCATCTAGACCAGTATCTTGTCTCTGACAGTGGCCAATACCAGCTGCTTCAGAGGAAGGGATGAGAAAACCAGCTAAAGGTAATTAATGAGATAGCCTGCCACCATGAAAAAGCTTCCTCCTAACCCCCAAAGTTAGAGGCGGTCTTATGCTGTGAAGCATGAAAATTTATATCCCTTCCAAAACTCATTTAATAGTCACCATTATGGATTTTCTTGATAACCATATAAGCATCTCATTCTTTTTTTGGAATCCTGAACATCTCTTCCCTTCAATGGTATCTTATGTACAGTCTAACTGTGCACTGCATTGAAAAAAATATTTCTTTTTAGCAGCTTTTAAATTTGCCACCTTTCAATTTCATTGAGCATCCTTTTGTTCTTATATTATGAGAAAGGACAAATAGAAGTTTCAATCTACCTTCTCTATATCATTCATAACCAGTATCTTAGAATATTTTTGTATTAGATGAAAATACATCTGCCCTTAATTTGTTGATAATTAGAATAAAGCAGATGCAAGGCCTCTTCATGTTTATATGAACATCTTTTCACTCTGATGGATTCTTTACAAACTATATGCATGGCCTGATTTACAAAGGTGGTGAGCACATGTATCTTCATGACTACAGGTGCTCAGTTCCTTTGAGAGTGAAGCCAATAGGCATCCCCATTCTCCCATCACTGATATACATGCACCCGTGGGATCAAAGAGAGCAGCACTCCCCTACTAAGCAACACTGCACTGTTTTATTTTATTTTTGAAAGGGAAGTGAAAAATAACTTCCCCACCTAGTTTCATTTAGAGAACTGTGGGTACCCGGAATGCAACTTTGTTCAAAAGAGAAGCAAGTGTACACAGAACCTCTCACAAGTGGTAAGGGCAAGCCCATAATCTCATGAAGAGTTCTACAGCTGAAGAAAAAGATAATGCTATACATAGAGTAAGGATTTAGGATGCAATGGTTTTGCAGCCAAAGAAACTCTTTACTCACCCAGAACCCCTGCAGAGCCTGGAATGATATGCTGTATTTAACAGTTAAAGAAGAGAATGACATTAATTTCATCTCCTTTCAAAACTAAGGCATCTCAAAACCAACTTCATGAAATGGAAAAGCATCAAGTTTAAGAGGCTGTACTGCAAACAACTAAAAGCAGTGACAAATCATTGGAAATCAAGTTAAAAACGTGGTTTAGCCTGTGTTGCGTTTCAGGATCAAAAGACTGTAGATCAGTGGTTTTCAATCTTTTTTCATTTGCGGATTACTAAAAAATTTCAAATGGTGGTGCAGACCCCTTTGGACATCTTAGCCAGGAATCCACGGACCATAGGTTGAAAACCACTGCAGTAGACGATTAAAAAGAAAATATAAGTCTAACCTATTTTTCCACTACTTATGCTACTGTTTTCTTTTCTATTTCTCTCAGCCTAGACAACCTAGAGAGACTTGCCAGTTTTACTTTCAGGGTCTTGTGCAATAGCACAATGCTGCAATGTACACAATCTAAAGACTTCCATGGAAAGCTTGTATGGGTTAAATTTGTTATAAATTTCATGGAACCACCTCTACTAGTCTAGGGTTTTTGTAACAGCTTGATCAACTCAAGAAACTGATCCAGTCAGGGTGGAAGTCTATGGAAAACTCTAGAAGAGAACCACCACACCACAGGAAAAAGTATCTACTATTTAAATCAGTGGTGGGAAACCAACGGGCTGCGTGCAGCCCCCAGGTTGCTCACCACTGATTTAGATACTTCCAAAGCACTTTCTGAAAACCAAACAATAACTAATTCTGCACTGAAGTGCAGCCACCTCTTGGAATATGGCAATTTAATGAGCATAGCAACTATAAAAAATTCAAGGGAAGGAGGTGAGGAATATGAATTAGGTGCAATTTTGTTATTAGAGAGCCATTTTCGTTGGCTTTGTTCTTATTGGAATCAAGTCCACATCCCAATAGCCCACGACTAAATGGATCCAGTAGTGAAGTACACACACTGTATTGTCATAATCACATCAGTCTGTGAGATGTCAAGGGTGGAATGGCCCAAGATATTTAGGCTCTAAAACCATCCTCTCCTTTCTTTGAGCATAACATCCTGGCTTGAGACCAAGTCAGACCATTCACCAGCTGCCAACAAGTGTGATGTCACAACTACATCATTCACTACAGGTTAAGACCTAGCAAACTTAGCTTTGAGAAAGTAAGTTTAAATACAAACAGATTGGGAAATTAGCAAACATGTTGAGAAAATGTATTAATACAGTGTGAGAGGATACACACCCACTGGATACCTTTATGTTTTTTCCACTCTGAAAGTCCCTCTCAAATATATGCAGACCTGCATTAAGATGAGAAGTCTAACTGGACTCTCTCTCTAAATAGAGAAAGTTGTCTGTAGGAGGAGAAAAAGCTACCCAGCTGCAGCTATGGGAGAACCTGACCTAGTATCCGAAGGCGCATTCTGCAAAAAGAGTTGTATACACAAGAAGATGATTCTAAAGAAGTATGCAAGGGGAAATGTTTAGTTACATGTTCTTCAATTCAGATTAGAATGACAAATTCGTGAGAAACTCTGAAGAGAGGATTTCTCCACAGAGACTCATCAATAGAAGCCTTTCATCCACTCTAACATTATGAATCAGCTCCTGTGTATGCACAGCAGACACTTAAGCCCACAATATTTCAGTTGGATCAAAACGAAGATTATTAAAATTTCAAGAGGCATTCCCTCTGGTTAAGGCATACGGGGTAAATTCTCAAAGCAATGCCAGGGCCTACCCATGGCCGGGTAACTCCATTAACAGCACTGGGATTTGATTGGCTAAAATTTCACATAGCCCTTTTAGCGAAAAAAAGTATAACAGTGCCTCTCACCACACGGTCTCTGTGCACTGTACAATATTTTATGAATCTTATGTGCTAACCAGTGTCTCCTTTACAAGAGTCACACCACGCAAAGTATGCACCACCAAGTCCACACGATTGCTTCGGCAAAACCCACATAGAAGAGATGCCCATGGTTAAGTCTAACACAAGCTCCCTCAGGCCAGCAGATGAAATGATTACCAGAGCCAAAGATCTTTTCCCAAGATGTTGAGAAATGCCTCAGCTGATCACAGCTGTCAAGGCAGCACACAGGGAGAAAGGGAGTTCTCTTGGGCAGCCAGGCCCAAACTACATAGGGTTTTAACCTTTGGGTAGCTTCAAAATTCACTGGTATGTATCCGGTTTATTACGAGTTTATTACTAGCTCACAGGAGAAAAATAAAGTCATTTCCTAGCCCCAAGCTAAGCACCTATGCCAAGTTTCACCAAAGAAGAATTGGAAAGGGTGGGGGCTACAGTTATTACCAACTCAAAATTGACGGGCTAACTCACCCTCAACTACAGAGCTACTACGCAAAAGCTATTTCACAACAACATTCAGGGTCCAACACACAAACACGTGGCATTGCTAGTTTACAGAGAAAGAGGACTCAGACCGACAAGTGATATCACGCCACCACCACCACCCTTTCTTTTTGATAGCATAAATTGAATTTCTCAGGTAGAATAACCATTACTAGCACCGAACACATCGACAACAAGTTAACTCTCTTAACTTTACGTATAATAGACATGGGGCTATGTCTACACTATAGACCTTACATCAGCACGGCTATACCTGTGCAACTGCACAGCTGTAAGGTCTCCCGTGTAGCCGCTCTATGCCGACGGGAGAACTCTCTTCCGTCGGCATGTTTAAACCACCCCCAACAAGCGGTGGTAGCTATGTCAGCAGGAGAGCATCTCCCGCCGTCACAGCACTGTCCACACTGGAGCGTCTGTCGGTGAAACCTATGTCAGTCAGGGATGTGTTTTTTTCACACCCCTGACCGACAAAAGTTTTACTGACAAAAGTCCTAGTGCAGACATAGCCTAGATCAGCGTTTCTCAAACTGGGGTCCACGAGGGTCCTCGGGGGGTCCGCCGGCCCCGCTAATCAACTCCTCTCCCTCCCTCCCAGTACCTCCTGAATGCCGGGGGAACAGCTGTTCCCCAGCGTGCAGGAGGCACTGGGGGAGGGGGGAGAAGGGCAGGGAGAGGGGGCACACTGGGGAGGGGGCAGAAAGAGGCAGGGAAGAAGAGGGGCAGGGGTGGAGCGGGGCGGGAAGAGGTGGGTCAGGGGTAGGATGACCAGATGTCCTGATTTTATAGGGACAGTCCCGATATTTTTTTTTTCTTATATAGGCTCCTATTACCCCCCATCCCCGTCCCGATTTTTCCCACTTGCTATCTGGTCAGCCTAGTCAGGGGTGGGGCCTTGGGGGAAGGGGTGTAGTGGGGGCAGGGCGTGGGGCTGAGCAGGGGGCTTAGGGGTCCACGAAAAAAAATAAATCAAAATGGGGGTCCTCGGGTTGCTGAAGTTTGAGAACCGCTGGCCTCGATTGTTATGCACTAGCTGGTATCTCAGCCTGCATCCTAAGTAACACAAATAGCACAGCACTGCTCCGCTTTCACCTCTTCAACAGCTTGTTGTTGGCTAATGAGGGAGCGACAGACAGAGATAAAACAGCCACTCACAGAATAGCCAGCTATGGATCCTTCATACACTATAATCCTACAGGTTGAAGTGTTCCAATCAGCCCCTTCCTTTAAAAACCAACACAGTGGTGCCCAATGTTTTTGGCCTCATGTACGTCTGGGGAGGCGGGGGGGAAACCATCATGATCAGACTTGGATGAGCAACTGTAGAGATTCTCTTCTCCACCTTCAAACAAGGGGAAACATCAGTCAAGTCTGAGGCACTGACAAAAGTTCAGAGAGCACAGTAGTGAAAGCCAGAAACTCCTGAACTCAAATCCTTCTTCTAAGGCCTGTTCCATTTACAGCCTTGGGGGAAACGTCACCAAAGCTCCAAGCCTCACCTTGCCCTTCTGTTAAAGAGGGGATAAATATTCCTAAGGTTCCTGTGAAGCTGGGTACTAGTGTTTGTGGAGCACTTTGAAGATGAAATGCACTATGGGCTCAACCCTAGTGCCAAACATTCCTTCAATCATTGCTTCAATCCAGCAAAGCACTTCTGCGCACGAGGAGTCCCACTGACTCTACGGGGACTTTTTATGTGCTTAACATTCAACACGATCTATACATTTTAGTGCTCTGCTGGACTGGGGACGGTATATAATGCTAAATTGATAAACCTAAACACAAAGAAAACAAATCCACCCTGCTGAGAGGCCCTTTTGGGGGACTCCTCCTTACTAATTCAGAGCCCCCCTGATTTTGTGGGTTCAAAGTAGACTGATACGCCTTTTAAGTACAGCTGTCATTTTATTATTCTGCTCTGTGTCATGGGATTCTTCCCCCCCTCCTTCATCAAATACACTGTATGGACATTTCCATGGACAGATCGCTACTTCCCTCCTGATTAAAAATGGGGATTTGTAACTGAAAAGCTGAAAACATCAAGACAATGATAGTGGTGCTTCTGGAAGATATTCTATACAGATACACAAAAGTGCTCCATCACTTAGAGCAACAAATATGTGACCAAGAGACATCCATACACAGTACAGCACTTGCTATTGTATACTGCTGGTTTTAATGCATCTTTTCCAGGTTCAGAACCAAGGAAGCGGTGAACTCTGAGAAACACCACTGTTTGTTATGTATTAACCAGTTCTGAGTGTGTAATTACACAGTCTCGTTATTCTCAAACATTTGCTCCGTCAGTTGTATTTTTTACGGAAAGCTGCACGATCTCTTCTAGGCTACAACACTGGAAACCTTACTATGTAGCCCATGGCATTCTGCCTGATCTGAAAGTATTTTTTTAAGTATTTTTTCCCTCCACACTATAGCAGGAAACAAAACTGTCCTCTAAAGACTTGAGGGGCAGATCCTCAGCTGCTGTAAATTGTCATCACTCCACTGCAGATGATTTAAATCCAGCTGAGGATCTGCTGCTAAAAAGAGGTTGTAGTTACGCATTTTCATAGCTCTGCCACAATTGTATGAAACACACAGCTAGGCCCAACACATTGATAAGAATTCAGTATTTCTTCTCCTAGACCATCCCTCAAGCTTCGTGATAAATTCATGAGAATTTTTCCTTCTGAAGTCCTTAAGACACTTGCAGAAAGATTCTGCAGCGGTTTATAAAGAGCAAAGAATTTCAGAGAATGCAAGCTAGCTGCTTGCACAAATTGCAAACAATCAGCTGTATTTGCTATCCACAGAAGTGTTGACAGCAAAACACCTATTCTAAAAAAAGAAGCTGCATGGAGAAAAAAAGAAACACACTGTATAGTATAAATACCAGAGTCCCTATGCTTGAAACAGAGCTTGTCTTCAGGAATCGTGTGAGAGAAACATGTAAATTCTAATGTAGTATGCATTGGGGTAATGGAAGAAGTCCCTCTCTCATCTCCCCCTCTCCTCCCACAAAGTCTACACCTGTGCTTTGCACATTTATTTAAATTAACCATTAAAAGAAAATAATGCTAGCCATATTAGAAACTGAATGGCAGCCAGACCTTAAATTCAGCTGTAGTATCTATATTTTACTTCAATTTTGTTACTACCAGCTTACTTCAAAGCATTTAGAGACCGCTTGTTTGAGAGATGCTATACAAAATAAAGTCAGAGTCCTGGAAGCAGATACATGCGGGCAGCCTCTTGTGTTTGCACAGATCTGATCACAGGACCAGGACCGTTTAATGCCATATTTGTGTGGTAACTGGCTCAGCACTTTGCTTATCCCAACAATGGCTTAGTATTGTTTGAGTCACATCACAAATATTTTCATCTGTTTTTCAAACGTGGATTTCCTTGTGTTCATATCAAACACACGCAAAGAATGCCACCAGCTATCCCTAACAACTGAATCAGTGTAAGGACCCAACTACCAAATTGCTTCATGAATTATAGCAATTTCCCTTGTGCATCTTGTGCGAAGTTTTGCCATGTACATGGTTTAACTACTCTTCACCCTGCCCATACTGAAAATACATTGAGAATTGGAAAAATACTCCATACTTAATATTTCTCATCTCTCAGCCACTCAGATACATTCTCTTATCTATTCTCCTTTTTGGGCCCACTCAGATTTCTATCCTTTCTATATCTCTACCAGCAACAGCCTTGAACATTTGACAGCAATGATACCACATTCCCATCCAAAAGAGCATTACTAGCCACAACAGGGCAGAATGAAGTTCGTGGTACCTCTCCAACTTAGCATTAAAATAAAAGTCACATCAATGCTTTGCTCTCAATTACTTCATGGAGACTTCAATTAAAAGACTATAAAAATTTATATTCTCTTATCATTAGGTCTCTGGATTTCCATCCCTTATTAAGGAGGTGGGCACTGATCCTGCCTTAGAAACGTGTTTTTATTCTTAAAAGAGAAAATTTATATCCCCTTCTTGTATCTTTAAGCCCAAGCAAACTCATGGATATAATCAATGTAGGCCTGCCTGTTATCATTTATTTGTATGCTAGGAATGCCTGGAGACCACAATCAGGATCAGGGCCCCATTCAACCAGGTGCTGTACAGAGCAACAGCTCCAACAAGCTTACAGCCTAAACAGACAAAACAGATGAAGGGTATGTTGGGGGGAAAGGATGCAACATACAAGCAAGGGTGATGAGTGGCACACAGTATCAGTTCCTTTCTGGGGTGGGGGAGGAGAGAGTAATGATAGTGTGGAATAGTGTGAGTAAAGGGGAGCGGGAGGGGAAAAGTTAAGAAAAGCACAGAATTAGGAATAAGAAGGAAAGGAAGAGCAACACTGAAAAGGGGGAGCATGCTCTGCATCAAAAGACAGAATTGTTTGAAACATGCTCTTTAAAAGCTCACCCCAAAATGATCTCCATACATTTGCTGTATGCTACGAGAAATTAACAGCATACTACTGTACAGAGCTTCTCAGTATTTTGTTTCCAGAAAGGAGTTACAATCCATTCAGATCAAATGCTATCTTCCCACAGGGAGCTACGGAAAGCACATTACATTCACAGGGAAACCTGTACAATGTTAGCACCGCATATAAATCTACTCCTCAGAGGGCACAAAGCAAGTGTTTATTTTTTAATTTGGACCACTTTGAAAAAGATCTTATATATAACATCTGTACATTATCACCTCAAGAATAGATTGTAGGGAACAATAGTTCATTAAGAATGGACAATACGTACTGTACAGCTAAATTTCTATGATTCTCTTGAATTCTGAAGTTGCCAAATACTGATTCTGGAGCAAAAATACCAAGCATGGCACCAAACGTGAACACGTCAAACATGAGTCTGTCATAGTGAAGACGCTGTGTACTCCATGATAAATCTGACCTAAACTTTGCAGAAGAGGGCCTGGATTTTGCCTACACAGCAAACTAAATTCCACAGCAGAATAAGATAAAAAAAAAATGGAAGGGGGAGGGGTTACTGAATTAGATATTAAAAATGAACAATACAATATTCCTTGTGTTATTTAATTTGATATTCAATTTAATTGAGAAAGTAAACAAGGAAGTGTTATTTACTCCTTCTCATAACACAAGAACTAGGGGTCACCAAATGAAATTAATAGGCAGATTTAAAACAAACAGAAGGAAGTATTTTTTCCACACAACGCACAATCAACCTGTGGAACTCTTTGCCAGAGGATGTTGTGAAGGCCAAGACTATAACAGGGTTCAAAAAAGAACTAGATAAGTTCATGGAGGATAGATCCATCAATGGCTATTAGCCAGGATGGACAGGGACGGTGTCCCTAGCTTCTGTTTGCCAGAAGCTGAGAATGGGCGACGGGATGGATCACTTGATGATTACCTGTTCTGTTTATTCCCTCTGGGGCACCTGGCCTTGGCCACTGTCGGAAGACAGGATACTGGGCTAGATGGACCTTTGGTCAGACCCAGTATGACAGTTCTTATGTTCTTAATTATACAATGCTGCAAATTTTTTAATTTACACATAGCTGCCAAACTTTGCACTGAAACCAACCTGCATTGTAGAAGTTGTTGGAAGAAGATTTGGGACTTTTGCACTTCGGAAATTGAGAGAAGCAGTTTATGATTGTGGACTAGAAGCAAACTAGTTCAATGTTTCTGCTAAGACGACCAGCACTAGACTGGTTAAGCATGCTAACATAGTCATCATTAGGTTTCAATGTTAACACACCATTGAGTCTATTGGGGGAGATCACACTTTGGAGCTATTGTTTACAGTCTCAGAAGCCTTGTCCACTCTAAGGAAAGGTGGGCATCAACAACAGGACAGCTGAACTGGTGCTGAACACAGTTTAAATCAGGGGTCTCAAACTCCCGGCCCACGGTGCTTCAGCAGTTTTGGGGCCGGGTCTCTCCCTTGGCCCCACCTGCCGCCTCCGGGCGCTCCCCCCTCAGGGGCCCCGGCAGTGCAGCGGAGCTGAGCGGTGTCTGCCTGCTCGCTCCAGTTGCTACCGGCCCCTCCCTGTGGCCCAGGGGCGGGGCTGTGCCTCTGCGCACTGCCCCTGCCCCGAGCGCCCCTGTGGCCAATGGGACGCTGCGGGGGGCGGTACCTGGGGGCAGAAGCGCACGGAGGCCCCCCAGCCTGTCCCACCTTGGAGCCCTAAGTAAGCGCCGCACACCCGACCCCCTCCCAGAGCCTCTGTTCACACTATTCATATTTGGGGTTTTTTCATCACAATCACAGTGGCTAAGAATAAAAAAATAATAAAATGAAAGGGCTGGATTCTGTTGCAAATTCCACACCATTGCAGAGTACACGGGGCTCTGGCTATAGCCTTCCCATTATGGGAATTACGGACAGATCCTGCAACAGGATAGGTGGGACCCCTGCTCAGATCCCAACAGCTTTGCAAGGAGTCCACCCCCACAGTTCCACTTGTACGAAATGGTCCTTAGAAAGCTAAGTTCCATTTTACTGCAGAGGTATAGCTAGCTGAAAGCACCCATTAATCTCTGAAAAAATTAATTATTTTTGTAAACTGTCGTTATCCTTGCACATAATTAGTAAAAACAGCTAATGTTTCATTAATTGCATTGATGTAATTTAATTGCTTTGTTTAGACTAAACAATAAGGAACATTGTGCTTGTTTATCTAAACAGTGATCAACAGGGGTAAGAATTGGTGCAGTGTTCTTTTTCTTTAAATCTAATACACCCCTTCTAGAGTTCAGTCTTTCAAACAGGTTCCACTACTATTAAAGATTTTTTTTAAATCCACACCTGTTCCCATTTCTGTAAAGCAGCTGTGTTAAAATCTTTCCAGTGAGCAGGGTTTCCGTACATGTAACAGTGCATAAACACACACAACAACAGCAGCAAAACAAGATGCATCATTTTTATAGGAGAGAAGTAAAGACATGTTCTGCTCTTCTCTATTTAAATAAAAAATAACAGATTAAAACTGGCAGAACAAAACATCTGCTAAATGTTCTTTTTGAAGTATATTTAATGAAAATTATTACAAGGGTGGAGGTTCGTTTTTGTTTTGTCTTTTTAATGAAACCTACACTTAATGTAAAAAAAAAAAAAGGCAAATTTGGAAAATCACACTTGAAGAACATGACAGCAATAATTGCAACATTCTTCTGATACACACCTCTCCCCCAAACCTGCCTACTCTTTACAAACCATGCTTTTAATTATCTCCATAGATCTGTTTAGATGAAAGTGCATTTGAATCCAAGCTAAAAAATAATTCCTGAACCAGACACCTCCCCCCCACCCCACTCCGTACACACACAAAAACATTCATTTATGTATGCCTCACTGTAAATTATATTTTAGCTAGTAAAACTGAGCTCCCATCCAGAGCACATCCACATCCACCAGTGAATCCCTCACCTCTGAGAACTACCTCCACCTGGCACCCTCACTTCCCAGCCCTTCTGGGAAGAGTCCTGTACAAATTAAAAATACATGACAGTATTCTACAACAATGATTCTAAACAGTGTAACACTTCACTACTGGCTGTATTTAGACTATAGCTGGAGTCCCTCAAATCTAGCCCCTCATCTATGCCCTATCCAAGAAAGGCATCTTGCCCTTGTTAAGGAGAACACTACAGTATTCCGCAAGAAGAGCTGCAAACACTGTAGTAACGTTATTTTAAGCTGTAGTGGTTTGGGACCATTATTGCATTTTAAACAAGACTAGGCTAGAAGATCCTCCCACTAACACGGCTGCTACTCTGAAATATATATATATATATATATCCTGCAGAGAGGCCCTTTGCAGTCAAGGATGCAGTCAACACTCCTTAATTGATGGCTCCTTCACAAGAACGATCTTTGTAGATTGTGATTTCAGTTTGCAAGGGGGCAAAGCTATGAGAACTGATGCACTTTGCATTTAAACGGACTCAGGAAAGGGCAGTTACCATCCATATGAACATACCATATACCAAAAAAACCCACCACAGATTAAGATACTGTTTCAACCCAGAAAAACAAATATACTTTTTAGTATCTGTAGGTCTAGATTTTCATACGGCACTCATCATGGTGGTATACTGATGCCTATATTGCCCCTTTCAGCCCCACCCCAGGGCTTTCCAACACACTATAATAGGTGTCCTTCACTGAATCACTTCTGGCCTTGTTGCATTTATTGTTAGGAATTGCACAGCCTAAAACAGTTTTTAAAAATGGTATAGGAAATGTTGGCCCTAAGGTAGAGATCCAAACTTAAATGTTCACGGATGGGCACTGCAGGAGAAGGAGGTGGTGTCCTGCAAGCAACTCAGGAGTCAAAAACATCAACAATTAACTAACATACTGAAAAGAGCATTTATAACTGATGCCAACACACATCCAGAAGATTAAACACGGGGTCTCGGTCTCATCTACAAACTAGTGTAAGGGGGCTTTGGGTGGGGTAGGGAGTTAATGCAATGACCCTTCAATGCAGCTGGAATTTATGGTGCAATCATGTGGTGCTTGTAAAGTTTACCCAGCAAAGGTTACTAGATGCACCTGGACCCCCACTTCCCTCTCAATCACTTACCTTCATGTCGCTTATGATGGTCTGGAAGAGCCCTCCAAGCGCACTACATTCCTTCTCTATCACAGCCTCCATTTTCCCAGCTCGATCACACAGGAGGACACAGACACTGCTGCAATTTCACAACCCTAAAAAATAATAATCGCCCCAATTTCCCACCTCTCAACAAAACCTGAGCAGCTCTTAAAAAAAAAAGGCGAACCTAAAGGCAGCAGGAAAAATAAGTGAAATCCTTATCTCTCTATTTTGAAAAAAAAATCCCAATGTTATTGGTGTTAATTTTCTACATACAGTCCCCAACAACCCCCCAAAAATATCCTGAGATTTAAAACCAAGCTGCTACTATCCCCCCACACAAGGGCAACAACAAAATCCATCCTTGTGCATAATGGGTCATGCCCACAAGTAGGATCAAACCTGGTATTTCAATCTAAAAAAGCATCAGCTGTTTAAAAATGAATGTAATGCACCAAATCTGCTGCCTACCAAAAAAAAGCAAAATAACTATTCATTTAAGGCAACAAATCTGATCGCAAAGAAAAGCATTTAATACACCCACGCTTCTGCTTGCACTTTAAAAAATAAGTAAAGCGCGTTTAACAAAACAAATCAACGGCTTGCCAAAAAAAAAAAAAAGCCTAATGCATTTAGAGCAACAAATTAATATTTCAATTTTAAAAGCCCCACTGCATTTATTAATGCACTCGGCCGGCTGGTTGCCACGGCGGGAGGGGAGCCAACTACCAATCTAGTGTTTCCAGAAAGCCCCAATGCACGGGATTCATCGGCTCTTTATTTGCAACCCCCGCGAGCCACCCAGCCGGCAGAGCTGCCCCCCTCTCGTGCCCCTGTGCTGCGCTGTGACTGGGCTCTCACACAGCTCCTCTAGCTCTCCTCGCGAGCGAGCGCGCGCCAGTGCCCAGGCCCTACTATCTCACCTCCTCGGGAGCGGGGGCGCGGGCGCGTCACGAGCGCAGAGTGCCCGCCCCGCCGCTGCTGATTGGTTAAAGGGAGAAGGAAGAAGGTAGCTGCCGGCTCCAGAGCGCGCACTGGTGTGGGAGCGGGATGCTGGTGGGGGAATGGGTGGGTTCGAGTCCCCACACTGCCGCTGTGGGAGTGAATGGTGGGGCTGCGCGTCAGGGCTCCGGTAGAGGAGGCTGGGTCTTCTAGCATGAGGCAGTGGATTCTGTTCCCAACTCGGGGTGGGGTGCTACTGACTTTCAGTGGCTTTGCCCCTCCACTCCCCCCAGCTATGAGAGGTGGCCTGTGAGGAGGTGCAAAGGGCCTATATCCAGAGGGGTTAATGACCAAAGCAAAGGTGTGTGGTGTTGCAATCAACAGCTTTTTCTACCCTCTGTCAGGCTGGTGTTTGTACTCCCCACAATCTGCCCCTGTAGTGGCCAAATTGTCAAGTAATTTTAAATATAGTGCACACAACAAAAACCATGCTAGAAGAATATTATTATGGTTGTAAAGTCAAACACACTAGGAAATGCCAGAATTAAGGCTGTCTGTGCAGGGGTCCTAGGAAAAACTAGTTACAAGATCATTTAATTAAACATTATCACAATGCACTCAAGCAAGCTGGCCAAATTAATGCTGCACAGGCACCTGTAATTCTGGCATTTGCTAACTTTAGAGTGCTTGACTTTCTAACCTTAATAATGTTTTTTGAGAGAGAAAGAGTGTCTAATGTCCTAGGTTTTTAAAAAAAGCAAACTGAAAAAATAAATTCCATCACGGGGCATCATGCTGAGATTCACATGGTTCATCATTAGGTCTACTGGACAGACTTTTACCAGGTAAGCTAAAGGAGTGACTGATAGCAGTAGTAGGCTGTCATCCTCTATGTGGACTAGCACTAGAGGGGGATGGAATGCTTTGCGAGAGGGTTTCATAGATATTTGCTGGCAGCAAAGGCATAATGAGATTTGTGAATCTTGGGTTCCATCTCAGGCACTGTAGAAGACTGTGTTCTCCTAGGCTTCCCTCCATTCTCTCACTGTCTACTTCTGTCTCTTCCCTCTCCCTGGTTACCCGTCCCATTCTCCTCACCTACCTAGTCTCAGTCTCCACTCCTTAGGCTTCTCATCCTAGTTATAGTCTCCTTGCCCAGCAAGTCCTGATCTCACCTCTCTGGGCTCCCACCCCCATCTCCTTGTCTGGCTGGTCCCAGTCCCATTCTCCTTCCCCAGCCAGTCCCAGCTTCCCTTTCTCCCTCCCAGAAGCCTCTAGTCCAAGTCTCCTTCCCCCAGGCTCCTTGTACCAATCAAATCCCTATCCCCCACACTTCAGGTGTGGCTCCTGTCCCCTCTGCATTTGAATCAGGTAGCTATCTGCTCCACACTGCATGAGCCAAGTGGTGGTGAGGAGAGAGTATTGAGAACACAGGAGAGACTGCCTCCCTGCTCTCCATTCCAGGTCCCAGCTTGTAGCACCTCAAAGATGCAATTTAACCTGGAAATTTAACTGCAAAAGTCTTGCAAGTTTCTACTGAGCATGTGCAAACAGCAATTTTTAAATGGCTTATAACGTCCCCAAAGTTGGGCAGACTTTAACAGGGTTGGCAAAAGGCACATCCCTGACACACAAGCCATCCACCTGCTAAATGTCAAGTCCCTGCTCAAAAGCATGAGGGTGCTAGACATGTTCAAAGAAAAAGTCACCAATATTTTTTTAACATGTGCAATTTGATAATTAATAATATCCTTGTTACTGAAAACAGCTGAACCATTTTGGCTGAAATTCCCACCCTCCTCCCCCCAAGACAAATCAGCCTGAGGCAGATGCCTGGCATGGAAAATTTCAGCCCAAACAGTTAAAAGTTATAAGCAACTGAAAAGAACATCTTATAATTGAAAGTGTAGAGCAACCTTAATAATAGGTGGTGCGTGTGCGTATTATCCCATAAATAGGACCCTACCAAATTCACGTTCCATTTTGGTCAATTTCATGGTCATAGGCTTTTTAAAATCTTAAATTTCATGGTTTCAGATATTTAAATCTGAAATTTCATGGTGGTGTAACCATGGGGGTCCCAACCCAAAAGGGGACCATGGAGGGTCGCAAGCCTATTGTAGGGGGGTTGCCGTATTGCCACCCTTACTTCTGTACTGCTGCTGGCAGCGGTGCTGCCTTCAGAGCTGGGCTCCCTGCATTTGGGGGAGGTTCCTGGAGATGGGTCTGACCGAGCCCCAGGAGTGGCCTCTGCAGGGGAAGAGGAAGTCCCCTTCCTCCCCAGCCTGGCTGGGACTAGTATCTGGAGATCCGCACACAGTAAGAGGCCCCAGTCCTGCCCCTCCCCTACACTAGCCAGATTTCACAGGGGAGATCAGTCCATGATGCATTTTTCATGGCTGTGAATTTGGTAGGGTCCTACCCATAAATCCAGAAATGTAGTAATCTTTATTGTTAAGGTTGATCGTCTGAGCATTTATATCAAATAAAAATACTTCTCTCAAAACACCAAAATTTGGTCTATTAAAATTTTATCCAGTTCAAAAGCTTTCTACACTGAGGCCCCAAACCTGCAAAGAATTATGATTGTGCTTAATTTTATGCACTATGACCCCAGTGCTGCAAGCACTTACACATTTGCTTAGTAAAGGTAAGTGTTTGCAGGATCAGGGCCATAGAGTCATCACATTGAAATCTGTGGGACTAGTCACAGTGTGGAAACAAGCCTGTGCTCAAGTACTTTCAGGACTGGGGCATTGGGTTCCTACTGTTGCTATCCCTGGTGGAGCACCATTGGAGCACCGGTGGGACATTAGACTGAATTATTACACAACGTAATAAGCTCCAGATGTAGGATCAGGAAAATATAAGTGAAAAATAATATGCCCTGTACCTTGCATAAGTACACTCTCTCTCTCTCTCTCTCTCTCTCTCTCTGTATTATTAGTACATATATGTATAAATATGATGGGTTAATTTATTTACATGAATTTAGTGCTGGTGAAAAGTGCCACCGTGATCCTCACTCTCAGTAAAGCCAGTGCACCACACCCATTAGTGCAACGGTCCCAAACTATGGGGAGGAACGTTTGGGGGGCCTGGCAGGCCCAGGCCAGCCCCCACAGGGTGTGGGGAGGGAGTGCCACCCAGCCCCACTCTGCCCCCAGCTCTGGCCCCAGCCACGGCCCCTGACCACAGCCAGGCTCCCAGCCACAGTCCTGGCCCAGCTCCCGGTGGGGCGAGGGGGGAGGTCAGACAGATTACACTAAGGTAAGGAGAGGCACCACAAAGTTTGGGAACCACTGCATTAGTGGAAGACACTTTCACTGCTCTATACCAGATAGCCTTAGCTGTGACCTGGAAGGACACCTCCAGGTCTGAAAGAGTAGTTCAGTCTCCACGGCCTATTAAGTCCTAGCCCCTTCTTAAGAGAAATCTCACTAGTGCCCATTCTGGCAGTAGTTTCTGATATGGGTACCTGCCTGATATGAACTGGACTGCAAACACCATCTTATTTCCCATAACCAACCAAACAGCCTTCACCTGGGATAGATTTGAATCAGCAACTTAGAGGTGAAGGTTTGTATCACGTTATCATTCCCTTCAGTCACTCAGTCTCTGGGATGGACATTCTTTTACCATAGGTAATATTTAGTATCTCCTCATTTTGTTGAGTCAGTATTTCGGATGTGAAAGGTTTGCAGTAATAAAAGCTACATCATACCATATGTGTATGGGACAGGATAGAGGTGAATCTGGTTCTAAAAAGAAAGGACAGTGGAAGGAGATGTTTCAGTCAATTCCTTGAAGACTGCATTACTTTGGTCATTTTTTAGATACATAAGCCATGTCTACACTACAAGTGCTATAGCAGCACAGCTGCAGCTACGCTGGTGTATCACTGTAGGGTAGACTCATAGAATCATAGATTATTAGGCCATAAGGGACCACCATGATCATCTAGTCTGATCTCCTGCACATCGCAGGCCACAGAATCTCACTCACCCACTCCAGCAACAGGCCCCTAACCTCTGGCTGAGTTACTGATGTTCTCAAATCTTGATTTAAAGACTTCAAGTTACCATTTACTCTAGTTCAGCGGTTCTCACACTGTGTGTCAGGACCCCAAACTAGGTCGCTGCCCCATTTTAGTGGGGTCGTCAGGGCTGGCATTAGATTTGCTGGGGCCAAAGCCGAAGCCTGACCTTCACTGCTCATAGCCAAAGGCCAAGCCGCACTGCCCAGGGCCAAAGCCGAAGCCCGAGGACTTCAGCCCTTGGTGGAAGGGCTCAGGGTTAGAGGCCATTGGGCTTCGACTTTGGACACCACCCCCTACCCCCCCCCCCAAGTGATGGGGCTCAGGCTTTGGCTCCCTCACTGGGATGGCGGGGCTCGGGCAAGCTCAGGCTTCAGTCCTCACCCCTCCTGGGGTTGTGTAGTAATATTTGTTGTCAGAAGGGGGTCGCAGCTCAATTAAGTTTGAGAAACCCTGCTCTAGTTCAAACCAGCAAGTGACCTGTGCCCCATGCTGCAGAGGGATGCAAAAAACCCCCATGGTCTCTGCCAATCTGACCTGGGGAAAAATTCTTTCCTGACCCCCCAAATATGGCAATCAGTTAGACCCATAGCATATGGGCAACATCCATCAGCCAGATACCTAGGAAAGAATTCTTTGGAGTAGCTCAGAGCTCCCAGCTAGTGTCCCATCTCAGGCCATTGGAGATATTTGCTAATAACAGTCACAGATGGCCCATATGCCATTGTAGGCAACTTCATCATACCATCTCCTCCATAAAGTTAACAAGCTCAGTCTTGAAATAAGTTACAGTAGAACCTCAGAGTTACAAACACCTCAGGATTGGAGGTTGTTCATAACTCCGAAATGTTTGTAACTCTGAACAAAACGTTATGATTGTTCTTTCAAAAGTTTGCAACTGAACATTGACTTTACTATGCAGAAAATGCTGCTTTCAACCATCTTAATTAAAATGAAACAAGCACAGAAACAGTTTCCTTACCCTTGCCAAATCTTCTTATTTAAACTTTCCCTTTATTTTTTTCGTAGTTTACGTTTAACACAGTACTATATTTGCCCTTTTTTTTTTGTCTCTGCTGCTGTTTGATTGCAGACTTCTGGTTCCAAAGGAGGTGTGTGGTTAACCGGTCAGTTCGTAACTCTGGTGTTCATAAATTTAAGGTTCTAGTAGTAGTTTTTTTGCCCCCATCACTCCCCTTGGAAGGCTGTTTCAGAACTTCATTCCTCTGATGGTTAGAAGCCTTCATCTAATTTCAAGCCTAAACTTATTGATGGCCAGTTTATATCCATTTGTACTTGTGCCAACGTTGGTCCTTAACTTTAATAACTCCTCTTCCTCCCTGGTGTTTTTTCTTCTGATATATTTATAGAGAGCATTCGCATTCTCCCCTCAGCTTTCGTTTGGTTAGGCAAACAAGCCAAGCTCCTTAAGTCTCCTCTCATAAGGTAGGTTCTCTGTTCCTCTGATAATCTTAGTAGCCCTTCTCTGCACCGCTTCCAGTCTGAATTAATCTTTCTTAAGCATGGAAGATGAGAATTGAAAACAGTATTCCAAATGAGGCCTAAAACAAATATTTTTCATAAATTTTGTTTCACAGGAAGTTTGGAAATTTCACCTTTTTGTTCCACTCTGGAATTAATGTTATTTATTGATTTATTTTTTCAAAATGACAGAATTTCCTGTGGAATAGATATTCTGAATTTCTGTCAGTACTAGCCTTTTCCCTTGGCGTGCTGAATCCAAATGGTGGTTTAAAGCATAACTAAAAGTGAGTTTGGTGGTGTCATCATAATCTAGGGCTAACCACCTCTCACAGTATTTCCAGAATCATCCTGATTTAGTTATGGGAAACCACTTCTGCAAGCATTGATTGCAACACATTATTACATCCAAAGGCTATTTCAGAACTTATGAAACATCATTACATTGCAGCATTGGATCACCAAGTGCTGACATTACCATGAAACACGCTGCATAGCAGCATGCCACCACGATATCACAATATCATAATGGTTGAGTGTGTCTATTAAACAACTCTCAAAAAGGCGAGAACCCTAAAATTTGTCAGCATCACAATACCACCACACATTCTGGGCACGCTTCAACACTTTTGGCAGTCCACTGGTAAGAGGCCTATTCTGCTAAAACTGCAGGGCTGCTCCTGGTCAAGAATGAAGTTACATTGTCAGAAATATGCAAGGAACTCTGGACAATGTCTGTTGTCTCTATACTTGCTTTGAGCCAGTGCTACTAGTCCTCTTGAATTCCATTGTCAGCTCTGCCTCTGACTTGCCACATGACCATGGGAAAATCTCTTCACCTCCTTGTGCCTCAGATTCTCCATCAGTAAAATAGGGATATGATCTTTGCCAAAGATTGCAAACACTGAGATCTAGTAATGAAAAGTATTATTAGTGAAAAACATTATTGCAATTAAAAATAGTCATTTCATCAGTATCCCCTAAAAGTGTTTAACTGCAGCAGTGATTTTGACCCTGATCCTAAAAACATTTAGCCACGTATGTAACTGTACTCATGTGAGTAGTCCCATTGAAGTCTAGACTCTAGATTACACATGTGTTTGAGTGTTTTCATGATCAGGGTTAGAGTCCGACCAATAGTTACAAAAAAATGGTTATTCACCTTTAAATTACAGTGTTACTAATTCCATATAATGTTGTTCCCCAGGAAAAAATTGCTCCATCCATGATACAATGCAGGAGGAACCTGCACCTCCAGGTGGCTGATGGTTCAAAAAGTAGATGTGGTTAAATATGATAGCCAAAGCGTGTAACGATTACCTGAGATATCTCGTTAAGAAATTGATGCCATTAATATTATAACACTCTATTAGTTTTCTATAGAGTCTTTCATCCTCAAGCTTTCCTAAAACACTTATGTAAGCTTAACAAACAAGCACACACATTTCTCCTTATATGCACAGTATTCTTAAGAGAGGAGCATAATAGCTATTGTTTTCCCAATCTGTCTCTCCCTAAAGCTGTCTTATAGGCCTTTGCATTTCAATGAAGTTAAAAGGAAGGTCCGTATTTTTCTCCACATTGACTCAGTACTGACTCAGGAGAAAGTGGCATTTACTAAATCCCCAACACCACTTCCTACATCCTCAAGCTGTTCCTTGGAGATCTTATATCCCAGGGCCTACCTGGTACAACCCTGCTTGGCTTTTCAGAGCTGGTGGGATCATGGTATGAGGGCTAATTGGATGAGAATGTAAGGCCTGGTCTACACTGGGGCGAGGGGGGTGGGGGGCAATCGATCTACTTACCATGGTGTCTTCACTGTGGTAAGTCGACGGCTGACGCTCTCCCATCGACTCCGCCTGCACCTCTCACCCTGGTGGAGTACCAGAGTCGACGGGAGAGCGCTCGGTGGTCGATTTATCGCCTCTAGACCAGATGCGATAAATCTACCCCCGCTGGATCGATCACTGCCCGTCAATCCAGCAGGTAATTGGATGGCTGGCAGCATTGCTGAAAAGGGGACAAAAGGAATGGGAGAAAAACAGAACAAAGATCAGTAGTAGACTTTTGAAAGTCTGGGATCCAGACTGTAATATAAATATTAAATAATAATTGCTCCTTAGCACCAGTGAAGTATATAGGCTATTTGTAAGGTACATAAATTATTCATTGTCATATCTGCAGCTGGGAAGCAGGTGAGGTGGAAATTTCACATTTTCCTGAAACAGGTGTTTTCAATCTGGTCCCTAAACCACCAGTGTCAACCCAGAAATGGTGCATTTGTGGTTTACCACAATTATTTTTGTGCTTTGTATTGTGTTCTCCCCCACCTCCGCAACCATATTCCCAAGTGCCGTTTCAGTTCAAATATCTCTGCAGTAGTTTGAATTTAGTGCTTGTGGGCAAAGTAACTGAGCTGCTGTTCCTTCACAGAAGGGTTGATATCTGTGCAGCAACTCTGTCTAAAGACTACCCACAGGCAACAACTCCACAGTAAAATACCTATGCACTGCATCAGTCCCGTTTTTAGTTATAAACTTTTAAATACATTATATTGGTGAAAAGTACAGTCTCAGCAAAATCAAACACAATATGTCATTCAACCAGAGCACATCAAGGATGATCCTCTCATTTCTAAATGGTATAAATTAATCAGGATTCTACTTCTAACCTTTCTCCCTACTAAAAAGACAGCAAAAATATTGCTGTTTGTGAGTAATAAAAGATCAGACTTTGGGTTTTTTTGTGCTATCAGGAACTATATTACATAAGAACAGGGCCGTCCCTAGCTATTCTGGGGCCCTACGCAGCCCCCCCGTGGGGGGGGGAGGCTTCCGTGAGGGGGGATGGGGCTGGCATGGGGGGCAGGGTGGAACTGCCCCCCAGCACTCACCGGTGGTGCAGCTGGGGCCAGGTTGCTGCACTTCCTGCTGCCAGTAAGTGCAGGCTCGGCCCTGCTGCAGTCCTCAGGGGAGTGGGGGTGGGACTGGGGCGGAGCAGGGGCGGGGTGGGGGCAGAGGCTTTGGGGAAGGGGTGGAGTGGTGGTGGGGCGGGGGCAAAGCAGGGGCGGGAAGAGGCGGGGCTGGGGCAGGGCTGGGGCGGGGCCATGGGGAAGAGGCGGGGCAGGGGCTGGAGCAGCACACAGCTGCGCACGGCACCAGGAAATGTGGTGCCCCAAATCTCCTGGTGCCCTATGCAGCTGCGTACTTTGCATATGGGTAGGGACAGCCCTGCATAAGAACAGCCATACTGGGTCAGACCAATGGTCCATCTAGCCCAGTATCCTGTCTTCCAAAAGTGGCTAATGCCAGGTGCTTCAGAGAGAATGAACAGAACAGGTAATCAGCTATTGGCTATTTTTATTTTACATCAGTGGAAATTAAATTGTTGCTTGCCAAGATTCTTCTTAGGCTGACAGATTTAGGAAATGGGCCCAGGCCTGCAGCACACTTTCAAGCAAAACTCCCATTATTCTCAATGGGAATTTTGCCTGAGTAAGGACTGCAAGTTGGACCTCTAGAAACAGCTGTTACGTATTCCCAGACCTGTACAAGCATGACATATTTGTTTCCCATTAAACAGTTCACTGTATCTCATCTATCAAAATGCAAAACAGGTTAAAAAATGTGTTATTTATTAAAAATAGGGGGGGAAACCAAACTCTGGTCATGGGAAATTTGCAAAGTGAGAAAAAAGGCTAAATTCGTTGACTATATTTTTTGCTATAAAGAGTTTGTCCATCTCTTACCCAACAAAAGTGAAGATTGTGAAGACCCCAATTCAGCAAGCAACTTAGCAGGTGCCTGACATTAAACCAGGGGTGGGCAACCTGCGGCCCATCAGGGTAAGCTAATTGTGGGCCGCAAGACATTTTGCTGATGTTGACCGTCCACAGGCACAGCCCGTCGCAGCTCCCAGTGGCTGCAGTTCGCCATTCCCGGCCAAAGGGAGCTGCGGAAAGCAGTGGCCAGCACGTCCCTGTAGCCCGCAGCTCCCATTGGCCAGAAACGGTGAACCGCAGCCACTGGGAGCTGTGGGGGGCCGTGCCTGCGGACGGTCAATGTCAGCAAAATGTCTCGCGGCCTGCAATCAGATTACCCTGATGGGCCGCATGTGGCCCGCGGGCTGCAGGTTGCCCACCATTGCATTAAACACTTAAGTAGTTCCAGACTACTCACGTGCTTAAAGTTAGGCACCCTGCAGAAGGGGTGCCTGTAATGGGTGTCACTTTCCCAAAGTCAGTGTGTTCTTTTTTCAAGCAATATTAATATTTTCTTTTAAAATGATGACTTTACCTCTCCAATACATCCATCAGTCGAGCACTTTTCATACAACCTCTTCTTCCTCTTCAACCTCTGGATGCCATTTCCTACAAACACTAATTATTTGGGATGATATCAGCTTGAACTGAATTTCTTCTGTACTTCTCAGCAGGCAACAATTTTTAGAAGGTCATTTTTCCTTTACAACTGCATTAATTGTTTCTAGAGCTCTCTTTTGCGACCCATATTTATTGGTATGCACTGAAATTAACATGTTCATCCACTACTGTACCTGGTGATGTGAAGCATTATAGAATGCTTCCTCCTATAAAGAGAGGGCTTTATTCTCCAGGCCTGTAAATCCAGCACCTTTCATGAGCATTACATTCATATGGAAACATTTTAGAGAAAAAAAAAAGGTAAATGTATTTCTGTGGGCAGAAATCCAACTATATTATACATGTAATACAAATAATAATAATTAATATGCATAATTTTGGAATAAACAGGGTTATACTTTTTTTTTAGACTGATTAAAACACGTGGATCATGAACCCTTTTCTACAAAGCTGTACACTTAGGATGTCAGTAGGGCAGATTGTTATCCATAAGTTACACCTGACAATTCAAGTAGACGTTCTACAGCAAATTCTATAAGAGAAAACATTTGTAAGTAAATAAGATCAAACCATGAGTCTGCCAGTACACAGTTTCTACAACAAAAGCGACAGTAGAAACACTTTGGAATTAAATAACAGGAGCCTTTCCAATGAGACATGGAAGATGGACAAAAGAAAAATCTATTCTAGTTAGGCAAATAACACGGGCAGTCCAGCACGTAGTGGAATTTGGGACCCAAACTAAAGAGAACTGACATGGGGACATTCTGCAGGGAAAGAGAAGTACAGCAATGAATGGTGCTATTGTGTGACTGCTTTAATTAATTTTTGTAATGAAGCCAAAGTACTAATTTACCACATCCCAAAAGTAAATACAAAAGGTTATTCCCATAATTTCAGAGGTGGAGAAGAAAATCTAGTTGTCAAGCAGCCAGTTGTCACTCATTATTGCAACTGGGCTGATAAGTCTGTTGTATTACTTTGAACGGTACCGCATGCTAAAATAATTAATAATGTAAGTTTAATGTTCTCTCTCTCCTCCCCAATTATAGTTTCATAGAAATCATAGAAATGTAGAGCTAGAAAGGTCCTCAAGAAGTCTTCAATTCCAGCCCCCTGCACTGAGGCAGGACCAAATAAACTTAGGCCATCCCTGAGAGGTATTTGTCCAACCTGTTCTTAGAAACCTCCAGTGATGATTAGCTAAGGTTTGTATCAGTTGATGTCTGTATACCATGAAGACAAAAAATGCCTAGCCCATGAGATTCTAAACCAAGCATGCCTGGGCCTGTGATTATTCTTTTGGAGGAACAAACTGTAGATATCAACCGTTTCTATTGAACTCTCCTCTGTCAGTTTCGATCACATATGATTTGGGTGCTGAATTCTTTTTCTTCACTATGGCTGGAGTTCTCCATCCTTTTTCTCCATCCCATTTGACATGAACAAAGTTGAACAGTAGTTCTGAGTTGTCTTCCCATCAGGAGTAGTGCTGGACTATATCCAATAGCTGCTATTGGTGTTGATCTGTAACTTGGAAGAGCAAGGAATGGATCTTCCTACTGTAGGATTTTCTTGGCCGGCTGTACAGCTCTCTCAGCCTCTTCATTAGCTTGTGGGTAATGTGGGCTGATAGTAATATGATCAAGATAATTCAGAATGACTTAAATTCTGCTGCAGTGAATTGTGGTCTGTTGTCCGTCACTAATTGTTCTGGAATACTAAAGAGAGCAAAACTGCACGTCAGTTCTCAATAACACTGTGACATGTTATGTCTCTCAAGTACATTTTTTCTGTATACCTGGAAAAATAGTCCATTATGACCAGGTAATGATGTCCTCAGAATTGGCATAAATCTGCAGCCAGTCTCTTCCAAGGTCT
Organism: Platysternon megacephalum; assembly: GCA_003942145.1. Taxonomy (NCBI): domain Eukaryota; kingdom Metazoa; phylum Chordata; order Testudines; family Platysternidae; genus Platysternon; species Platysternon megacephalum. Next base: position 173,778 of record QXTE01000365.1, on the reverse strand, counting down.
GTCTGGTAGAGGTTTTGTTATTAAAGGTTGTTTGTGTTGTGTTGGTCTGTTAGTTCTGCAGTATTCCCATGCAGATACTTCATTCTTTAAGGCCTTGCTGATGCCTGGCCACCACACTGATCAGTCGGCCTGTTCACAGCATTTAGTTAATCCTTGATGTCCTTCATGGATGAGGTTTAGGATTTCTTCTCTCAATTCATATGGAAATATGATACAATTGCCTTTAATCATTAGTCCATTTGACTTGCTTAATTGTCCACAAACCACAAAGTAGTCTCTTGTCCGGGGATGGGCAAGCTTTTTGGCCCGATGGCTACATCTGGGTATGGAAATTGTATGGCGGGCCATGAATGCTCACAAAATTGGGGTTGGGGTGCAGGAGGGAGTGATGGCTGTGGCTGGGGGTGCGGGTTCTGGGGTGGAGCCAGAAATGAGGAGTTCAAGGTGCAGGAGGGGGCTCCGGGCTGGGGCAGGGGGTTGGGGTGGGGGTGGGGGTGAGGGTTCCGGCTGGAGGTGCGGGCTCTGGGATGGGGCTGGGGATGAGGGATTTGGAGTATAGGAGGGTGCTCCANCTCTGGGGTGGGGCCAGAAATGAGGGGTTCAGGGTACGGGAGGGGGCTCTGGGCTGGGGCAAGATGTTGGGGTGTGTGGGGGGGGCTCTGCCTGGGGGTGCAGGCTCTGTGGTGGGGCTGGGGATGAGGGATTTCGGGTGCAGGAGGGTGCTCTGGGCTGGTATCGAGGGGTTTGGAGGGTGGGAGGGGCATCAGGGCTGGGGCAGGGGGTTGGGCGGGGCTCAGGGATGCAGGCTCCGGGCAGCGCTTACCTGAAGCAGCTCTCAGAAACAGTGGCATGTCCCCGCTCTGGGTCCTACATGGAGGTGCTGCCAGGCGGCTCTGCGTGATGCCCCGTCCTCAGGCGCCGCTCCTGCAGCTCCTATTGGCCGCAGTTCCTGGCCAATGGTAGCTGCAGAGGCAATGCTTGGGGCGGGGGCAGTGTGCGGAGCCCCCTGGCTGGCTCTAAATGTAGGAGCCAGAGAGGGGACATGCTGCTGCTTCTGGGAGCTGTGCGGAACTGCGGCAGGCACGCGCGGAGCAGCTGCCGACCCCGCTCTCTGGCTGGAGCGTGGGAGCAGGGCAAGCCCCAGACCCTGTTCCCCAGCGGGACCTCGAGGGCCGGATTAAATCGGCTGGTGGGCCGGATGTGGCCCGCGGGCTGGATGTGGCCCGGGGGCCGTAGTTTGCCCACCCCTGCTCTTGTCACTTCCTTATTGTGCTTTAGATACTTGGGTCAGCTGCCCCAGTGTAAACTTAGAACTTCCTGAAATTCCAAGTCTGTGAAGTTTGCTTTTTGTAGCTGGAGTAGGCTCTTTTCTGACACTGATCTGTATGTGTCCACAGCAACCATGTACATCTTTACATCATCTTTGAGCTCATGGGTAGTTGAGTGTGATGCTAAGATCTGTAACAGAGTGTCTGCTACTACCAGATTTTTCCCAGGAACATATTTAGCAAGTGGGTTAAATCTCATTAACCTTAGCAATATACGTTGGCATCTCAGCAGTGGTTGATCCAGGGCTTTTCTGTTGATGAAGGTTACAAGCAGTTTGTGGTCTATTATCAGTGTAAACAAATCCAGTCCACACAGATATCTGTAAGGCTTCTCAGATGCCAATATGCTTGCCAGGCATCCTTTTTAATCTGTGCATATAATTTTTCAGCTTCTCTAAGTGTGTGAGAGCAAAATGTAATTGTCTTCCACGTAGCACCACACTGTTGGAACAATGCACCACCTAGGCCATAGCTGCTTGCGTCCACGCTGACCCCCATTGTGGGCTTGTGCACATTGTAGTACCTAAGAACTGGAGCTGTTGAGATAATTTATTTTACCCTTTTAAAGGCAATTTCTTGATTTGGCCCCCATAGCCAAAATGTGCTGAATTTTAACAATTCATGTCACTGTAGAAAGGTCTCATAGGTATTGACCAAGGTAAGTTACCATCCCCAGCATACATCACGGTTCTGGTACATTAGGTGGTGCATTCAATTCTTAAATTGCTTGTACTTTCTTAGGGCTAGGACTGATTCCATCTTTGTTTATTTTCTGTTCCAAAAACTCAGTTTGGGGTAGACAGAAAATGCATTTTCCTTGTTTAACTTCAGTCCAGACTGACTGATTAGGCTTAGAGCTTCGTTGAGGATTTTGCTGTGTTTTTTCATCGAAGATCCATATATCAGAATATTGTCCATTAAAACTACAACTGCATTTTTGTTTGTTAACAGTTCTGCCACATTCCTTTGGAAAATTTTAGGTGTACTGCTGGCAGGGGCGATGGATTTTTCCTAAAAGTGTGTGTGTGGGGGGGGCGGGGGCACGAGGCCTCGTCCGGGGGCACGAGGCCTCGTCCGTGCCCCATCTCTTTCCTCCGAGGCCCCGGCCAAGCCGGAAGCCAGAGCCCAGCTGGGAAGCCCGGTCCCTTCCACCTACCCAGGGTGGGGGGGCCCAAGAGCAGACCCGGCCCATGTCTCTGCCCCCTGTGCCCCCACTCAGGGCAGGTGGAGGGTCCATGGGATCCCCACAGCTGCCTGCATGGCTCTTACCCTGACCCGGCTCTGGCTTCCGGCCTGGCCTGGGTGCGGGGCCTCTGGGGCTGAAGAGCCACAGCTGGGCCATCGTAAGAGCCATCTGGTCAGTTGTGGGGAGCTGCGGACTCGCCATCTGCCCTGGGTGGGGGGCCCAGAAGGCAGGGACATGAGCCAGGGGCTGCTCTTGTCCTCCCCACCCTGGGCAGGTGGAGGGTCTGTGGTTGCCCACAGCTGCCCGGGCTCCCCGGGCCTCTCTTACCCGGCCTGGGCTCCAGCTTCTAGCCTGGCCAGGGTGCAAGGCCTCTGGGGGGAAGAGGAGGGGTAGGGGACTGGGCCTGTGGCAAAAAGTGGATGGGCCAGGCCCATCCACTTTCGAAAGTGGGAGGGCCATGGCCCCTTGTCCCCTCCCCCCTTCCAGAGCCCCTGACTGATAGTTCCAAAAGGTAATCTTCAAAAGCAAAAACTCCCAAAGGGTGTGATAAATTTAGTCAGTTTAGCACTTTCTTGGGTTAAAGGAATTTGCCAGAATCTGCTCGAGGAAAAGACTGTAGCTCCTTTCATCTTGGGAAGGAAGTCATTCTGTGATGGGAGGATATTTTTCTCTTACAGCTGCTTCATTAAGTCTTTTAAGATCCACATAGATTCATATTTTTCAATTTTTCTTTATAACTGGTACTGTTAGAGCACACCATGCTCTTGGCTCAGATTTTCTCACTTATGCCAATCTGCACCATTCTCTAACTCATTTTTCACTTTACGAAGTAATGGGATAGGAATTCTGTGAAGTGTATGTACAATATATGATTCAGTATTGCATCTTAAGGCTATTTGTATTGGATCTCCTTTCAGAAATTCAGGATCACCCAATATTCCAACAAGTTCTTCCACCTTTCTCACTAGGCCCACCATGGCCGCCAGGCTGTGGAGGAGAAGGCTGTTGGTCTGTGGTCCTTTGATCACATACAAAGACAAAAGCTATGCATTCAGAGTGTTAGTTGTTTCTATGGTGAACTGGCCCATGCAACACTGTGCTACACCAACACTGCATACATGAACTGGCCCATGCAGCTCCGAATACCTCCAGGCAGACGCGATTTGTTGGAGGGGCACAAAGGGTCAAGTGCCCCCCCCAGCAGCCGGCCTGGGTGGGGCCAGAGCCGGACGTGAAGGGGTGGAGCCAGAGCCTCTTCCAGCCATGCTGCCTGGGACTCTGCCCAGTGCAGCGCAGTGTCCGGGCTGACTGGGAGAACGCCTGGCTGTGGCAGCAGCAGGCTGCCCTCCGCACCGTCTCAGCTTCTCGGGACAGCGGCCGAGCGAGCTGGAGCCATCATGTCTGGAGCAAAGAGCATGCTGGCTGCGAGAAAGCCTGCCGCCTGGCTGGGGAGGGGCAACAGCGGCAGCCCGCTCCCTGCCCAGGCTCAGCTTCTGGGGACAGGAGCCAACTCTGAGCATGCTGGGGGAGGTGGCGGGGGGGGGGGGGACTCTGACTTGCTCAGCTGTTATCCCAGAAGCCAAGCCCTGGCGGGAGGCAGCCCACTGCTGCCACAGCCAGGCGCTCTCCCAGGCAGCTGCTGCGTTGCACCACGCAGCATCCGGGAGTGGCTCTGTCCCGCTCCCTGCCCAGCTCTGGCCATAGGCACCGACTTCTGCTGGTGCCCGTGGGTGCTCGACCCCCCCCGTGCCTCTGGCCCCACCCTGACTCCACCCCTGCCCCGCCCCTATTCCAACCCCTTCCCCAAAGTCCGTGCTCCAACTCCATCCCCTCCCTGCCCCTATTCCAACCCCTTCCCCAAATCCCCACCCCAGCCCCGCCTCTTCCCCTGAGCGCGCCATGTTCCCGCTCCTTCCCCCTCCCTCCCAGAGCTTGTTACACCGCGAAACAGCTGTTTTGCAGTGGCAAGTGCTGGGAGGAGAAGAGAGGATGCGGGGCGCTCAGGGGAGGAGGCGGAGGTGAGGTGAGTTGGGGCGGGGAGCTTGGCTGATTTTTCCCCAGCCCCGGAAAAATCAGTGCTCCAGCCCCGGAGCACCCATGGAGTCGGTGCCTATGGCTCTGGCTGCCAGGAAGAGCAGCCAAACGTGCCAGGGGAGGAGCCAGCACAGCGGGAGGACAGAGACACCACCCCCTCCATAGGTAACATAGGGTGGGGAGAGCATGGGGGCCCCGAGCTGAGGGCGGGGCAGAGACATGTGGGAAGGTCACGTAGGGAGGTCACGTGTCCTCCCCTTCAGCTGGGGGGCACCAGTCATTTATGACTCTAGGGCTAGTCAGAGCTGTGTCAGGTGACTTCAGCTCTGGGATGGGTTGAAGGTGATTGTAAGTCCTTTCTGAGATGACTGTGATGTCAGCTCCTGAGTCCATTTTAAAGTCAACAGTCTTGCAATGAATATTCAATTGCACTCTTCGGGCAGGCTTTATGTCATCACAAGTGTTTTGGTTGTCTGTAATATGAGGCAACTCTGACTGCTTTGGTGCCGCAATCAGCTGCAAAATGGCCATACTTTGTGCATGTATTATGCTGTGTATCACTGGCTGGACATGCATCATCTCCTGGGATATGACTTTTTCCACACCATGTGCATGTAGGCTGGAATTTGTCCCTTAGTCTGGGAGTTCTCTTTCCTTGTTTCAGGGGTTTTATGATAATGACTTTTAACACTCAAGTGTCTGTTTAGAGCTTCTCAACTAGTTTCCGGTTTTTCAAGTACACATCTAAATGTAAGAAAAACCAGAAGTTTGGACCTAAACATGAGATGCTGAAAGACTTTAACACTACCAACTCACAAGACAGAAGAGGAAGACAGAGTAGAAATGCATCAACTACAATATGTGATCAATACCACAAAGTTGAAGAAAGTGACTGGTAGCAGGTCTCGTCACAACAGCTTTAAGGACTTCTATAGGCTAATTTGTAATTGTTTATCTTTTAAGTTTATCTCCATTTAAGTTGTAAAATTTTTTTTATGAGATTTCCATTCTAAAATAAATGAACTGTTAATAAATAAAATAATAAAGAATGAGCTTCTCAGATTTTAAGGTGATGGGGGCCATTTAAGTACCACAGATAAATAAAAAAGTGACTGTAAAAAACTGCACCTTTATACTCATCCCATCTACTTGCTTTGGCTATCTGGAATCATATTTGCTGTCCTTAGTGCCCAGTTATTTAGAAATAGCCCCAATCTCTCTTTGTCTCTCTCCTTCTTTCTTCTTAGTCTGTAGGAGAAATAGTTGGAGTATAGCACTTTTTAATTGTTTGTGAGTGAATGAGTGGGTTGTGTGTGTCTATGAAGAACTAATTGAGGGAAAGCTAAATCAAAGAAACTTAGTTTGCATTTAATTCTAAATGCAGTGAAGCATGTGACGATCCTCATCTCCCAAGGGAGTGGACTCCATAGTCTAGATCCAGCTCCTGTCACTCACACTCAGCCTTCACCCTTGGCTGACCGTTTGTGCCAGTGGAATGCAACTCTCATGAGAGGCCGTGGTCACAGAAGGAAAGGTCATCTCTCAGGTAGCAGGGTAGTCCCATGGAAGATTTGACTATCATTACAGAGACCTTGAATTAGACTTTGTATTCATTGAGACTGAGAGAAGAGCCCCATGGGACACTCACCAAGAGAGGATGAGAGAAAGAATGCTTATTGTTTACAAACACTCAAGCAGTTTAATCAGATAAAAACAAAATAATTGGAGGGCAAAATAATAAAAATCATTATTCACCTGACATCATATGCAAAGCAAGGTGAATAACACAAAAGTAGAAAAACAATGTGGCATTATTCCCCAGAAGAATAAAAACAACTTCAGAGCCAGTTGCTAATTTATCAGAATAAAAAAACACTGCCAGAAAGTAGGCTCATAAGAGAGGCAAGTGTCTCCTTGGTATCAGGAGGCAGTTTTAACACCATGGCAAAAAAGAAATAAGAGCTGACATCCCTGCACCTTATTTCTCAGTCTGTGCCTTTTCTCTTTGTAATAATAATACAAAAATTCAAATATGCCCTTACTGACAGAGTGACTGTGACACTGTCTCTGCCATACTCACTGAAAATCTCAGGGCAGGCTTAGGGAGATGAGAAGTCTGTCAGTCCCATTTTGCATTTCATGTCACTACATCTGCTTTTCCCTCCCCCAGCAGAATGGTAACTGTATTTTGTATGTGTAGTATGACTAGGGCCAAATTCTCATCCCCTGTGCAAAGCCTGAATAATTGGGCTCACAGGAGGAGGGGATTGTGGGAAAGCTAGGTAGAGAACAAAGGAGCAGACACTTGCCCTAACTCAAACCCAGACATGGAGCAGCCATACGGTTACCCAGCATTCATTGCCAAAGCCTCCGAGTTATAATAAGAGTTGCAGCCTGCTAAGAACCCTCTTCACAGGTGCTTAGCCAATGGATGCATTCAGTTTTGGGATGTATTGACCATTTTCTTGGCCCACTGCTAATTCCCCCGTAATGGAATGTACAACTATTTTATAATGTTTAGCCACTAGGAGGCGACATGTTTAACATCATTTACCTGATCCGGTAATAGCTAGAGCAATGAATGCATTAAAATGTCTTAAAGAGAACACATCTCTTGTATCTCTCTCTGGAGTGGAAATGCTGTAAACAGCCCGTATCTGGTACATGACATGGTGTCAGAAGTAATGGCAACCTAACTGCCAGAGGAGAACATAAACAGAAGGAAACTAGCAAAGGTTGCAAGCAGAAGAAGAAAATAATTTTAAAAAAGCAACAAAGGTTAAAGGATTTCTCTAATCAATATGCCATTCTTAAATGCCCCCAGTTAACTCCAGCTGTGTCATTGAAAACTATAGATGTTCTAGTGTTGTGTTTTAAATTTGGGGAGTTGTCTAGAGGTCTTTAGAGGCATCAGTGAAATAGAAAATATGCAAATAAAAGAATCCAGTGAATTGGAAGATTTCCTCTATCACCTGCCAAAAGTTTAACATCTCAGTTTGAATGAGCATCTCTGTTCTCAGAGATACTGAGCGTTCCAAACAATAAATAAACCATTCAAGATTCTCAAAGCTTCAGAATGGACAGACTGGAAGCAACATTCTACAAGATTTCACACTACAACCAAAAGGAAACTGGAGATATTCAGGTATCGTCTTTAATTCATGCTATGGGGAAGCAGGGAGGGTATACCTTTAAATCTTTTACATTCACTGAAGACATAATCACAAAGATGACTATGAAACAGTTCTGCTGATGTTTGATACATACTTTATACCTCAGAGAAGTGTCATTTCTGATAGGATGTGTTTTCACTAGAGAATTCAACAGCCAGAAGAAAATGTTAAATCTTTTATTAGAGGTTTACATGCATTAGCAAAAAAACCTGATTTGGGGCTTGTAAAACATGAAAATATTAGTGATAGATTGGTCATAAGGCTTACAGACAAATGCCTTTCACAGCAGCTATAATGAAAAACAGACTTAACCAAACACACATTTATTCAATTAGAAAAGCGGTCTAAACTTGTGAAGCAGCAAAACAAACTTGCTGAACTTGAAAAACAAGAAACTAGTTTAGAAGCTGTAAATAAACACAGCATGAGTGCTAAAAGTCATTATCATAAGATTCCTGAGGCTAAGAGGGACAAATTTTAGGATAATCACAAAGCATTTCAGACTAAATGCATAAGATGTTGAAAAAATCATAACCCAAGAGATGTATAGCTAGTTAAAGGCACAAGATGTAATAAAGGCACAAAATACGGTCATTTTCCAACTGTTTGCCATGCCAAAGCAGTCAGGGAGTTGACTAATATTACAATCAAGAGCCATTTTTTCTGGGATTTATCACATGTGATGACACACAGCCTGCCTGGAACGTGAAACTGAATATTCATGGAAAGACTATTGACTTTAAAATTGACTTAGGAGCAGAGGTGACAGTCATATCAGAAAGGATTTACAATCACCTTCAACCCCTCCCAGAGCTGCAGTCATCTGACACAGCTCTGACTAGCTCTGGAGGTATTCTGAACTACATGGGTCAGTTCGCCACAGAAACAACTTACAAAGACAAAAGCTTTGCATTCTAACTGCATGTGATCAAAGACCAACACCATTCTCAGCCACAGTGTGGAAGCCATGATGCAGCTAGTGAGAAAAGTGCACGAACACGTAGTATTTGATGATATTTGATTTTTGAAAGGAGATCCAGTACAAATAACCTTAAGAGACCATGCTGAACCAACCATGTAGAACATGACCACCTCTACTAGACAGACCTTGGAAAAGACTAGCTGCAGATTTATGTAAATTCAGAAGACATCATTACCTTGTCATAATGGACTATTTTCCCAGGTATATAGAAATAAAGTACATTAAAGACATACTATGTATATAGAAATAAAGTACATTAAAGACATACTATGTCCACCAATGTTATATATGCCATCATGTGCCAGCAATGCCCCTCTGCTATGTACATTGGCCAAACTGGACAGTCACTACGAAAAAGGATAAATGGACACAAGTCAGATATCAGGAATGGCAATATACAAAAACCTGTAGGAGAACACTTCAACCTCCCTGGCCACACAATAGCAGATGTAAAGGTAGCCATCTTACAGCAAAAGAACTTCAGGACCAGACTCCAAAGAGAAACTGCTGAGCTTCAGTTCATTTGCAAATTTGACACCATCAGATCAGGATTAAACAAAGACTGTGAATGGCTAGCCAACTACAAAAGCAGTTTCTCCTCCCTTGGTGTTCACACCTCAACTGCTAGCAGAGGACCTCACCCTCCCTGATTGAACTAACCTTGTTATCTCCAGACTGATTCTTGCCTGCATATTTATACCTGCCTCTGGAAATTTCCATTACATGCGTCTGACGAAGTGGGTATTCACCCACGAAAGCTTATGCTCCAATACATCTGTTAGTCTTAAAGGTGCCACAGGAGACTCTGTTGCTTTTTACAGATCCAGACTAACACGGCTACCCCTCTGATACTTGATACTATGTTCATAGAATCATAGAATCGTAGGACTAGAAGGGACCTTGAGAGGTCATCTAGTCCAGTCCCCTGCACTCATGGCAGGACTCAGTGTTATCTAGACCATCCCTGACAGGTGTTTGTCTAACCTGCTCTTAAAAATCTCCAATGATGGAGATTCCACAACCTCCTTGGGCAATTTATTCCCATGCTTAACCACCCTGACAGTTAGGAAGATTTTCCTAATGTCCAACCTGAACTGCCCTTGCTGCAACTTAAGCCCATTGCTTCTTGTCCTATCCTCAGAGGTTAAAGAGAATAAATTTTCTCCCTCCTCCTTGTAACAACCTTTTATATACTTGAAAATTGTTATCATGTCCCCTCTCAGTCTTCTCTTCTCCAGACTAAACAAACCCAGTTTTTTCAATCTTCCCTCATAGGTCATGCATTCTAGACCTTTAATCATTTTTGTTGCTCTTCTGTGGACTTTCTCCAATTTGTCCACATCTTTCCTGAAATGTTGCACCCAGAACTGGACACAATACTCCAGTTGAGGCCTAATCAGTGCAGAGTAGAGTGGAAAAATTACTTCTCATGTCTTTCTTACAACACTCCTGCTAATACATCCCAGAATGACGTTTGCTTTTTTTGCAATGGTGTTACACTGTTCACTAATATTTAGCTTGTAATCCACTATGACCCCCAGATCCCTTTTTGCAATACTCCTTCCTAGGCAGTCATTTCCCATTTGTACGTGTGCAACTGATTGTTCCTTTCTATGTGGAGTACTTTGCATTTGTCCGTATCGGATTTCATCCTATTTTCTTCAGACCATTTCTCCAGTTTGTCCAGGTCATTTTGAATTTTAACGCTGTCCTCCAAAGCATTTGCAACCCCTCCCAGCTTGGTATCGTTCGCAAACTTTATAAGTGTACTCTCTATGCCATTATCTAAATCATTGATGAAGATATTGAGCAGAACCAGACCCAGAACTCATCCCTGTGGGACCCCACTCAACATGCCATTCTAGCTTGACTGTGAACCACTGATAACTACTCTCTGGGAACGATTTTCCAACCAGTTACACACCCACCTTATAGTAGCTCCATCTAGGTTATATTTCCCTAGTTTGTTTATGAGAAGGTCATGTGAGACAGTATCAAAAGCCTTACTAAAGTCAAGATATACCACATCTACCGCTTCCCCCCATCCACAAAGCTTGTTACCCTTTCAATGAAAGCTATTAAGTTGGTTTGACACTATTTGTTCTTGACAAATCCATGCAGACTGTTAATTATCACCTTATTATCTTATAGGTATTTGTAAATTGATTGCTTAATTATTTGCTCCATTATCTTTCCGGGTATTGAAGTTAAGCTGACTGGTCTGTAATTCCCCAGGTTGTCCTTATTTCCCTTTTTATAGATGGGCACTATATTTGCCCTTTTCCAGTCCTCTGGAAAATCTCCCATCTTCCATGACTTTTTGAAGATAATTGCTAATGGCTCAGATACCTCCTCAGTCAGCTCCTTGAGTATTCTAGGATGTATTTCATCAGGACCTGGTGACTTGAAGACATCTAACTTATCTAAGTAATTTTTAACTTGTTTTTTCCCCTATTTTAGCCTCTGATCCTATCTCATTTTCACTGGCATTGACTATGTTACATGTCCAATCACTACTAACCTTTTTGATTAAAACAAAAAAGTCACTTAATACTTCTGCCATTTCCACATTTTCTTTTATTGTTTTTCCTCCCTCATTGAGTAATGGGCTTACCCTGTCCTTGGTCTTCCTCTTGCTTCTCATGTATTTATAGAATGTTTTCTTGTTATATCTCTAGCTAGTTTAATCTTATTTTGTGTCTTGGCCTTTTTAATTTTCTCCCTACATACTTGTGTTATTTGTTTATATTATACTTTGTACTTTGACGTAGTTTCCACTTTTTGTTAGGAATCTTTTTTTGAGTTTCAGATCATTGAAGATCTCCTGGTTAAGCCAGGGTGGTCTCTTGCCATACGTCCTATGTTTCCTATGCAGTGGGTTAGTTTGCTCTTGTGCCTTTAATAATGTCTCTCTGAAAAACTGCCAACTCTCTTGAACTGTTTTTCCCCTTAGACTTGCTTCCCATGAGGTCTTACCTACCAATTCCCTGAGTTAGCTAAGTCTGCCTTCTTGAAATTCATTATCTTTATTTTGCTGTTTTCTCTCCTACCATTCCTTAGAATCATGAATTCTACCATTTCATGGTCACTTTCACCTAAGCTGCCTTCCACTTTCAAATTCTCAACCAGTTCCTCCCTATTTGTCAAAGTCAAATCTAGAGCAGCCTCTCCCCTAGTAGCTTTCTCCACCTTCTGAACTAAAGAAATGGTTTCCAATACATTCTAAGAACTTGTTGGATAATCTGTGCCCTGCTGTATTGTTTTCCCAACAGATGTCTGGGTAGTTGAAGTCCCCCATCACCACCAAGTCCTGTGCTTTGAATGATTTTGTTAGTTTTTTTTTAAAAAAAGCCTCATCCACCTCTTCTTCCTGGGTAGGAGGTCTGTAGTAGTCCCCTACCATGACAGCACCCTTGCTTTTTACCCCTTTTATCCTTACCCAGATACTTTCAACAAGTCTGTCTCCTATTTCCATCTCAATCTCAGTCCAAGTGTATACATTCTTAATATATAAGACAACACCTCCTCCCATTTTCCCCTGCCTGTCCTTCCTGAGCAAGCTGTCCCCTTCTATACCAATATTCCAGTCACGTGTATTATCCCACCAAGTCCCTGTGATGCCAACTATGTCATAGTTGTGTTTATTAACTAGCATTTCAAGTTCTTCCTGCTTATTCCCCATACTTCTCGCATTAATATACAGTCATCTAAGATACTGATTTGATTTCCCTCCTATGTTCTCTCTTGTCTTTCCCTTATCCCTGCTATAACAGCCCATGCTCCCTCCAGACTCTGACCCTTCTCCCAGGTCTCCATGTTTTGGACTTACCTGTGGGATTTTGTCTCCTGCTCCTGTCGAGCCAAGCCCTCCTCACTATCCAAATATGCTCTTCCCCTTCCTTGATAGGTGGACCCCATCTCTGCTTAGCAGTCTTTCTTCCCTATTGCTGTGTTACAGAGAAACTAAAGTCCACTTTTGCTCATTACAGTATTCCAGAACAACTGGTGAAGTACAACAGTCACAATTCACTGCAGCAGAATTTGTCATTCATACTAAATATGATTTTGATCATATGATTTTAGCAGCCCACATTACCCACAAACTAATGGAGAGGCTGAGAGAGCTGTACATACAGCCAAGAAAATCCTACAGCTGGAAGATCCATACTTTGCTCTTCAGAGTTACAGATCAACATTAATAGCAGCTATTGGATATAGTCCAGCACCCAATAGGAAGACAACTCAGAACTAGTGTTTCAACTTTTGAAAAGAATCTATCTCCAAAATGGCCAGACATGAGGGAGTAACCACATCAGATGAAAAGGCAAAAATGGGCTTATGAACACTTTTACAACCGATGTCACTCAGTCAGAGGACTGCTGCGTCTAGAACCTGGTGACTGTGTTTATGTCAAACTAGATGGAGAAAAATGATGGACAACTCCAGCTGTCGTAAAGAAAAAAAATTCATTGCCCAGATCATATGTGATCCAGATCAACAGAGGAGAGTTTAACAGTAACAGTCAACATCTACAGTTTGTTCCTTCGAAAGAACAATCAACAGAGTAAGCTCTGCAGATGGCAGTTGTAGAACAAGATGACAACGACTCAAGGATTCCAACCTGACCACAGCCAGTCTTTGTAACTAATGGACAGCCATATGATCAAGTTGTTACATGTTAAGGTTGTGTATTTAGAAAACCAGTATGATTCAGAGACAGTTTACAAAATGATTCATATTTAACTTTAAAGGGGATCGTGTACATTTTGTAAATGGTAGGAATGTAAAACAAAGAGGAAGCTGTAATGGAATGTAAAGTGTATGTAACAGGGAGCTTGGAGCGCTGGGCAGCCTAGTGGTTGGAACAGTTATCTTCCGGCCCCTTGCTTCCCTGGTTGAGGTGCCTCAGTCTTTAAGGCAGTGGGGAGGGGGATCTGGGCCCTCCCAGTCCACCAGGTCCCTTCCCAGGGCCCTGTGTGAGTCCACCCCTGAATAAGGGACCTCCCAGAGGGGAGTCTATGTCCACTGCCCTGGGCTACTTCCTACCGCTGTCCTTTCAGTTTGGGGCATGGCCCCAATAATCTAAGTCTCTGTGGTGGCTTGTCTCTAGTAGTGCCCCCTCGTGGACCTTGGACAGTGTCCTGCTGTGGTCCCAGGTTCCTCTGGGCAGGGCAGCCATAAGTTTGGCGGGACTAGAACCCTACAAGGTCTCTGTGTTTTGGTCACCCAGTTATCTCTTAAGCCGGGTGCTCCTAAGTCTCTTCCACAGTCTCCTTTAGCCAGGGAGACAGTACTTATTTCCTGGTGGCTGCCTTGTCTGACAGGCTAGTGACCCTTCCCCTCAGGTAGAGAGGCAGCTACCTCCTGCCTTGTCACTAGTCAGTCCCAAACTGAGCCAGGCTCTATCCTTTTCTCCTCCCTCCAGGCCTGGCATTGGCTGCAGGTGTAACAGGGTGGGACTAGCTGGGCCTAAAGGCTCCTTTAACCTCTTCTGTACTGGAAGGCAGTTTCTCTGCTTCATCACAGTGTATTATAAAGTTCAGCCATAAGGTGGTGACATACTTTACCTGAGCTGGTAATAGCTAGAGCCACCAATGCACTGAAGTGTCTTAAAGAGAACACATTTCTTCTACGTCTCTCTGGAGTGGAAGCTCTGTAACCAGTCCATATCTGGTACATGATACCCCCTCTCTCCAGTTTGATATGGAAAGAGTTGCCTCAGAATTCTGCTCCTTGGGTATGCAGAGGGGTGAAATTCATCCCTGTGCAGAGGACCAGCACAAGGCATAGGCACCAAATAAACCTTCAGAATAGGGCTGTGTGCTGGACTTCTGTACAGAAGTAGAGTTCAGCTAGCATGACAAATCCCCTTGCATCACTTCTCTGTGGTCTCCTGCCACATACACACAATGAAGGTGAACTGGAGAGTCATCTGCTTGTAGCTTATGGGCACCTACACCAGTGAGGGGCATAACCTATTTCCAGTTTCATATAATCATGCATTTTTGAGTGCTGTCCTCTGTCTTTTGCACTGTCCCATGAGAAAATGCATGTGGTACCCAGGTCATTGCACATTTCTATAGGTGACTGAAAATATTGTCAGATGAAGAAACTGCTAGCAAACCTCTTAGCAGTAGCTTTGCTTAGCTTACTGAAATGTAAAATGATATAACTAAATTACATTATCTTCTCCTGCATATATAATTTGGGAAGCCCTTGTACCAATGTTCTTTGTTATTATAAAGGATTCTTAATTGTATATGAACAAACTTTGCATGTGCTGTGCAGTATTCTTTCTTCTGAGTGTGTACATGTTGATTAGTCTAAATCATGCACAAAAATACACATGGTACCTTCTATCCTTTAAACCCTGAGACTAGGATATAAATGAATTTATTAAATCATCAGCCCAACAAATAGTTGTAACTGTGTGCTGTGTGAAATAAGATAGGGAGATAAGTGAATTAAGGGGATTGTGATGGCTGCAAGATGGAGGGCTTTAGGAAAGAGAACTGAGGCTAAAAGCATACACACCCCATTCCACGAATAAGATTTTAAATACATGTAGGTTGCCTGTAAGCATCACTTTAGATATGCTAAGTTTGGACACATTTGTATCTTGCATTTTGGTTCATAATATGAGTAAAACTATTTGTATATAGAATGGCAGTATTCTTTTGACTAAAGTGGACAGGATAGGGCTCACTCTGTCTGAAGTTGTCACAGTGTTCTCCAGAGGAGGATGAGTGAGAATGGGGAGAGAGGATGGTTTTCACCATCAAAGAACTAAGAAACCTGAAAGATCCGAGCTGCACTAGCTTCTGATAAGTTTCTGGGTGGGCTATGAGGTGCCAGTTTTAACCTACAAACAGGGCCGGCGCAACCCATTAGGCGACCTAGGCGGTCGCCTAGGGCACTGCTATTTTGGGGGTGCCGGCGCCCCATCCGTCCGTTCAATTTTGGGGGCGGGACCTTCCGCCGCCTAGGGCGCCGGAAGAGCTGGTGCCGCTACTGCCTACAAAACCCTAAATACTTTGGGACCTGCTTACCTGAGAGATTGCTTCGCTCTTTGGGCCACTCTGCTGCAGTTGAGATTAGTGGAGGCATTCGAGCCAGAGCTCCTTCTCTAGAGATCGAGCTGCTGTCTGGCCTTCTTTCACAAGGGGTTCTCAACTTTGGAATTCACTTCCCTCTATTAATCTTCTGGGCATATTGCAAAGCCCTTCTTTTTTCTCAGGCCTGGCCACCTGGGTACTATGATGGTAGGTAAGGGGCTGGCAACTGCAGGATGATTTAAATGGCCTCTTGTGATACAACTGGGTAGAGTGTCTTCAGTTTTCTTGTCTGCAAAGAGAAGCTTTTAGTTGATCTTTGATTAAGCAAAGTGTCACACTGAAAACTGTAGATGTTCTAGTGTTGTGTATTAAATTTGGGGAGTTGTCTGGAGGTCTGTAGAGGCATCATCAAAATAACAAACATGCAAATAAAAGAGTCCACTGAATTGGAAGATTTCTTCTATCACCTGCCAATTGTTTAACGTCTCAATTTGAATCAGCATCTCTGTTCTCATAGATACCGAGCTTTCCAAACAATAAATAAATGTTTTGAGACTCCAAGCCACACATGTTAAATATTCATTCGTACATGTGCACTTGCCATTTCCCCGTTCTTATTTATGTATTTACTTAAAATACTGCAGGATGAAGCAAATGTATAGTGGCTTAGTATTCACTACTCATGCATTGATTGCCAATATATTTGAAAATATTGATAACAAAGAACAAATAGGAAGCAAACTTCCAGATTTTGTTTACATCTGTCATCCTGTGATCACTCAGTGGATCTGTTTCCCTTGCCCATCCCATCTCTACACAACAGACAAGGAGCTGACAATGACACACAGGAACAGTGCTTTAGAATTCATCTGTTCTATGGAAGCTGGCCCTTCTGCTCCCATAGTAGATCATACAGACAAGGCACATTACATGCACAGATATCACAGGATAATCTCTTTGGAACAGCTTGTCCTGGTGATATCCTAATAAACCACAACTTCTGGAGCATTCATTTTTCAAGACAAAGATGGTTGCTTAACCTGATGCCAGTGTAAGGCCTGCGGCTTGTCCTAGTTGATTATTATCTAACTCTTTTAGGGCTCAATGCTGCTTGCACTGAAGTCAATAGCAAAACACTCACTGATGTCACTGAGAGCAGGAGCAGGCCCTTTGTGATAGTAGCATATCGTACATGCAATGTGACTAAGAATTTTGTGGATATGGTAACCCACTGCTTTGGCTGATCTACTATAGCAGGGATCGGCAACCTTTGGCACGCGGCCCATCAGGGAAATCTGCTGATGCGCCGGGACAGTTTGTTTACCTGCAGCATCTGCAGGTTCGGCCGATCGCAGCTCCCACTGGCCGCGGTTCGCCGTTCCAGGCCTGTCTCTTATACACATCTAGATGTGTATAAGAGACAGCAGCTCCCACTGGCCGCGGTTCGCCGTTCCAGGCCAATGGGGGCTGCGAGAAGTGGCGGCCAGCACATCCCTCAGCCTGCGCTGCTTCCTGCAGCCCCCATTGGCCTGGAATGGCAAACTGCGGCCAGCGGGAGCTGCAATCGGCTGAACCTGCGGATGCTGCAGGTAAACAAACCGTCCTAACCCATCAGTAGATTTCCCTGATGGGCTGTGTGCCAAAGGTTGCCGATCCCTGTACTATAGTTTCCCTGGATTGACATTGATCATATCCCTTTTCTGTTTTACTTTTGAAAGGAAATCAGACCTTAGTCTAAAAGTTTTCATATTCATATACTGAAAACCCAGCTCTTATGCTCTGTTTCAGCAAAGCACTGAAGCGTGTGTTTAACATAAATAAGAAGTAACTTTCATAACTGATAAAAGGAAATACTTTTTCACTCAATGCACACAGACTGTGGAACTCATGGCCACAAGATGTTGTTGAGGCCAAGAATTTAGCAAGATTCAACATAACAAAAATATCCAGTTATAATAGTTCTTGCTAAAAAGAAAAGTTTTGCAAGGGAAACAAAAAATCCTTCAGGCTTTAAACTGGTCTCAAACTATAGGGATTAGGATGAGACCTTCCTGGGGGACAGGGCATCCCACCTTGCCTACTATGGGGTTTCTTGCACCTTCCTCTGAAGCAACTGGTGCTGGCTGCAGTCAGAGACAGGACTAGATTGACCCATGGGTCTAATTCAGTATTGCAATTCCTATGTGCCTATGCTAAGTATATGCTTAAGTGCTTTACTGAATTGGTCCTTAAACAGGACTTGTTAGGGGAAAAGGCATTGCTAAAAACATTTTTTTTTTGAGGAGCAAAGAAATGAAGCAGGTAAGTGCCAGCCATGTCAGTCTTTTCTGATTAAATCTGAAACTTAGGTAAAGAAAAAGCAGAGAGATGTGAATATGATTGATCTCACTGAGAGAGGGAGGAGAATGCAGATGGCAGGTGAGGATGGGGCCTTGGCTGGAGCCAGAAGGCCTGATCTAGGGCTTCCTCAGGCTGAGCCTTCAGACCAGATCACTATGAGAAAGAGGGAAAGAAGGGAACAGAAATGTGGGAGCTTAGGAGAAAAGAAACCAGACTGTCCCCCCTCAAAAAACAAGGGGACAGATAGTGCTGCATCCTTTCTCCTAAACGCCTCTGTTTTCTTTTGCTTTTCCCATCTGTTTCCTATGGCCCTTTCANCACCCCCCCCCCCCCCCCCCCCAGTCCCCCAGGGAAAACATTACTGTTAAAACAAGCTCCTACAAGCTAAAAAGTAATAGGCATTCTTTGCATGAAGTCCTGGCTCAGTTAATGTCAATGAAGGTTGATGCCATTGACTTCTGCGGAGCCAGGATTTCACCCTTTGTGCCTTTGTTTAGATCTTTATTGAATCATAGAATTATAGACATGTAGGGCTGGAAGGGACCTTGAGAGATCAGTTAGTCCATTCCCCCTCAATAAGTTAAGACCAAGACTACCATCCCTGATAAGTGTTTGTCTAACTCATTCTTAAAAACCTCCAATGACTGGGATTTCACAATCTCCCTTGGCAGCGTATTCCAATATGGTACTTAATCCTTATAGTTAGAAAGATTTTCTTAATGTCTAAATCAAGTCTCCTTTGCTCCAAATTAAGCAGATTAGTTCATATTTTAAGACTCTTCTCAGCTGCTCAGTCTTATTTTCTCAAGACTAAACATGCTTTGTTTTTTAACCTTTCCTCATAGGACTGGTTTCTAAACCTTTTATCAGTTTTTCCTCTCCTCTGGACTCTTTCCAATTTGTCCTCATCTTTCTTTAAGTGTGGCACCCAATACTGGACAATACTCCAGCTGAGGCCTCACTGGGAGACAATTATTTCCCATGCCTTACATACAACATACAACTGTTAACAGACTCCAGAATTATATTAACCTTTTTTCGCAACTGCATTACATTGTTGGCTCATATTCAATTTGTGATCCACTATAACCCCCAGATCCTTTTCAGCAGTGCTACTCCCTGGATAATTATTCCCCATTTTGTAGCTGTGCATGTGATTTTTCCTTCCTAAGTGAAGTACTTTGCACTTGTGACACTGAATGTCATCTTGTTGACTTCAGACCAGTTCTCCAATTTGTCTAGGTAACTTTGAATTCTAATCCAATCTTCCAAAGTGCTTGCAACTCCTCCCAGCTTGATGTCATCTGCAAATGTCATAAGCATACTCTCCTCTCCATTAGCCAAGTCATTAATGAAAATGTTGAATACCACCAGACCCACAACAGACCCCTCCAGGAACTCACTAGATTCTCCCGCCCTGTGTGACTGTGAACTATTGATAATTACTCTTTTGGTATGGTCTTTCAACCACTTGTGCATCCACCTTATAGCAATTTCATCTAGACCACATTTCCCTAGTTAGCTGATTAGAATGTCATGTGAGACTGCATCAAAAGTCTTACTAAAATCAACATATATCACATCTACCCCCCAATCCAATAGGCTAGTAACCTTGTCAAAGAAGGAAATTAGGTTGGTTTGGCATGATTTGTTGTTGCAAATCCACATTAGCTATTCCTTATTACCTTATTATCCTCTAGAGCAAGGGTTCCCAAACTTGGTTCGTGGCTTGTTCAGGGTAAGCCCCTGGCGGGCTGTGAGACACTTTGTTTACCTGACCGTCCGCAAGTATGGCCGCATGCAGCTCCCAGTGGCTGCGGTTCGCCGTTCCCGGCCAATGGGAGCTGCGGGAAGCGGTGCGGGCTGGGCCACTGCTTCCCGCAGCTCCCATTGGCCAGGAACGGCGAACCACGGCCACTGGGAGCTGCAAGCGGCCGTACATGTGGATGGTCAGGTAAACAAAGCGTCTCGTGGCCCACCAGGGGCTTACCCTGAACAAACCATGAACCAAGTTTGGGAACCCTTGCTCTAGATGCTTAGAAATTGATTGTTTAATAATTTGTTCCAGTATCATTCCAGGTATTGAAGTTAGGCTGACTGGACTATAATTCCCTGGGCTGTCTTTGTTCCCCTTTTTAAAGATAGATACGTTTGCCCTTCTCCAGTTAGCTGAGACCTCACCAGTCCTCCATGAATTCTCAAAAATAGTTGCTAAAGGTTCCAAGATTGCTTCAGATAGTTCCTTAAGTAGCCTAGGATTAATGTCATCAGGCCCTGTTGACTTGAATACATCTACCTTATGTAATATTCTTTAACCTGTTCTTTCCCTATTCTGGGTTGTGTTCCTTCCCCTGTGTTGTTAATATTAATTGTGTTAAGCATCCAGTCACAGTTAACCTTTTTAGTGAAGACTGAAGCAAAATAGTCATTAAACAACTCAACCTTCTTGATGTCATCCATTATTAGCTCTCCTTCCACGCTAAGTAGAGGACCTACATTTTCTTTTGTCTTTCTCTTGCTCCTAAGGTATTTATAGAACCTTTTCTTATTGCCTTTTATGTCCCTTGCTAGGTGTAACTCATTTTGTGCCTTAGCCTTTCTGATTTTGCTTATGCTATTCTTTTCTATTCATCCTTAGCAATTTTTCCATGTTTCCATTTTTTGTAGGATTCCTTTTTGATTTTAAGGTCATTAAAAAGCTCCTCATGGAGCCAGGTTAGCCTTTTACTAATCTTCCTATCTTTTGTTTGCATTGGGATAGTTTGCTGTTGTGCCTTCAATATTGCCTCTTTGAGAAACTGCTAGCTCTTCTGAAATAATTTTCCCCTTAGATTTTCTTCCCATTGGACCTTCCATACCAGTTCTCTGAGTTTGAAACATTGAAACATTTCCAGCACCTTACAAAACACTGTTTGATACTGACTTACATCACATGTTTATGAAAGTTGACGTTGTCCTATGAAATTTGCAATTTTTTTCCCCACTATAAAGGGCATTTTTCTCCCCCTGGAAAAAAAATACAGCATTATAGATCAAAAACCTCATGAACTATATCAACAGTTTCATCTATCATTGTGCATCATGAAGAAAAAAACAGATTTTAGTATTTTCAGAGGGAAGCGACTGGAAATTAAATGTTATTGCAGAAGTTCTGTTTATATGACAGCAAAATTCATATCTTTCTGCGTTCCAGATATAGTTATTTTTGGGCTGCCTTTCCATGGGGAACCGGCAACCTATTTAAATTATGGGTTTGTGACTAGCTATTAATGTTTAGGTCCATTGGAGTTATGCTGAAATATATTTTAGAAACAATGTCGTGCTCTGAGTAGCAGACACAGCTATGCCACAGTCCACGTAAATGAGACTTGTTTCCCCCCCCCCCCCCCCCAACTTCATTCTGCCCGGTGTTCTTTCTCTTTCCGGTCTTTGGCAGTTTTATTGCTGGCATGGAACACTTCAAAACTACTTTTTAGGAACATAGGAGATGCCATACAGAATCAGACCAGTGGTCCATCTAATCCTTTACCCTGTGGCCAGTTCCAGCTGCTACTATTTAGGCTAAGAAAGCACATATATACCTCTTCTGCCAGGTGGTTTTGGCAGCTACAAGGGCCAGGTTCAATATCTAGGGGCTCCTCTTCACACTACAAAGTGAAACCAGCTTGAACCTCCACACAGAAATGTGAGAAAACAAAACATCACTTCTGGGCACCTCTAAAAGGCAATAGTTCCCCACTCGCAAGCACTGAGTCTGTGCATATGTAATACCGACAGACCCACGTTGTCGTCGGGTGGGATTGAACCCGGGGTCTCTGGAGCTTAGTGCATGAGCCTCTATTACATAAGCTAAAAGCCAACTGGCTGTTAGCTAAGGCTGTAGAGCAGACTCATTAATCTCTCTCTCTCTGTAAGTGGTCTTGGTCCCACTACATGGGACAGAGCACCACACCCAGGAGGTGTGTGGGTTACACATATCAACAACAAAAACGTATTAAGAGAAGAGAAAAAACAGAATTAATTTGTAAAAACACAGCAGCAATGATTCAAAAGAATGCAAACAATAAGTAAACACCTGCCCCACTGTATCTTAGGCAATAGTCCTTTGCCTCAGCTTCCCACCTTGCAGTTTGAAAGTCCTTTTAATATGCCACACCTCTTTTTCCCTCCCCTGCATCCTGGTTCGTTGTCCAAAGTCAATGAAGTCCCAGAATCCAGCTGGGTATTCAGGTGGACTCACCTCTCACTATGGTGATGGTGAAATAATGTCTCTGCCTCTTCTGCTGATCACCACTGTTGCTGCTACTGTTGTCTCTGCCTGCCACTGTTGATGCTATCTCAGCCACCACTCATTGCTGCCACTAGGTGTGCTATCATGTTCTGAGGTTACTCCACCTAACCCCCTCCTTAGTGATTTCACTGCATAATGGAGACATTCCCTGCTGCCACTGTTGTCATTCACCCCAACACTCTCCCCATGCCAAGTCAAAGACTCAGCCCCCTAGAGCAGCTTATCAGCTCTTTCAACTCTAGTAATCACTGAAAAGAAACAAGGACGTTCACCAAGTCTAATCAGCCCTTTCTTGTAAACACTGGAGAGGAAGGGTCAAATAGCACATCATACCTTTTAAACAGCACCTAGAGCACAGAGGAGGAGGAGGAACAGACAGTCATCCATCCCTCTCACTTTCACTGGGATTTGGCATCACTCCCCCCGTCCTGCTTAGTGTGTGAGGTTAAATGTAGGGTGATCCCCGCTCCCAATTAGGACATATTAAATACAGTTCTGCCACCCTTTAGTCATACAATAAGCATAACAACATTTCCTTACCTCTGCAGCTAAGGCTTAAGTGAATCTTAACCCAAAACAGCCAGAATTTATCACTTTGGCAAAGTAGGTATATTTCTTGGTCATCCAGGCAGAATAGGTGTGTCTATGCAAATACTGTCTGCTCCTGAAGTCTTTCCCCATCAATAGATGGCAGGGGAGAGCTCATTCAGGCCAGTGTCTTATACAACCATTTGCAAGTGTAACACCGGGGCACACAACAATGTGCCAAGTACAAGCTTCTTCTCATACTATGCTAGGCCAGGTGCCTAAATACCTGTGAGGATCTGGGACTTAGTGCCCACATCTTCAAAAATACACCGAGATTTTGATCCGAGACATCAATTTCAGAGGTGTTGAACATCTAGGGCTCTCCAGCTGAGGGTACTTGGCACATCTGCAAATCAAGCCCATAGTCTCTCAGCAATGAGACCTGAAGACTGAGGCATCTAAACCAAAGGATTTAGGTGGCTATACTTGTGGGTAGTATTTGTGTGGAATGGAGCATGATTTCTTTCCTCTGACTCCTTTCTCTTCCCAAAGAAGTTTAAGAGCACCTTGCAGTGCCTCCACCTTCACTAACCCACAAATGAACTAGGACATGAGAGTGAATCAGCAGAGGGAAATGGTTTCTAAGTACAGCAGCGCCACCCACCAGAACACTGCTGGGTGAGTAATCAGCCTTTGCATATATTCAGCTTTATTTTAGGGTAGGCGTGATAAAATGGCAACTGGTCTTCATTCAAAAAGCTCCACACAGTCCTACCACACTTGTGCCCCTGCTGTCACCCCTCCCCCCCCCCGCTGATGCCCGCTGCAATATCACTTATAAACAGGCCTGCAGGCAATGAGCAAGATTCCCCTTAAGATTCTCCTCCTAGAGTCGGGGCTTCTAAGCAAGCAGCTAAGGCTTCCTCGTTCTCCCCATCTCACCGCTTCTTCCGCTCGTGCCCTCACTCCCATTCTGCCTCTCAGTGCAGCACAAGTGGGGAGGAATGGGTAGCTAGCATTGTGGCTTCCTGGCCGTGACCAGCAGCATTTCCTATCCCCCAGGAGATAGCCAAGGGCTGAGGGAGACAGGACCAGACAGCCTACCAAGAAATTCAGGGAAAGAAAAGACTTGGGGAGACTGACCGTTGTGGGAAATGGTCCAGCTGAAAATGTAGAGAAAGGGCCAGGTGGTAGACACAGAGAGACACAATGGAGAAGAAGAAGAAGAAAAAAAAGAGATGAACGAGAGATTGGGACCAAGCCAAAGCAAGGGAAGAAAGGAAATGCTGCAGGACAAACAAGGGAAGGATGGGTATGGTGGCTACTGCACAGGAGTGGGAGTCAGGACTTCTGGGTTTTATTCCCAGCTCTACTGCTGACTGACTGCATGACCTTGAGAAAGTCATGTCACCTCTTGGTGCCTCAGTTTACCCATCTGTAAGGGTGAGACAGCAGTACTGACCTACCTCACAGGTAGGTGAAGCCCCGGAAGATACTGTGATTGATGTCTTATTAACTGTAATTAGAAAGGGGGAGACAGGCTGAATCAGTAAAAAGTCATTCATCTCACATGCTCTGTCTGCAAAAATGTCACATGGGAAGCTACTTAGAACTTGGCAGCTCTGAGTATAATTGCCCTCTAATTCCCACAGTCCCTGAGGCCTAAATACTTTCAAAAGGCCTAGTGTCTTACTAGCATAAGCAAAAATCTGTATTAGTGGTTTGTCCTGGGAGCTCTTCCATGCACCAAGAGACACAGTTCTGAGGAAATGCACAGGAAATCCTGGCAGGTGGCTGCTGCTAAAAATAAGCGTGGTTAAAAATATTTGCAATCCACAAAGGAGATAATAAATCAGACCTTAACATAGAAAGGGCCTGGTCTTGCTCACTTGGACGTCAGTGGCCCAGCTTCAATTGTCTTCAGTGAGAGCTAGAGTGGGCCCAGAGTTATTCATTTTGCAGGGCCCAAACACCCACTCTCATGGGAAGCCCTGTAGGCGGTGAAAGGATTGGAGATTGCTATGAGGTCACAGGCAAACCATGACCAGCTAAAGGTGCTAAGCTGGGTCTACACTAGGTGCTAAGTGGTGTTTCAAATCATGTTAGCTAAATCAATTGTGTAAGGAATGCTCTCTTTCCTAGCCTAGACAAGGCCTTGGTGATTACAGGTGGTCATGTCTTTTCTACCTGAGCTGTAGAGTGAAACAAACAAGCTTTTCTGAGCTGGTCGGCTACACCAATATCAAAAGGAGCAGCTGAGTTGTCTCTGTTCAGTTCTTAATGGATGTCACTAAAACCAATATGAAAGAGGCTAGGTAGCCAATGGCCACAGAGGCTGAATTTAAGACAGTCGCAGCTATAGTGAGCACTGGTGGGAAGAAGTGGAGAGGTGGCACTGCCATATCCTGTGGTGTACCTATTCTGGGTACTTCCATGCTACAAAGAGACAGAACTACTGGTCCACACGGTAACTAGACAGTGCCAGTTTTGTGGGGAAAAGAATTTTCTAAAAAAATCCATTGCCCTCTCGCGTCATGGCAACAGCCTGTGGGGACAGAGCAGAACTTCTCCCGCTGCAAAACACACAGGCCCCTGCCACTTAGAGCAAAGGAGAATCTCTTGGCTATTAGCAGCCTCTGCTAATAAGGCCTGGGACAAGCAATTGAACAGTTCTGAGTCCATCCAGGATGGGATAATGATACTAATATGCACTAGCCAGTTTACTGCAATATCAAAGTGGGAGACAGTTGGGTAGAGAATATTAGTGTGGAAAGCAATCAGAGGTTGAGAAATTAGACATGAATGAGCAATGAGATGCTGGTGCAAAAACAAAACATAACCCCATTTGGGGATGTGTCTAAACAATTGAAATATCTCAGAATATTTATTATGATTTGTTTTTCAGTGCCCAAAAGTGTGTTAGGTGCTTCCCAGAGACATATGATAACTAGACAGGAGGCTGCCACAAAGCACTTACAAACAAAGGCTCCTATCCAGGAAAGACTTGTGTAAGTGCCCAACTTTAAGCACATTCATCATCCCATTGGGTTTAGTGGGATGACTGATGTGTTTAAAGTTAGGCAGATAAATCTTTCCGGGATAACGGCCTAAGTAGATAAAAACAGGAGTGAGCTGGGCTCAGGGATGCAAGAAATAAACAAATAATTGAAGTCATGTTTGGCACATGTCATCTTGGCCCCACTTTTTATTAAAATAGTGTTTTTTCTCTCTTCACCCCCCTCCCGCCATCCTCCAGTTGATTCCATCCCATGTTTTCCCTCCAACCCTCAGCAACTCATTGCCTAGTTTTAATCCTTTCTCTCCACACCCTGATTTAATCTAGCAACACCCCTAACCCTCAGCTACATTCAGTTTCAGCCTCAGTAGGCTCTTTCCAGCTCTAAAATCTATAAACCTAGTTATAGCTCAGAAGCTTTGAGAAGGGATCATAAAGAAAAGAATCTTGAAGGTGCAGGACAAAAAACCCCTCTTATTCCGGGATTTTTTTTTATACAATATTGGCTAACTATAAATAGTAATGCTTGCCACTTTCCATTCCTTTCATATGAAAATCTCAAAGCACTTTGCAAGTGAGAATTTATTGAGGCTATGTAAACTGCGCGCAAGTTCAGCTTGAAGGGAGTGCAAGTCATTGTGCATCAGACAGAAGCGCTCCTTCTAGTGCTTATGCTGATACCATGTTCAGCTGTACAATTGTTTGTTCTGACGAATTCACTGATTTCTGTTCACTCTTCTTCTACATGACTCCATTAATGCATCTTCTCAGTTTGTAGAGAATTGTAACATAAATGGGATGAACCTACATAGATTCAAGTTATATTGAAAATACAGCTCCACAGCTTTTAAGGCTGGCATTTAAGTGGAGACATATTGATTCATTCATCTATAAAATATAATACAGTTCCACATCCAGGCAGAGAACTGGAAGTTTTTGTTTGTTTGTATTTTGGTATTTCTTAATTTCTGGGTAGCATTATTTCAATATGAACATCAAAGTCATAGTGCTCATGGTCATCTTCAGCATATTCTGAAATGAAGGACAGTTAACACTTTGTACAAATTGTGTTTTGTCATATTACGCTTATCTCACTAATGAGAACAAAGGAAAGCAGCAATTAGTGCCCGAATATCAGCTCTAAGTTTGAAAATTCATACACTACATATAGGACGGAATGGCACTTAAATTTTAAAAACTTAGTTACAACATGTCTGATAGATTCCGTCTCCACATTGTGAAACCTTTACTTGGTAAAAATAACAACTCTGAAACAGGAATCAATTGGGAACTGAGCCAAGCAAGCATGGTAGTGTCTGTTGTATCGCCATGTTAAGACTCTTTCCTTTCCCCATCATCCTTCAGTTATGGGTATCATCTTGCTTCTTGTCTCTAACACTTAACAGTGATACATGCCTGTCTGCAGTTTCTTTTGGAAAAGACAAGCCAGTGATACAGGAACAATCACATTGACTTAACCAAGCAAAACCTTCACCTGAGACAGCCTGACAGTTACTGTAAGCACAACTAAGCCAGAGGTTTCAAATACTACATACATTCTTTCATAACTTTTTTGCCCCCAGACTATATTCTTGTACTTCAAGACAATAGTCTATTGACAAGTCTCATTGTAGAAGGGATAATGGGCTCCAAGAAGCTTCTCATTGCCAATCCTCTGCATATCTAACTGCATTCTCATGATGGAGGCTTCATCTACATCAAGTTTAGTGTTGCTGAGCTCTCATCTACTAGCAAACTAAAGACTCAATCTTGCAAAGTGCTGAGCCCCCTGATGTGGGATGGGGCATCCAGCATCTCAGAGAAGTGCTTACCAGCCAGCTACAGGATCAAGTCTTAAAGCTGAAATCAGTAGGAGTTGCATATAGATATGAAAGGAGAACTTAGCCCTAATTATGAAATTGCTTTGGAATCCAGGCCCCAATTAGAAAACATTAGGCTAACTAAAGCATGCACTTCATTTTAAGCCCTGTTGGTTTCAATTAAACTATTCATATCTTTAAAGAAAAGCACATGCTTAAGTTCTTTGCCAAATTGGGGCTTTAGTGCTTTCTGACTGGCTACCATTGATGTCATGTATCACTGAGATTTCCACTTACTTGCATCCGAAGAAGTGGGTATTCACCCACGAAAGCTCATGCTGCAAAACCTCTGTTAGTCTATAAGGTGCCACAGGATTCTTTGCTGCTTTTATTGATGTCATGGTGATATCAGTGATGCTTGCAAGGTTTGACCCTGCAGTGGTACAAATGATGCAGGTTAAACTGAGCTTGCTTGTGTGGCAACTAGGTGAGTTTTTCTGGAGGTTGCCATCATGTACTATCAAATCTGAACTTTATTACCCAGCATCCAAAGGGTGAAGTAAATTGAAGGGAATGTGCTGGTGCACCAGCAAAACACTGTGCCCTGTGTACATTGTGGGGCACTGAACAGCTGGTCATGAGGGATACTCTTTCCTCTGACATACTGCTGGGTTGGCTGCTGGCACTCAAGTTGCCAACGCTATCAGTGTCTATTAAACGCAGCTCGTAAACACACTTGAGTAGCCACTATGCCTCGTTGGCAGCAGGAGTAAGAGAGACTCTTAAAAATGGCAGCTAAGCACAGCATTGCATTTGCTGAATTGCTTTTATGCATCTATGCCCTGACCATCTGAAGTCAAATCTAGAACAAGGATCACAATGGACCCAACCTGAACTGAGCAACCATCTTATTTCAGCTCCTGTTCTCCCTCACCTCTTCCCCCGGCCCCCTTTTGTTTGTCTACTGCTTTTACCCCTACAGACTCAAATGGAAGCTCTTTGGGGCAGGACCTATATTTTATATGCTTTACAAAGCACCTTGCACACATCTGTGTTCTGTAAAAACTCAACGTTCTCGTCAAATTGTTGAGGATTGGGAATGTTTCTTGGCCCTATCAGGTAGCCTTTCCATACAGGCAGTGTCGGCAACCGAGTCATGGGCAGTCTTGCCCAGTGGCGGCAGCAAGAGTCCATCTTATCAGTGAGAGCTGAATCCAGAGGGGGTGGGTCCAGAAGCAAAGCCAAGGGTCATAAACGGGTGTCAGAAACCAATGCCTAAGCCAAAGAGTTAACCCGAGTCACAGTCAGAAAGTGTGGTGGAGAGTCAGAGGTGGGAGTTAGAAACCAGAACCTAAGCCAAAGGGCTGACTGGAGTCACAGGCAGAAGGCAGAACTCAGGGTCTGAGCCAGGAGTGATAAAGAAGCTGAGGGTGGGGCAGAAGCAAGGCCAGAGACAGCACAGGCAGGGATAGGACTTTGCACAGCAGCAGGCTAGAAATGCACTGAGCAGCCACTGAACTGCTGCTGCTACTGAGCTGAAGTATCAGCCTGCTGATTCCTTCAACCAGCCAGGCGGTGCAGTCAATCAGACAGCTTCTATCAGGGCCAGCCACACTCATTAGGCTGCCAGGAGACTGACTGTGCTGCAGGCTAGGCCCCTGACAGGTGCTGAGCAAATGCTGACTTGCTCAGCGCCTTGGCAGCATTTTTCTGCAGAGGTTGAGATTTTTTTTCCCCTTTCAGTTTGTGTTTTGAGGAATTATTTGTGCTGTTGGGTATTTTCCTTAGGATTTGTAATGCCTATTTGGGCGATTCCTATCTATCTTTGGTACCTATATGGACCCCATCACCGTAGTATGTGAGTGCCTCTCAATCTGTAATGTATTGTGCTCATACCACCCCTGTGCCATCTAACAGATATGGACTGGTTACAGAGCTTCCACTCCAGAGGGATACATGCAGATGTGTTTTCCTTAAGACATTTTAATGCATTGCCAGCTTTGACAGTTCTCAGCATAAGGTATGTCACATATGGTGCTCCCCTAGTGGCTAAACATTATAATACAGTTTAACATTCCATTACAACTTCCCCTATAAGTTTTACATTCCTTCCATTTACCAACTTTTACAAAATGTACACTATCACACGGGTCGTAGTTTGCCCACCTCTGGTCTAGACCTTAACTGTTGGACTCATTTGGCACCCCAGTGGACCACCACCTGCCTCCCTACTCCTAGGTCTCCCCAAGGATTGTGTGAGTATGCATATGACACGACGCTGGCCATAAAATTAATATTGCATGATTGCTACGGTCTTCTTTGGATCGGAATCTTTGTGTGTTTACTAACTTTTTAAATAAAACTCTTACCAATTCAGAAGCTTTTTCCTAATTGTGAGTGTTGCAGCCGTGCTCATTGGGGTTTCCAATGTAACCAGAATTCTAATAACTCTAGGCCTGATCTTGGAACTGGAACCTCAGAATGTTAACTGGGAATTCTTAAGTAACTATAATAAATACACAAGCAATAGATCAGGCAACACTGTACAAGTTCTAAGGTAAGTGCTTAAAATATTTTTTATGCTAAGCATTATTATTTGTATTACAGTAGCATTTATAGGACCTAACTAAGATCGGGCTCCATTGTGCTAGGCACTGTAAAAAAACAGAGGAAGAAACAGCCCCTCCTTTGAAGCTATTACAATCTAAATTGATAAAGGATAGTATTACCCCCATTTTACAGACTGGGGACCTGAGGCACAGAGAGATTAAGCCCAGACTTTAAAGGGATGTGGGTGCCAATGGGAGTTAGGCACCTACATCTCTTTAATGATCTGGGCCAAAGTAACTTGCCCAAGGACACAGGGGAAATCTGGCACAGCCAAAGTCCCAGTCCAGTGCTCTATGCACAATATCATCCTTCCTCTCCCTTTTCAAGAATGCACACATAGCAAAGAAAGTTACTGTAGTTCAGGCTTATTGCCAAGTGCCATACGCCACAGGATGTGGAGAGTGGCCGAGCGTATGCAGAATCATTCTTTCAACTGTCTGGAGCTTTTGGTTAACTGGCAACATTTTCTGTTGTTTTTGTTTGTTGGTTTCTTTCTGTTCCATGGTGATTACTTGTGTTTTATTCTTGTCTTGTGGTTAATGAGTCACCCCTGAGTGGACATGACTTTCATCTGAAAACACAAGCAAGGAGCGGGAGCCTAGTAATGATCAGCAGATAAACTCAGTTTCAAAGGAAAGTCACGTGGTTGCTTTTTTTTTTTGTAATATCAAAATGGTCTTTTCAAAGGAAAAGTAACATTCTGATTTGTCTAATTGTTGGGTTCTCTTTTCTTCCATGCTGTGTCTGCTCTCTTATCCAGAGAGTGTTGAAGGGGACTTCACTCCATCTTTGGTGTTATATTCCATGTCCTCACCAGCCCTTCTGCTCTGTCAGTGGTGTTAGCCTTGCGCACCCATTTGACACGGTCTTACACAAACATCTGGGGGCTTTCTCCCATGCTGTCCTTATGCAAGGAAGGACCTTCCTGAACTCATCCTCAATTACCTTCTTCACAATCAAGTTCCTCCTGAAAGTCCACCGCATCATGTCTATGAGATGTTTGCTGACAGTAACACATTTGAGAAGTAACTTGGGTACAGTTTACATAACCAACATAATATAGCTATATATTTGTTAACATAATTGTATGTATGTTGCTCCTCCTCAACTATCCCCTGTCTGTTCATTTACTGGTTCATCTTTAGGTTGTGGAGACCTCAGGGCTGAGAACTTGCTTTCTTCTCTGTTTGGGACACTATGGGCACTACCAAAAATAAATAAAATTGCTTCCCACTTCTGATTGCCTTTGCCTTTGTGTTCTGGGTGAGAGAGTTGGGACAAAGTGAAGGATAATCTTTGAACTGCGCAATCTTTGTCTTCTTTCCCCTAGCTGTTGTGACTTATTAAATAGAGTTTTCATCCCACAAGAATCAAATGAACCAGATCCTAACTTTGTCAATTCATGCCAGCTTGGAGTCTGGCCCAAATATCTTTTAGGATGCAGACCCTTTAAAATTCTGCCCTACATGGTAGATTTGTAGGCTGGATTAGGACATCCAGGCAGGTATAAGCAAGGTCTGATTGAGCTCTCCCCTGACATCTGGTGATGAACTGGGAGAAAAGACCTCAGTAGCAGACTGTATCTGCATAGACACATCTACTATGTCTAGGGCAGTGGTCCCAACCTTTCCGTGTGGCGGGCGCCGGATGACTAGCCGCTGAGGAGCATGGCCACCGGACAAGCAGCCGCCGAAATGCCACTGAGAAGCGGCAACGCCTAGAAGCGTCGCCGCCAAAATGCTGCCGAGAAGTAGCGTCATCAAGAGGCGTCACTGCCGAAATGCCGCTGAAAATCGACGGCATTTCGGCGGCAACGCTTCTTGACGTTGCCGCTTCTCGGCGGCATTTCAGCAGCTGCTTGTCCAGCAGCCAGTAGGTGGGCGCCATGGCGCCCGCGGGCACCACATTGGGACCCCTGGTCTAGGGTATCAGCAGATAGACTTGTGTTGCCAAAGTGATCAAGGTTGGCTGTTTTGGGTTAAAATTCATTTTACTGTATGTATCATATGACTTTTAAAAACAAACTCTGTATTTGTGGATACCCAGAGGTACAGACACTCTTTTCTTAACCTATGCATTACATTTTTTTTTAACATTAGCTTTAATAAATTTTTTAAATTTGAATGCATGCATAATGAAATGTTGTTATCCTGATGGTATGAGTAAAGGATAGCAGGACTGTACTCAACATGCCCAGATTGAAGGGTTCATCCTAACTTTTAATCTCCTTTGCTAAGCATGGGGTAGAGATGCCAATGCCAAGGGAGACTTGGGCTTTGACTCCCCCTAAAACTATTTGATCTTCTTCTCTAGTGTTTGAAGACAGAGCTGGCTAATTTCATTTGAGCATTCTGGTCCTTTCTCAGTGACAATTGGAGCTGAGTTTGCTGATAGGCTGATTTAAGGGGGCTGAGCTGTAAACCTAGTATGGAGATAGCATTGTTGTGAAAAGACAATGTAGAACAGAGCGGTCCCCCGCACTCATCCAGTGAGATCACTGATAACTGGGCTAAGGGGTGGAACCTCAGAACACGGTATTGAAGAAAGAGGAGATGGTGATGGTGGTAGCTGTGCACAGCAGTAATGATGACAGCAATGACAGAAACAAACAGTGGCAGAGATTGCAGTGACACTGATGAGCAGAGGCATCACTTAACCATCAAGGGTGGGAGGCAAATCCACTCGGGAGACAAACCCACCCAAATGCATCTGCAGATTCTGGGGACGTTGCTGATTCAGACAACAAACTGTGAGTGGAGTGCTGCAGAGGGAAAAGGGGAGTGGTTTGGACAGCCACAGGCCACACATTAAAAAACAAACAAAAACAAAGATTGACAATGTCACTCACATAATGGATGGCTTTGGGGGTAATTTCACCAGCAATTCATTGCAAACCTACCACGGTAAACTATTTTCCTCTTTATAATTTCAATTTTCACAGGGAAATAAACGTGAAAGAACCACTGTTCCTGAATGGAAAGAGGACAGAGGGCAGAAGCTCAAGCCTTATTCAGCTTCATAAGTGAAAAGAAGGTGCGGTGAATGGTTGGCTTTAAAGGTGCAATGAAAAGAAAAGAAGACATGGTTAGCCTTTCCCCTGGGTTTAACAGATTTAATTGAAGAGGCCAGTTTGTCATGCTTACACCATGTCCCAAAGGGACCCTCCAAATTTGGGTGTCCAATCTGAGACACTTTTGAGTGTGGTTTTTTTGGTGAGCCCTCCCAGCTGCTCTTAAGGTCACCTGAAGTGGCGGGTGCTGAGCTTCTCTGAAAACCAGGCCCAAGGGGTTTCAAGTTGGGCCTCCAAAACTTGAGGCACCCAAAATTCATGGCCACATTGTGTGCCTATTTATTTTTCCTTTGTAGAAAGAAAAGTAGGGAAAACAAGAGCCCGATCCGATTCGATGCTGAGCACCTTAAATGTCCCTTGAAGGTGTTACAGTAGGTGCCAGACACCTTGCAGGATGCATGTCAGTGTAATGGTTCTTGACTTCTGGAGCTCCCTGGAATGCTGCGGAAACATGCTCCTCAATAACCTCTGAATGAGGAACAGCCTACTGACTTCTGTGCCGAGGGCCCACTCCATGGGCAGGTGGGCAGGTCCATGGCGCCATATTATCCCTGCATAACCCCATCCCCTGCTGGGCACTATGTGCCTTGGGGGGCAGTAGGCATGGAAAAATCTCTATGGTTTCCTGAATGCAAAAGCTGCAGTTCTGCCTAGCCCTTGCATAGACAGTGCAAGGGAGAGGCTTTCGTCTTGAGCCCCACCCTTCCTCACTGCACACTCATGTAAGTACCAGACACTGAATAGTCAGACTATAAAAAGAGGCTGAGAAATGTCTGGCTGCAGGTCTAGCCTCATAAACCCTGGGGTTTACAGCACTGTTTACATTGTCTGAATTTGCCATGGCAATCGTATGATATTTCACGCCCTTGTGGTTTCCATTTCTCTGAACTTGGTCATTGTAAATCATCTGTTGTAACGGAGATAGACTTGGGTTTTCCCAACTCTGCTCTCTTTTGGTTGCAATCTCATCTGAATTTTTAAATAAGAAGGCTAACAGATGAGTGAGAAAATTCCAGGAACACCTAGACATTGCAGGAAGTGATGCAGATGATTCTATATGCCTCACTCTGAGTCAGAGCTGAACCAGTGATGCTTTCTTCATCCATGGAGGGTAGAAGACACAGCGCTAATCAAGCTGCCATGTTTTGTATGAGATGTAAAACCATGGTACTGAACACCTTAGCTATGTAGACATAAACTTCTGGAAGAAAGGAAATTTTGGGCAGTGATGCAAATTGGAGCCGAAATATGGCCCTTTTTGTTTAGATAGATCTTCCCTCCCATAAAAAAGTAAAGACAGAATTATTCTTGTAAATAAATATCACCCCCACAACCAAACAAAAACACCAGTTTATGAGATGAGGTACACAAAGGTTTGAAAGTTAAGAAAAATATAAAGCTGAGTCTTAAAATAAAAAATGATTGGAAGTCAGGATAGGCTTCATAGTTAAGATGCTGTGAACACTCTTAATTTATAAATTATTATTAGCTGTGTGCTAATACCTACTTGTCCAAGCACCATTGTGCTAGGCACTGTACAAACACATAACAAAATGATGGTCTTGGCCTCAAAGAATTTGCAATCTAAGGATAAGACGAGACAACAGATGGATACAACAGACAGAGTGAGCACAATGTGACAATGATATTCTGTATTCTAGATGACCCTTGAGGTCCCTTTTAGCCCTGTGATTCTATTCTATTTAACCTAGACACTGTAATCTATCTTAGGGTTACCTAGAGTAACTCATCACTGTAGTGCCTAAGGCTCAGATCCAAAAAGGGACTTAGGCATTGCAATGTTCAGTGTTGTAGAGCCTAACTTTTATGCACCTAGAAAATCACTGGAACAATATTGGGATTCACAAAGCCTGAGGTTTGCAATGTACACCCAGGGTCAATGGGACTTGCACCCCCTGGCCCAGTGTTTGCAAGCCCAGGCTTGCAAACAATGAATATTGACCCCCGCTTTAGAATTCTGGACCTGGGTCTCTCAACCATGCTCAGGCATCTACACTGCATTCTGAAAACCTGAGTCAAACCAGCCTATCACAAGCTTCTGAGCACCCTCCCCAGCTGTAGCCTCTCTAGCTCTTTGTTTGTGGTGCAGTATGGGAAAAACGTGCCTTTCCACTCTGCATGTTACAGGAAGTTGTTGCAGGCCATCAACATATGCAGCTGAGCTGTCTTTTGGGTCCGTGCTCCCTGCAACTGAAGCCAGCAACATGGAGGAGTCACCATTTGAAGAACTTGTCTTGCTAGAGCTTTCACTTCTGTTTCAGGAAACGGGCAGAACCTCCATGAGATGCAGGTGGAGGTTTCGGTGGCATTTTCTGACCCACCGAAGGCACCTGTCGGAGGAGGAGGTTGAGAATGATAAAGACATGGCAGACTTGATCTGGCTGATGCTGCTCACAACTCCTGGTATAGCCACTGATGCCCCCTATGTAGACCAGCATATCTGGTGCAGAGTCACAGGCACAGACTGGTGGGCTCACATCGTCATGCAGCCTCGGGTAGCCCATCAGTGGGTCCAGAACTTTTGCATGAAGAAAGCTACATTTCTGAAGCTTTGTAAGGTGCTTTCCCTGACCCTCTAGCATCACAACATATGCATGAGGGCAGCCGTCCTGGTCCACAAACTGGTTGCTATAACCAGCTTCAAGCTGGCTACCCTGGACTGCTACAGGTCTGTTGCTAACCAGTTTGGTGTTGGAAAGTCGACTGTGGGAAAAGTGTCTGATGCAATCAGGTGTGTGATTGACCCAAAGGTGGTGGGCATAAACCATATTCCTGAAGTAAATGCTGGTTTTGAGATAATGGAGTTTCCAAACTGCGCTGGGCCCATTGATAGGACTCATGTGCCTATAGTTTGCCCTCCTCAAGGATCACATGAGTACATAACCCACAAAGAGTACTACTCCATTGTTATGCAGGCCCTCATGGACCGGAGGCCAAGTTATGGACACCAACATGGGCTGTATTAGAAAAGTTTATGATGCTATGGTGTTCCACTGATCAGGAGTCCACCTTCATTGTCAGTCTGGGACACTCTTCCCACCAAATGACAACTGGAGTTACTGCTCCACTGTTATTCTAAGGGCTGTTATTCCCTTGGCTTATGAAACCTCCTGATCTCAGAGAACTTGCCAAAAGAAGGTTTAATTACACCCTCAGTTGGTGTAGAATGGTGGTTGAATGTGTGTTTGGCAAATAGAAATCCCAATGGTGCTGTTTACAGAACTGTTTGAACTCCAGTGTTGTCAATGCTGTCTGCATTATTGTAGCTTGCTGTGCTCTTCACAATCTTTATGAAGCCAAAGGTGAGCCATTTTCCCCTGAGTCGAGCTATGACAGTAATGGATTGCTGAACCAGTACACTCAGCCAGAAAGCGCATCTATCACAGCTGGAGCAGAATGCATCCAGCTAATGGAAATTAGGGATGCTCTATCCATTATGGCCTTGCATGGACCAATAGAAGAGGGATGATAGTACATTTATGAATGTGTTTTTACAAAAAAGTAAACAGTAAATAAGGTACTGTCACTGTATGCAATGAATGGAGGGGTTGATAGTTATGATTTTTAATTATGGATGAGAAGACTGTGTATGAAATGGGGGTAGGTGCACTGTGTGACAAGAAATGTGGGTTTTCATCATGGACTGGTATAAATAGATGTATGGAGAAATTGTGTTCGGAAACAGCTTCCCAGTTCTGCCGTATCATGTATTTGTCTTTATTATTCAAAATACTGTACAAGTAGTGTTCCATGTTTTCAGTTTTTACTGATTTTCACTGATAAGTTACCAGGGTTTTTTTTTATTAAAGGACTTCAGTTTTTACTGATTTACACCTATTTATCAAGCTACCCAATATTTTTTTCTGATTGGCTCACAAGGAGACGCTGCCCGCCTATTTCTTTGAGTCCATTTAGTGCGGCGCTGAATTTAATCAATCAATCCTCCACAGATAAAGATAAGGTAAAAAGGTAAACATGGGGTGACGACACAAATCTATGCCTGAATATCAACAAGAAAATCAGTGCTTAGAACTTTTCAAGACAAGTAAAGACAGGAGTGAAGAGGATGCATTGCACTGTAAGTACGGCAGCATTGAGGTCAGCGCTCGCGATGACAATAAAGGAGCATGTCGAAAGCAAGCAACACAAGAAGCTTAAAGAAGAAAGTGAGCTTTAGGCTAAACAATCAATATCAGGAGCTTTCACTAGGGCTTTAATGAAAAAGAGAACATAGCACGAGTGTGTCAATGAATTTGTGCATGCTCTTTGTTTCACCGGACAACCACTATTAATTGCAGAGGGTCCTATTGGTGACTTTGTGTGACAGCAGGAAAAACCCTTCCTAATGCAGATGCTTTAGTTCTAAACTGATGGACTGAATTGCTGGAAATGGGGTGTCTAGTCTGATTTTTGACGAGTCTCCTGATGCTTTGGACCATCCAATTCTTGGCCTTTTGTTTTTGTTTTTTTATTTCAAAGTGAATAAACCCTCATTCTTTTGTGCTGAGGTGACATTTGTCCCCTTTTCTGACACCCGTTTTGTCAATGCAGCAATAACTGACATGTTGGAGATGTACTAACTAACTTGGCCACAACTAACACAAATTCTGCTTTCTACATAGCTAAGTTTGCCCGGGAGATTAAACTCAATCAGAAACTGGAGCCGCTATGCATTACCTGTCCTGTTCATCTGATTAATGTTGCGCTTTCAGCAGCTACTGTTACAGAAGAAATGAAAGAAGTTAAATCTTGCATCATTGGATTCAGGGCCATTTTCAAGCATGCAAACAAGCTGAAGGCTTTGTTTCACACAGTGCAAGATGAGTACAGAGCCAACTGCTGATTACCTACCCCTGTTGTGCCACATTGGTGGATGCGCTTTTACTTTGCTGCCAGTCATGTAAATAATGCGTGGACTGTGCTAATGCATCTCCTAGATCATCCTGAGTTTGTTGGTGTGATGAAGTGGGGGATTTTCTTAATGGTTTGCATGAATAATGTGTGTGTGTCAGTTTCCCGTTGTGTTGTATGTTTAATGAGGTGGTGGGAGAAGATGTTTGTTGTTGCAGATGGCCAGGTGTGACCTTGCCTAGTTGCCTGGACCCCAGACAATGGCCTGGACACTGTGGAACTTAACAACCGGTGACCTGGAGGCTCATCCCATCTTGTGAGTTAGCCGGTTCTGGCCAGTGGGAGGACAAAGGGCTGAGGAGAGAGACCTCAGGTGATCTGGAAGACAGCCAGTTCTGGCCAGTGAGGGAACAAAGGATGGAAGAGAGGGGGCCCTGGTGATCTGTTTGCTCAGGAAAGAAGAGAAAGGACAGAGGAGGGGCTTTTGGGAAGGAGATATATGATGGTCGGCTGGAAGGAGGATGCTTCTGGACTGGGGACAAAGCCAGTGTTTTGCCCAGGAATTGAAATTAAGGAGGTGTTTGAATATACAGGGGGTGGGGGTAAGGGCCGATGAGGGGTGAGACAATGAGGGTGAAGGTCTCTTTAAATATATCAGAGGGATAAATACCAGGGAGGGAGAGGAATTATTTCAGCTCAGTACTAATGTGGACACGAGAACAAATGGATATAAATTGGCAGTCGGGAAGTTTAGGCTTGAAATTAGGCGAAGGTTTCTAACCATCAGAGGAGTGAAATTCTGGAACAGCCTACCGAGGGAAACAGTGGGGGCGAAAGACCTCTCCGGCTTTAAGATTAAGCTTGATAAGTTTATGGAGGGAATGGTTTGATAGGATAACTTCATTTACTCAATAGGTCAATTATGTGCCACCACTGGTAATTAGTACCGATGGTCAATGTTGGGATATTGAAAGTCTTTTTCCTGAGTGTCTGGCTGGAGAGTCTTGCCCGCATGCTCGGGGTTCAGCTGATCGCCATATTTGGGGTCGGGAAGGAATTTTCCTCCAGGGTAGATTGGCAGAGGCCCTGGAGGTTTTTCGCCTTCCTCCGCAGCATGGGGCAGGGGTCGCTTGCTGGAGGATTATCTGCTACTTGAAGTCTTTAAATCAAGATTTGGGGACTTCAACAGCTGAGTCAAGGGTGAGAATTATTTCAGGAGTGGGTGGGTCAGCTTTTGTGGCCTGCATCATGCGGGAGGTCAGACTAGATGATCATAATGGTCCCTTCTGATTTTAAGTTCTATGATTCTATGATTCTATGAAGGTGAGCTGTATGGTACCATAGTAAAAACTGAAAAATGTTTCACGACCATTTTATTAGATTTAACTCATGTTTTTAAATCATTACAGAAATTAAAGTTGGCTACACAAAAGTACTATGAAGCACTACATCTGTAGCCTTCTTGTTTTTTTCTTGTAATTTTGCACACCTCTGTTAATGAACTTCTCGAATGCAATGCGTTCATCTTTGGTGGCTTCTTGTATGTCCATTACTTCCAGTCCTTCATGATATGCTCATGATCAGACAGAAGGTGACTTCTTTCAGAACACAAAATTCTATTCAATGAGGAAAAAGAATGCGTTGCTCAATTGTAGCTGTTGTGACTGGGACTAGAAAGAGATGAATTCCTACTTCTTTCATCCCAGGAAACATAGCACAAAAATGGGTCGAACCTCTAGTGATGATAAAGAAGAAGTTGCAGTTAAATCTTCATTCATTCGTAGTATGATATTCCACTCTGTGTTCAAAATTCTCTATTCTGTCCTGATCACATGGCAGCCCCATTGCTGGTAGTGCCTCACTCCACTCAACTGTAGGTGTTTTATAAGACAGGCATCTGTAAAAGCTACGTAGATGTTGAGTAGAATCCAGAAATCACTATTATTGATTTGTAAGAATCAAGTCTGTGTACTTTTTCAGCTGGCTTAACAAACACTTCTTGTCCTCTTCACTTAAGGATTCAATATAAGTGCCTTCTTTAGTCAACTTCTGGACTGAAGTCTTTGCTTCTTCCAGTACATTTTAAATGGATAGCTCTCTGATTGATCCAGGGGTAGCTTCTACTGCTGGACAAAGATCTACTACTGTTGTAGCAGATGCCTGGATGGCATTATTTAATGACCCAACTGGTTTCAACAGTAGACTTACAAGAGAGAGAATGGTGATAGTCTTCTCTGAACTCAGTAGCAAAAGTAGTCTGCTAGCTGCACTACTTAGATCTGTCCTATGTTGGTAGATACTTTCCAAAGCCAGTAATAACAGCTGCAGTAATTTTAAGACAACAGCCAAAGATCGCTCATGAGAAAGCCAGCAGGTTTTCCCAGGTTGGACTAATTTGAACTTCAGTTCCACTGGATCTTCTATTTTTTTCCAAGAGGTTCAGACCTTTTGGACTCTTGCTGAAAAAAGAGTGTAACAAAGCCATTACATTTATGTCTTTTTAATGTATTTTGAAGAGTCTGCAGCTCATACTAGCACTAGTTGGAGTAGATGCCTCTGCAGTGTGTATAGGAGAGATTAGGTTACACTTTTCTCTGAGCAAAGCTCGTACTCCACTATGTCTTCCAGAGAAGTTTGCAGCTCCATCAAATACACAAGCAGTCATCTCTTCGGGGTTCAATTTACAAGCATTATCTCTTCTAAGATGTCAAAGATGCAGCCAGTAGCAGCGCCAGCTTTTTCGCCGCCCTAGGCGGCGGAAGGTCCCGCCCCCAAAATGCCGCCCCCGACAGGGGCGGCGGAAGGTCCCACCCCCAAAATTACACCGACGACCGGGGTGCCGGCGCCCCCCAAATGTTCGTGCCCTAGGCGACCGCCTAGGTCGCCTAATGGGTTGCGCCGGCCCTGGATGCAGCTGATGTGTCTTCTATAACCTGAACATCTAGAATGCATCTATTGGCCTACCGCGGACATCAAAATAATGTACACAATGACTTAATACTTGATGCCTATTTGCATTGGTGCATTCATCAGCCATGTATGCACATTTTTTGAATGTGGTGAGAGAATTCTTTGCTTTTTCAACTGCTGAGTCACTGTTGCACCGCATGCTTCTAGCCAGTCAGTTGAGTTTTTTTGCAGAAAGATAGTGAGTATTTGCTGGTCTTGGTCAGAACCAGTGTCCAACTTCAGGATTAACAAGTGACAATGCACTTAACATTGGCCTACAGTTTGTAGTGTGTGGTATCTCTTGCTTAAATAGAAAGTATGATGCAACAGCCATGTTGGTTCACATAAACTGTGTTGTGTCTCCAGCATTCTTAACAGCCTCATTAAGAACTTCTAAAATTGGCTTTGACCGTGACTAGCTTATAAGGCTTTCTGCATGTCAATGCAGTCCAGAGGCATGATGTTTTGCAGCCTTTTCATGTAGGTTGTCAGTATTGGCTTGACTGATCATTCTGGCAAACCAAGTTTCTCCACTTTTACTATATAAATCCATGATACACCCACATCTTGAATACCGTGGGCAGTCTGGTCGCCCCATCTCAAAAGAGATATATTGGAATTGGAAAAAGTACAGAGAAGGGCAACAAAAATTATTAGGGCTATGGAACAGATTTCATATTATTGGAAATTAAAAAGACTGGGACTTTTCAGCTTGGAAAACAGACGACTAAGATGGGATCTGATAGAGGCCTATAAAATCTTGACTGGTGTGGAGAAAGTGAATAAGGAAGTGTTATTTACCCCTTCACTTAACACAAGAACCAGGAGTCACCCAATGAAATTAATAGGCAGCAAGTTTAAAACAGACAAAAGGAAGTACTTCTTCACACAACACACAGTCAACCTGTGGAACTTTTTGCCAGGGATGTCGTGAAGGCCAAAATTATAACAGGGTTCAAAAAAGAACCAGATAAGTTCATAGAAGTTAGGTCCATCAATGACTATTAGCCAGGATGGGCAGGGATGCAACCCCAAGCTCTGAGTGTCCCTAGCCTCTGTTCGCTAGAAGCTGGGAGTGGATGAAAGGGAATGGATCACTCAATGATTGCCTGTTCTGTTCATTCCCTCTGAAGTACCTGGCATTGGCCACTGTTGGAAGACAGGATACTGGGTAGATGGACCATTGGTTTGACCCAATATGGCTGTTCTTACATAAAAATTACTTATAATAATAAAAAAGTTTAGTACAGAAACTCCCCAAGATAACGACCTCTTGAGATAGCAATGATGTGAGATAAAGACCTTGGCAAATAATACATTTTAAAAATGTTGGCCTACTAGGAAACATATATTTATATAAGTTTTCTAGTCACAAATCTAGCATTCTGGAGTGAATTCACTAAAATATAGTCCAAAAAACAAATGTTCCTTTAACGTGTCCCTCTCTTCATTAATGATCTGGAGGATGGCGTGGACTGCACCCTCAGCAAGTTTGCAGATGACACTAAACTGGGAGGAGTGGTAGATATGCTGGAGAGTAGGGATAGGATACAGAGGGACCTAGACAAATTAGAGGATTGGGCCAAAAGAAATCTGATGAGGTTCAACAAGGACAAATGCAGAGTCCTGAACTTAGGACGGAAGAACCCCATGCACTGCTACAGACTAGGGACTGAATGGCTAGGCAACAGTTCTGCAGAAAAGGACCTAGGGGTTACAGTGGATGAGAAGCTGGATATGAGTCGACAGTGTGCCCTTGTTGCCAAGAAGGCTAACAGCATTTTGGGCTGTATAAGTAGGGGCATTGCCAGCAGATCGAGGGACATGATCATTCCCCTCTATTCAGCATTGGTGAGGCCTCATCTGGAGTACTGTGTCCAGTTTAGGGCCCCACACTACAAGAAGGATGTGGAAAAATTGGAAAGAGTCCAGCGTAGGGCAACAAACATGATTAGGGGGCTGGAGCACATGACTTATGAGGAGAGGCTGAGGGAACTGGGATTGTTTAGTCTGCAGAAGAGAAGAATGAGGGGGGATTTGATAGCTGCTTTCAACTACCTGAAAGGGGGTTCCAAAGAGGATGGATCTAGACTGTTCTCAGTGGTAGCAGATGACAGAACAAGGAGTAATGGTCTCAAGTTGCAGTGGGGGAGGTTTAGGTTGGATATTAGGAAAAACTTTTTCACTAGGA
This sequence comes from Platysternon megacephalum, assembly GCA_003942145.1. Taxonomy (NCBI): domain Eukaryota; kingdom Metazoa; phylum Chordata; order Testudines; family Platysternidae; genus Platysternon; species Platysternon megacephalum. The sequence goes on along the minus strand of QXTE01000365.1, from coordinate 130,333 downwards.
GGGTGGTGAAGCACTGGAATGGGTTACCTAGGGAGGTGGTGGAATCTCCTTCCTTAGAGGTTTTTAAGGTCAGGCTTGACAAAGGTCATGATTTAGTTGAGGATTGGTCCTGCTTTGAGCAGGGGGTTGGACTAGATGACCTCCTGAGGTCCCTTCCAACCCTGATATTCTATGATTCTATGATTCTTCTCCTTCCACTGCACCCCACTCATAGTTGTTGTCCCTGGTCAGTGGAGACCCAGAGTACAGAGGTGCTTTCACATGAGTTTACCTCCCACCCTGGAGCCTGGGGGGAGCAGGGAAAAGGCACCTTGCTCATTCCCCCAACCGCTCACTGCTCACTCAGGCCACTCCCTCTGACCACTGTTGTTCGTTGTGCTGCTGTTCACTCCACCGCTCTATCCCCAATGGCCCTGTACCATCACCTTCTGCTGCCACTTGCCACTGTGACCTCTGTGAGTCGGTCTCTCAAGGTTCCACCTGGCTCTCAGTGATTTCAGCTCTCAGTGGGGGAACCTCACTGCTAGTGCAGGCTGGGCCGTCTCTTCCACAGAAACACTGTCCTGCAACAGGTTTAAGCACTGAGACCTGATTATCAGTGATTTCAGCTCTAGTAGTCACTTAACAAATCAAAGGACTCTCTATGGAGCCTAATCAGCTCTATCTTTTAACAGGGGAAAGGGGCAGGTCAAATAGTGCCTGTGACTTTTAGGCAGAGCCCACACCACCAAGCAAAACACGCGTGGCGTGGCGTGGCGTGGCATGCTCCTCCCCCCCTCTGTCTTCCCACTAGGCTATGGCATCCAAACGTCTTGATTAGCGAGTGCAGTTCAGGTGAGAGTGACCAGTGCTTAATTTGTAATGAAAGAGGTGTCAGGGCTCAAGCAAGTTTGTTACTTTCATAACTGATGTGGCAAGTCCAGAGGTCTCAGGGCTATGAACTGCCAAGCCCGGAGGTGCTTGAGATCAGCCCTGGAAAGCCCTAGCACAAATTAAGCACTGAGGGAGACCCCCTCATTCAGGCAGGCTAAGCAAAGTTCTGCTGCCCTTTACTCATGCAATAAGGATAACAGCATTTCATTACCCCCACATTCAATACTAAAGTGATTTGTAACCCAACACCAGCCAAAATTGATCACTTGGGCAACACAGCTCTGTCTGCTGGATACCTAGGCGGTATGTTCATGTAAATACAGTCTGGTGCTGAAGCCTTTCCACCCATCCCCTGGTTCATCACTAGCTGACAGGGGCGAGCTCACTCAGACCTTGCTTACAAATCATAACTTGAAATTATTAGGTTGGCCAATATAGCTGAAACAAATGTGCCAACATTGTCATAAACAACAGCAATATGAGGAAGCTAATCTTTGTTAATACTTTTCAAACCCATTATGCTTTTTCAGGTAGAAGTGTTTTATCATATACTGTATATGCTTTTAAAGTGTGTATTAATGTTTCAATTTCAAATTTCCAACCAATGACTAAATTGACAACACTGCATGTAACTGCTTGACCACGGCCAGGGGCAGGGGGTGTTGGGGAAATTCGGGGGAGGAGGGGTGTAAACACCCACTGGAGGGTGGTGTAGGGAAATCAGCAACCTGAGCCCACCTGGACTGGGACAGACCCAGATGGACTATGTTGAGACTTTCTAGATTTGAGGGCCCTGAGAACTTCCTGTGATGTGTTCAGATGTACAATAAACACTTCTGTTTTACCCTGGCTGAGAGTCACTGCAGACTAGAGATCAGGGTCATATTGCTCCCTATGGGTCTGGATGCCTCAGGGGTCCAGAGTGAGTGGACTCACTGAGGGGGCTCATGGAGAGAGACAGGTTTGCTGATGGCTCAGAGGTACAGTCTCAGGAGGTGGCAGGACCTAGCCCCAGAGAGAGAGTGCAACTCTTGCAGAGGGCTGTCACACTGAAAGGGGTTACTCCCAGAGACCACATGGAACCGAGAGAGCATGGGTCCTGTGAGTCTGTGACAGTTGATTCTAAAGCAGAAACTCTGAAGAGACTAGCAAATAACCAGAATGATTGCCACAGTCTGCGCACCAAGGTAATAGTCATTGTTGAAAACTTGGAATCACTGTGTGACACACAGAAAACACTGGGGTTTTCTCCAACTATTGCCAACACACAGGGCCGGCGCAACCCATTAGGAGACCTAGGCGGTCGCCTAGGGTGCTGCTATTTTTGGGGCGCCTACGCCCCGGCCGCCCGTTGAAATTTGGGGGCGGGATCTTCCACCGCCGCTGTTGGGGGCAGCATTTCGGGGGCGGGACCTTCCGCCGCCTAGGGCGCCGGAAGAGCTGGTGCCGCTACTGCCAACACATTTGCCAATACAGATGTTTACTGGATCCTGACAACCAAACTCACAGCTGAATTGAGCACAAAAGCTGAAGGAGAAATATATGGCAAGAAAACCCAGCTGTTTCTGGAAATCCTTTTGACCCTGGAATATGAGAAAACCAAAAAAGCGTTCAAACCCTTCAACACAATGCTCGAGAGAAATGGGAGACGACCGTGACCCATAATCTGAACCCCAAATGTTTGGTGCCAAAGATTCTTTTTGGAATGTCCTCTTCCAGGTTTTCACCCCCTTCTTCAAGGTGAATTTTGCAGCAGACTATGACCGTTATACCAGAGTGTTTCAACTATTTGCCACTAAAGATGAACTTTCAAATCTGAAAGGGGAATTTACTACTTACATGAACGTGCCTACCCCTGACAATGCAACACTGGATGTGCTGGCTTTTTGGAAGAGTCATCAAGACACACCTCCCAACTTCAGCAAAGAGGCACGGTGAGCTTTGAGTGTACCCCCTTATCTATTGATGCAGAGTGCATATTTTCAAAGTTGGACTACCTCCAAGCCAGCATGAGGCTCAACATGAGTGAGGATCCTTTAAAGAAAATTATGTGAACGTACGCAAACCAGGATTGCTGGAAAAACTACTAGCTCTGAGAGAGACAAAATATACCTTTGTACATTAAAAAAAAAGGTTTCAGTTATACTGTAGTAAAATGTATATATTACAAAAGATTTTTGTTTTTCTCCCCCCTCCCCCTGATTTTTCCTGATTTTTAAAATTTTTAACCTGATTTTATCTCAGTTTTAATATTTGGAAAATAAACACTGAAAAATTCCCAGATTTTTTTTTAACAAATAAAAACTGAAAAGCAGAACACTACTTAAAAGCCAGGATATAGAGCCGTAGGCTTTCCTTTGAACCAGACCAGAGTTCAGATAACCCCCGTCAAAATGTGAATTGCTATTTGCCTTGAAGAAAGTCGCCCAGCAGTGTGTAACCTAGAGTGATGTGTATTATGCTTCTCAGAGAGTGTAGCCCAAGGTCGAGTGTGCTTCAACAGCAGCCCTAGGAACTACAAGTTGTGGACTACAAACTGCAGCATGTTGGGAGAATTTCGTGGTTCCTCCCAGGATGTTCCCTCTGCTCCCCCAGCAGGAGGTTTCAGCGCTGACTGAGCTAGGAGCACATAGCAGGCAAGCAGAGAGGAGGCTGCTGGACTGTAATCATGTTCTTTACAGAATAAAGCCTTGTTCCTGGTGGTTTGTCTGAGTGGGTGTGGTCTGAGTTGAACACACACTGACACACAACGCAGAGCACAAAAGGAGCCTCAGGACAAATTTCCCAAAGTTGTGTAAAAAGTCACAAGGCAGGCTTCCCCTATCTTGAACAACCTTATACTGGGCCAGTGAACAGGAGGAGGGGGCTACATGAATCATGGGACTACTAGCCACGGTTGTCCTGATCTCCAAAATGCCGGGTCGTAACAGACAAAATCTTCCTAGGCACCAGTGGCTTCAGTGGTGCTTTAGAGAAGCATCATCCATTCCTCCCAATGTGGAGGACAATCAACAAGTGCCATGGGGACAGGAACTGTCAGACTTAGTGGAGGAACAGAAATAGCTATGAACACTATAATCCCACTATACATATAAAATGATGGGGTCTAAATTAGCTGTTACCACTCAAGAAAGCGATCTTGGAATCATTGTGGCTAGTTCTCTGAAAACATTCACTCAATGTGCAGTGGCAGTCAAAAAGCGAACAGAATGTTGGGAATCATTAAGAAAGGGATAGATAATAAAACAGAAAATATCATGTTGCCTTTATATAAATCCATGGCACGCCCACATCTTGAATACTGTGTGCAGATGTGATCGCCCCATCTCAAAAAAGATATATTGGAATTGCAAAAGGTTCAGAAAAGGGCAACAAAAATAATAAGGGGTATGGAATGGTTGCCATATGAGGAGAGATTAATAAGACTGGGACTTTTTAGCTTGGAAAAGAGACGACTAAGGGGAGATATGATAGAGGTCTATAAAATCATGACTGGTGTGGAGAAAGTAAATAAGGAAGTGTTATTTACTCCTCATAACACAAGAACTGAGTATCACCAAATGAAATTAGTAGACAGCAGTTTTAAAAGAAACAAAAGGAAGCATTTCTTCACACAATGCACAGTCAACCTGTAGAACTCTGCCAGAGGATGTTGTGAAGGCCAAGACTATAACAGGGTTCAAAAAAGAACTAGATAAGTTCATGGAGGATAGGTCCATCAATGGCTATTAGCCAGGATGGACAGGGATGGTGTCCCAAGCCTCTGTTTTCCAGAAGCTGGGAATAGGAACCAGGGTATGGATCACTCGATGATTACCTGTTCTGTTCATTCCCTCCGAAGCACTGGTCACTGACCACTATCGGAAGACAGAATACTAAGCTAGATGGATTTTTGGTCTGACCCATATGGCCACTCTTATGATGAAACAGAACAAGCAAGAGAAAAAAAACACAATCTTCTTAAAGTAAACCTGATCAGTGCACAGATTAGAAGCATAGACATAATGAAAACACAGTACATACATAAAGAAAGCCCTTGTCTAAACCCTTTGGAAAAAAACAGCCTAATCACATGGCAACTAAAAGCAGACAAAGCATTTATTGAGAAATACTCAGCCCACCAAACCCACAGACAGCACAGCTCTAAGCCATCACACCCAAGCTCTTTTTCACACCCAGCAAGACAAGCTTAAAGCTAACCACTCAGACTATACACCCTTCCCTTGCTTTTCTCAGGAAGAACAAGACACTCTTCCACAGCAGAAAGCAGCTGCCATAGAACAGTACTCTCTACTATTTTCATGCTCAGAAGGAAACACTATAACTCCTCATTGTGGTTAGCAAGATCAGCTTTTCACAGCCACCCTTCTCCAGTCACCAACTAGAGAAATTATCCCTGAAAGCATAGTTTTAACCAGCATGGCCCCTGCCAGTCACAGGCCATTCTAGCGCATTGCCCTCTAACTGGTGGTTCCTAGAATTTGGCCTTCATGACACAGAGAGCACTAGGAGAAGCCCCACGTGAGCAGAACCTGTCTCTCAAGTCTGCCCTCAACGGCCCCCTTCCGTGGCCTGCCTATCAAAGCAAAGCTGCTCAAAGCAGCCATCCCCTTTCATTTGCATAAACTGAAGACACAGACAGGCCACTCCACCAATCTTCTTCTTCTCCCTGCTCTGTGATGCCTAAGACAACAATCCTCTAGCTGGCCAAGGCAAGAGCTCTCTAGAAACGCCTGCCTATGCAGTTTTGGACATCCTAGTAATGTTTCTTTGGTACCACAGACCATAACAGAGAAAGTCAGCAGTGGGGAGCCAGACTCTCCAACAAGGGGTATTGAACTTGAGGACTAGTCTCACCATTCTCCAGGGGGCAGGAACTCTCAGCTTTTCTGGAAACCACTCCAGAAGCTTTGACTTAAAAGCAAGTATACATGGCTGTAGGCTTTCCTTTGAACCAGGCCAGAGTCCAGAGAAACCTGTCAAAATTTCAAATTGCTATTCATCTGTATGACCCGCGGTGCCTAGAGAAGCCAATGCTGAAAATGCCAAGGTCAGGGCAGGTTGTACAAAGAAGAGCAGATTCTCCCAAAACTGGTGGTTGACACTGTAGTTAGAATCACTATCCAGTCACAAACTGTGCTTGTGATCCCCCCCACTGGTTATCAAGAAGCTAAAAAATAATAATAATCACACAACCTCCTTTATTGCAGCCCAGTCTCTGACTCCAAGTCAGAAAATAGATCCAGTGATGTAAGAAGTTATTTAAAACTCTATTCACTCCACAAAATGTTCTTCTGATCCTACCCTACCCACATGTAACCACCCTGTAGCCTCCTGAGGGGTCATGCCCCCCAGTTTGAGAAACCCTGGAATAGATAGTGCTGATGCCAATCTGTCTGGGGGTATGACCCAGAAACACATCACAAGTTTGAGATGCAGATATTGTGACGGGTTCGGTCACAGAGACCCCCTTGCTGAATTTGCCTTTGAGCCTGTTTCCCTGCCAGCTTGGGACTCCAGAACCCTGCCTTGTTGAGCCAGACACGCTAGCCAGCTGCAAACACAGACCCAGGACTGGTCCACGCCCCCAAAGCTGTAGATTTTAACCAAAAACTGCTCAGCAGGTCACCTATCTCCAGCACCCAGACACTCAGTTCCCAATGGGATCCAAACCCCATATAAATCCATTTTACTCTGTATAAAGCTTATGCAGGGTAAACTCATAAACTGTCTGCCCTCTATAACACTGATAGAGAGATATGAACAGCTGTTTGATCCCCCAGGTGTTAATCACTTACACTTGTTAATTAATAAACAAAAGTGATTTTATTAAGTATAAAAAGTAGGATTTAAGTGGTTTCAAGTAATAACAGACAGAACAAAGTAAGTTACCAAGCAAAACAAAATAAAACACGCAAGTCTAATACATTAAGAAACTGAGTACAAGTAAATCTCACCCTCAGAGATGTTCCAATAAGCTTCTTTCACAGACTAGACTCCTTTCTAGTCTGGGCCCAATCCTTTCCCCTGGTACAGACCTTGTTAGTTCCAGCAGGCATCTTAGGTGAAAAGCAGGGGATTCCACATGACTCGGGCCTAAATGGAGAGGTTTCGAGGGCCTATTATATTCTCTCTCTTGTGGGCGGAAACTCCTTTGTTCTTCAGTGCAAAATCACAGCAACAAGATGCAGTTTGTAGCCACATGGGCAAGTCACATGTCCATGAATGATTCGGCTTTTTGCAAGCCGATGCCATTGTTTACATGTTAGTTTGAACGTTCCCAGGAAAACTCAGGTGCGGATTGGCATCTCCCAAAGTCCATTGTTAGTTAAGTACTTCCAGTTACTTGAATAGTCCCTTCACGATATGTTGGCCAAACCTCCCTTATGTGTTTCCTACAGAAAACACTTCAAATACAAGCATAAAGCCAACGCTCATAACTTCAGATATAAAAATGATACATGCATACAAATAGGATGAATATATTTGGTAGATCATAACCCTTGTAATGATACCTTACAAGAGACCTTTTGCATAAAGCATATTCCAGTTACATCATATCCACACTTATAAACAAATTTTTATTGAACATGTGGAGTGTAACGTCACGGATATGTTACACATATTTATAACTCATGATACAAAGATGATACATAGATATAAACAAGTTTCATGTTCTCTGTGTATATATATATCTTCCTACTGTATTTTCCACTGCATGCATCCGATGAAGTGGGTTTTAGCCCATGAAAGCTTATGCTCAAATAAATTTGTTAGTCTCTAAGGTGCCTCAAGTACTCCTGTTCTTTTTGCAGATATAAACAAGATTGTCATACTTAGCAAATCATAAGTTTTCCACTGATACCTTACATGGCATATGTTGTAAGATTCATTGCAATTTTGTAAAATTGGTATCAATAATATTATAAATGGTTACCCACATTCCATACAGCATCACAGACTGGAAGAAAGTTGCTCGACTGCATGTCACCTAAAGTTGGTAGCGTGTTCTAGGCTCCTCACAGAGCGTGAATGGTGGGAATACAGGCTGCTGTCCTCCTGATCTCCAAAATGCCAGGTGGGAACAGACAAAATCTTCCCAAGCATCAGTGGCTCCGGTGGTGTTAATAGGGAAGCATTATCCATTCATCCCAGTGTACAGGAGAATAGACAGCTGTCATTGGGAAAGGAACTGTCAGACTTAATGGAGGAACAGAAATAGCTCTGAAGATAAGGCAGAATAAGCAAGAGAAAAAAGACAATCCTTTTATGGTAAATCTTCTGACTACAAAGATCAGGAGCAAAAACCTAACAAAAACAGAGTACACACACAAAGAAAACCCTTCTCTAAAGTCTTTGGAAAAGTCCATAACAAGAGCAACTGAAAGTGGACAAAGTATTTTACTACTGGGGATTTATCACATCAAACCCACAAACAGCGCAGCTCCTAAGATCCATACCCTACCTCTTTTTCACACTAAGCAAAACAAGCTCAAAACTAACCACTCAGACTGTGCATCCTTCTCCTACTTTTCTACAGCAGAAAGCAGCTAGCATACGACAGCACTCTCTACTATTTTCATGCTCAGAAGAAAACACTACAACTCCTCATTGTGGTTAGCAAGATCAGCTTTTCACAACCACCCTTCTCCAGTCACCAACTAAAGAAATGATCCCTGAAAGCATAATTTTAACCAGCAAGGCCCCTGCCAGTCACAGGCCATTGTAGCGCGTTGCCCTCTAACTGGTGGTTCCTAGAATTTGGCCTTCAGGTAACAGAAAGCACTACGAGAAGCCCCACGTGAACAGAACCTGTCTCTCAACTCTGCCCTCCATGGCTCCCTTCCGTAGGATGCCTATCAAAGTAAAGCTGCTCAAAGCAGCCATCCCGTTTCATTTGCATAAACTGAAGACACAGACAGGCCACTCCACCAATCTTCTCCCTGCTCCCTTCTCTGCAATGCCTAAGACAACAATCCTCTAGCTGCCAAGGCAAGAGCTCTCTAGAAACGCCTGCCTATGCAGTTTTGAACATCCTGGTAATGTTTCTTTGGCACCACAGACCATAACAGAGAAAGTCAGCAGTGGGGAGCCAGACTCTCCAACAAGGGGTATTTCCTGAACCTGAGGACTAGTCTCACCATTCTCCAGGAAGCAGGAACTCTCAGCTTTTCTGGAAACCACTCCAGAAGCTTTGACTTAATTGCAAGTATACATGGCCTTAGGCTTTCCTTTGAACCAGACCAGAGTCCAGAGAAACCTGTCAAAATTTCAAATTGCTATTCATCTGTGTGACCCGCGGTGCCTAGGGAAGCCCACGCTGGAAATGCCAGGGTCAAGGCAGGCTGCACAAAGGAGAGCAGATTCTCCCCAAAATGGTGGTTAACACTGTAGTTAGATTCCCAACCAGTCACAAACTGTGCTCGTGATCCCCACACTGGTTATCAAGAAGGTAAGAAAATAATAATCAAACAACCTCCTTTATTGCAGCCCAGTCTCTGCCTCCAAATCAGCAAATAGACCTGGGAATTTAAAACTCTGTTCGCTACACAAAATGTTCGCCTGATCTCAAAAGGACCAGCCACGTTACCATGCTGGTTAAGACTATGCTTTCAGGGATCATTTCTCTAGTTGGTGACTGGAGAAGGGTGGCTGTGAAAAGCTGATCTTGCTAACCACAATGAGGAGTTATAGTGTTTCCTTCTGAGCATGAAAATAGTAGAGTGCTGTCTTATGGTAGGGGCTTTCTGCTATAGAAGAGTGTCTTGTTCTTCCTGAGAAGAGCAGGGGAAGGATGCACAGTCTGAGTGGTTAGCTTTAAGCTTGTTTTGCTTAGTGTAAAAAAGAGGTAGGGTAGGGTTTTTAGGAGCTGTGCTGAACCCCTACCAGTGAAATGCTATGTCCACTTTTGCCCTGAGCAGGGAGCATGTAATTTTAGCCCACCTGCACAGGGCTGAAGCCCTTGGGCTTTGGCCTTAGCCCTGGACCCCAGCAATTCTAACACCAGTTCTGGTGACCCCATTAAAATGGGTTTGTGACCCACTTTAGGGTGCTGCCCCACAGTTTGAGACCCCCTGGTCTAGATAATACTTAGTCCTGCCATGAGTGCAGGAGACTGGACTAGATGACCTCTTGAGGTCCCTTCCAGTTCTATGATTCTATGTACAAGTCACATGGCAAAGGATATAAAAAGGCAGCTACATCTTCTCCATTTTGTCTTCAGTCCTGCTTCTCACCTCTGGAGTAACTTCTCTACAAACGGAAGCTTTGAACAAAGCACTCAATGGCCCATCCAAGCTTCGGAAGTGTTCCAGAGGGACTTTACAAGCCAGCAAACTCACCAATGTTGCTAAGAACCTGATATATGGACTGTGAAGTGGATCTGTAGGTATCCGATTGCTTTCACCATTTAACAACTCTCTTCTCTTATTGTTTATAATAAAACCTTTACTTTCAGATACTAAAGGATTGACTGGCAGCATGATATTTTGGGTAAGATCCAGACGAATGTTGATCTGGTAATGTGGCTGGTCCTTTTGAGATCCATTTTGTGTCGTGAATAGAGTTTTAAATAACTTCTCACAGTCCCAGGTCTATTTGCTGATTTGGAGGCCGAGACTGGGCTGCAATAAAGGGGGTTGTGTGATTATTATTTTCTTACCTTCTTGATAACCAGTGTGGGGGATCACGAGCACAGTTTGTGACTGGTTGGGAATCTAACTACAGTGTTAACCACCATTTTTGGGAGAATCTGCTCTCCTATGTGCAGCCTCCCTTGATGAATCAGCATCCGGAGGACTGGGACAAGTACCTGCCCCATCTGCGGTACAGGGAAGTGCCCCAGGAATCCAAAGGGTTCTTCCCTTTCGAGCTGCTGTATGAAAGGCCAGAGGAGGGGCTGGAGGAGGTTTCAGTTTAGAGCTGGCTGGGGAAATAAAGGGAGTCCCTGAACCGGGGTCTGGGCTTCCTACCCCCAAGATGGACCTGACTCCCCCACACTCCGTGACACACACCCAGCAAAACAAGCTCATAGCTAACCACTCAGACTATGCACCCTTCCCCCGCTCTTCTCAGGAAGAGCAAGACACTCTTCCACAGCAGAAAGCAGCTGACATGGAACAGCACTCTCTGCCATTGTCATGTTCAGAAGGAAATGCTATAACTCCTCATCGTGATTAGCAAGATCAGCTTTTCACAGCCACCCTTCTCCAGTCGCCAACTAGGGAAATGACCCCTGAAAGCATAGTCTTAACCAGGGCCAATCGGAGAGGGGGCCAGGAGAGCCATTTGGCCTGGGCCTCAAGCTCAAAGGGGGCCTCAAATTTAGACACTTGTTAATTTTTTGGCATTTGATAAGTTTCGCAACTTATTTTTATGTGCATCCTTATCGGACCAAAATGTGACACACTCTCTCAGCTTAGAACTGCAAGTTTAAGCAAATAAGAGATGTGATTTAGTAAAAGACATAATTTTTTTGTTAACTGATATAGATTTTGTCATATTAAAGATTTTAAAATGTTCATAAATATTAAAAAAAAATATTGGTTCTGATGGCACAAGATTAGACCATGATGAATGTGTCCTCTCAGAGCAGCTGATTATATACAATTAGTGGCTGGTGCTGGATCAAGTGCATGTTGAAAGGTAGAGAATTGTTACATTTTAATGTCTTCATAGTTTTACGTCTAGTTGCCTAAGGAATTATTTATGTGTGAGAATTCCTCATTATTATCTCATATGGGAGCTAAAAGTAGTGACTGGTTTGTTGGTTGAGCCCTAGCTTGGTAGCTTGGCCATCATCATAGACTTTCGTAGTCTATAGGCCCAGATTCAATGTGAACATTTGTGAGGACAATCTTGTACAGTGAGTTTCGTGAGGACACACGTTTGAAATTTTTTGACATTATCCCTCTGTCTGTATCCATGTCTGTGTTTACTATATATATGTCATCCCTTTGTCTTCAGCTCAGCCTGTTATATTAAACCTTGCGTGCTTGAGTTTTAATTCAGTGATAAGGATAATAACCTGTCTGACTGTTTCATTTTGCGTTCTTAATTAGTATTCCTTCATTTTAAGTCTTTTCAGCATTTGTGTACCATTCAGCATTTGTGTACATGTTTACAGTAAAAGATTTCAAGTGTAGATAAGCTGCTTATTTACAGCAGAATATTTCAAGTGTGGATAGGCTACATATTGACCAGCTAGATCACTATGAAGAGGAGATTTGAAATTGGTGCAAGCAGGAGATGGCGAAAACAACTGAGTGAAGCAGCAGCTAAGAGCTCAAAGCAAATAACTTCATTTCTCAAACCTCTGGAAAACATACCATCCCCAACAAACAATGCTACAGATAATGAAAACTCCGCAACTGCAACAGGTGATTTTTCAATGCCAATACTTGAACATGAGGACAGTAGTCAAGAAGGAGATGTGCGAACTATAACAGATGCAGCTGAAGATCCTGTGTACGATCAAGAAACTCAACAGCAACAGGAAGATGTAGATCTTACGCAGCAAGAGTAATTCATGAGTACTACAGGTTTGACTGTGACTGACATTGGAATTATTGACAAGAGCAATGCTTCCCAAATGCAATCTTTTCTTCAAATTAGTTGTTTTGAAATTCCAAGTAACATTCCACGAGATGATGATAATCATGCTTTCCCTACTCGTCTGCTGACAAAAACTCTTCCAAATGGTGAGATCTGCATAAGAGACTGATTATGCTGGAGTACAGAAAAACAATCTCTGTACTGTGCACCCTACTTCATTTTGAACAAAAGTGCTGCAAATGCATCAGTTCTCTCTGATCAATCAGGATGGAGTATCAACAGAGGTTGGAGGAAGTTGAAAGACCAAATATCATCACATGAGAGTTCAATGTCACACAAAGAAAACTATGTTGCATGGAAATCAGCCAGCAGGGCAGCATCAGCTGAAAGTTCAGTTGAGAATTTACTCTTGACTGAACTCTCTACAGACACTAATAACTGGAAAAAACTTCTTGAGCACATCCTGAATGTCATCCTTTTTCTTTCTGAGCAGGGATTGGCTTTCTTTGGTTCCAGTCAACATATTGGTGATTGTGCAAATGGAAACTTTCTAGGCATAGTTGAGCTCTTCAGCAAATATGACCCACTTTTATCGGAGCATGTTAAATGTGTTCGAGAATCGCAAGAGAGTCAACAGCACATGCAAACCCATTATCTCTCCACACGCATACAAAACGAGTTTATTGAGCTATGTGGGTCATTTGTACAAACAATTCTTGATGAGATTCGAAATGCCAAGTATTTTTCAATCATCGTTGATACCACTCCATGTTCTCACAAGGAACAGACTACTATGGTTATTCGATATATTAAGATTGTAGACAGCTCAAAATTTTCAATTGAAGAAAGGTTTATTTTGTTTGATAATTTCACGAGAAAAACTGGAAAAGAAATCGCTGCTCGAGTACTAGCAATTCTAGAAGGTTTTAAGTTAGATTTTCAAGTCTGCATTGGTAAAGCCTATACCAATGGATCTAATATGGCTGGGAAGTACAAAGGTGTGCAAGCAGTTCTGCTTGAGCATAATTCAAACTGTATTTTCATCAGCTGTGGAAACCACACACTAAACCTTGTAGGTGTTGACTGTGCTGAATCATGCAAGGAGGCAATTACTTACTTTGGAACTGTTCAGCAAATGTACAATCTCTTCAGAAGCAGTCCCCAAAGGTGGGAAATTCTGAAGCAATATCTTCCTGTTCCACTGCATGGGATGTCCAAAACTAGATGGTCTGCATGGATTGATGGTGTTCAACCAGTTGCGCAGCATTTGAATTCAGTGAGAATGGCTTTAAATGAANTCAACCAGTTGCGCAGCATTTGAATTCAGTGAGAAAGGCTTTAAATGAGCTTGAATCTCTCGATCTCACTGCACAGGCTCGAACTGAACTTCAGTCTAAATTCAGAAGCACATGTCCAAATTTGAATGAATTCTGATGTCATCTTTGTGGATGAAGCTACTTACAATGATCCACCAAACTTATCTGGTAGTTGAAGCACGCAATGCTACACTTGATCTTGAGAGGGATAACATTGAAAGTCTTATCAATGACATTCAACAGATTCATGAACAATGGGATGCAATCCTGACTGAGTCCAAATCAGTAGCACAGAATATTGGCATTTCTTCTGAGTTCTCCACCAATCGCAACTTATCTACTGAATCTGATGCCGAGCAGCATTATAGGGTCAGTGTCTTCCTTGTCATCACTGACTCTATTCAATCAGGTCTTACATATCGATTTGAGTCACTGCGCCTAATTTGTACCCTTTTTGGGTTTCTTTGGCAGTTCAACAGACTGAGTAATGAGGATCTACTTTCTGCAACTGAACAATTTCAGCAACAGTACAACAAAGAAATCTCAAAAGATCTCAATGACGAGGTCATCTTCCTCAAACGAATATATTCAACGAACTTTAAATTGTATTGCAAGGCAAAAGAATTGCTTCAAGAAATACTCAAACTTGGACTCTCGAAGGTGTTTCCTAATATCACAATTGTACTGTGTGTTTTTGTCAGTTTGCCTGCATCAGTGGCTTCAGATGAATGCACCTTCAACATGTTGAAGCAAGTAAAGAACTATACTGTTCAACTATGGAACAGGAGCATTTGAATGGGCTTGCTATGCTTAATATCAACTGTGATATTGCATGAAAGCTAGATTTTTTCCTCAATAATTAGAGCATTTGCACAGAAAAAGGCTAGAAAAGCATTGGTTAAATAAAAAAATATTCAAATTAAATCTCTCTCTTTTTTTGGTGGTCTAATTTGTTTTTGTGTGGTATCAATTTATATTTTCATTATGGCTAAGGGCCTTAAAAGCTGAAAATAGCCTAGCCCTCTTTAAAGCTCTGAGAGGACCTGACCTTAACTAGCATATTGCCTGCCAGTCAAAGGCCATTCTAGCGCATTGCCCTCAAACTGGTGGTTGCTACAATTTGGCCTTTACGAGACAGAGAGCACTACGAGAAGCCCCACATGAGCAGATTCTGGCTCTCAACTCTGCCCTTCACCGCTCCCTTCCGTAGGCTGCCTACCAAAGCAAAGCTGCTCAAAGTAGTCATCCTCTTTCATTTGCATAAACTGAAGACACAGACAGTCCACGCCCCCAAAACTGCAGATTTTAACCAAAAACTGCTCAGCAGGTCACCTATCTCCAGAACCCAGACACCCAGTTCCCAATGGGACCCAAACCCCAAATAAATCCATTTTATTCTATATAAAGCTTATACAGGGTAAACTCATAAATTGTCCGCCCTCTATAACACTGATAGAGAGATATGCACAGCTGTGTGCTGCCCCAGGTATTAATCACTTTCTCTAGGTTAATTAATAAACAAAAGTGATTTTATTAAGTATAAAAAGCAGGATTTAAGTGGTTTCACGTAATAACAGACAGAACAAAGTAAGTTACCAAGCAAAATATAACAAAACACGCAAGTCTAAGCCTAATACATTAAGAAACTGAGTACCAGTAAATCTCACCTTCAGAGATGTTCCAATAAGCTTCTTTCTAGTCTGGGCCCAATCCTTTCCCCTGGTACAGACCTTGTTAGTTCCAGCAGGCATCTTAGGTGAAAAGCAGGGGATTCCACATGACTGGGGCCTAAACGGAGAGGCTTCCAGGGCCTTTTATATTCTCTCTCTTGTGGGCAGAAACCCCTTTGTTCTTCAGTGCAAAATCACAGCAACAAGATGCAGTTTGTAGCCACATGGGCAAGTCACATGTCCATGAATGATTCCGCTTTTTGCAGGCCGATGCCATTGTTTACATGTTAGTTTGAACGTTCCCAGGAAAGCTCAGATGTGGATTGGCATCTCCCAAAGTCCATTGTTAGTTAAGTACTTCCAGTTACTTGAATAGTCCCTTCACGATATGTTGGCCAAACCTCCCTTATGTGTTTCCTACAGCAAACACTTCAAATACAAGCATAGAGCCAACGCTCATAACTTCAGATATAAAAATGATACATGCATACAAATAGGATGAATATATTCGGTAGATCATAACCTTTGTAATGATACCTTACAAGAGACCTTTTGCATAAAGCAATTCCAGTTACATTATATTCACACTTATAAACAAAGTTTTATTAAACATATGGAGTGCAACATCACAGATATATTACACATACATCTCTACCTCGATATAACGCTGTCCTCGGGAGCCAAAAAATCTTACCACGTTATAGGTGAAACCGCGTTATATTGAACTTGCTTTGATCCACCGGAGTGCGCAGCCCCACCCACCCAGAGCACTGCTTTACCGCGTTATATCCGAATTTGTGTTATATCGGGTAACGTTATATCGAGGTAGCGGTGTATTTATAACTCATGATACAAAGATGATACATGCATATAAACAAGATTGTCATACTTAGCAAATCATAACTTCCACTGATACCTTACATATCTTGTAAGATTTATTGCAATTTTGTAAAATTAGTATCAATAATATTATAAATGGTCATCCACATTCCATACAGCATTACAGACTGGACGAAAGTTGTTCAGCACACCAAACCCACAAACAGTATAGCTTCTAAAAGCCATATGCTAGCTCTTTTTCACACCCAGCAAAACAAGCTTAAAGCTAACCACTCAGACTATATACCCTTCCCCTGCTCTTCTCAGGAAGAACAAGACAATCTTCTACAGCAGAAAGCAGCTGCCATAGAACAGCATTTTCTGCTATTTTCGTGCTTAAAAGGAAACACTACAACTCCTCATTGTGATTAGTAAGATCAACTTTTCACAACCACCCTTCTCCAGTCACCACCTAGAAAAATAATCCCTGAAACCATAGTCTTAGCCAGCATGTCCCCTGCCAGTCACAGGCCATTGTAGTGCATAGTCCTCTAACTGGTGGTTGCTAGAATTTGGCCTTCACGAGAGAGAGAGAGCACTACGAGA
This sequence comes from Platysternon megacephalum, assembly GCA_003942145.1. Classification (NCBI taxonomy): domain Eukaryota; kingdom Metazoa; phylum Chordata; order Testudines; family Platysternidae; genus Platysternon; species Platysternon megacephalum. The sequence goes on along the minus strand of QXTE01000365.1, from coordinate 113,496 downwards.
AGCCCCACGTGAGTAGAACCTGTCTCTCAACTCTGCCCTCCATGGCTCCCTTCTGTAGGGTGCCTATCAAAGCAAAGCTGCTCAAAGCAGCCATCCCCTTTCATTTGCATAAACTGAAGACACAGTCAGGTCACTCCACCAATCTTCTCCTTCTCCCTGCTCTGTGATGCCTAAGACCACAATCCTATAGAGTCTTTCTCACAGGCTTTCTCTGGTTCAGTGACTTTACATATTTATCCAAGGCAGATAAAGAGCTGGGCTAAAAAAGGGAGTGATGTGGGTCACAGTGGTGTCTAAAACTGGGACTTAAGTGTCTAAATCGGAGTGCTATTCCTGCTCACTGTCATCTATAGACTAGTAAGAACAGGTTTATATGGTAACCCTGATGACATAGTTGCTGAATAATTTAAAACAGAACATGCAGGGGGGGTTGTAACTACAGAGAAATACCTGACTAATCTGGACTTTAATCTTCACACTTTATCATTCATTCAAACAGTCTGATCCAAAAATCTGTGGGATCCTTAGCACCTCTCAGCTCTCCTGCACTCCTCCCCTGATGCAGACCATGTAAGGGAAACTGCCCAGCAGGCACAGGGCTCCTGGCATCACAGCTTGCCCTGCCCTCTCCACACCCCAACGTTCATCTGCAGGGAGGAAGCAGGGCTAAGTGAGAAATCTGAGTGCCCCACTCCCCCACCACCATGTGTTGCCTCTGCAACATATCCAGTTTTGGGGGGGGCAATGCCCCCCAAACTCCTAATCACCACCCACGCTGCCACTGCTGGGTAGGTGCTTTAATCTACTGGGCTAAAGGTTATAAAGAGGGCACTGCCACCTCTTCCTGAGGCAGTACTGTGGTGTGAAAGGCATGTGTAGGATCTTGCTGGATTGGGACCCACAGGCGAGACAGGTGAGGGAATGCCTAGTTTGAGGGCACACAAATATAAATGATAATGAAATGGCTGCCATGTTTCTCCCTCCAAATTGGGGGTTCCCTATTATACAAATCTTTTGATCATTTTGTTAATCTAATAGTTCAAGACTTTCTAACAATGAGAAATGACATGAAATTCTATAAACTTTGCTGTTTATATTAAAAGAGGTATGCTATTGCTCATTGTCCAAGTAATGCAGAGCTCTTTATACACCAACAAAAAAATTAGCTAAGCACCAAAAGCTGCTTGAAATCGATAAACTTTAAAGCTGTGCATGAAAAAGTGGTGCTGATTTAGCAATCCAAATTGTATTTGGAAGAATATTTTATCATCAAACCATTAGGACATAACAAAAAGGCTCCTGCCATAAAAGATTGACACAAATTGACCCTTGTTGCAGATTTCCTCCCTCAAGCATATAACATGTACAAAAAGCTACAGAAGCAATTTTAAATATACATATTTTACCATGACAAGGTATGTGAGATAATATCTTTTATTGGACCAACTTCTGTTGGTGAGAGAGACAAGCTTTCAGGCCACATAGAACTGTTCTTCAGGTCTGGGAAAGGAACTCCGAGCATCACAGCAGAATGCCAGATGGAACAGATTGTTTAGCATAAGAAGTTAGCACATATTGTAAGGGAGCATTCAAGGTAGAGTGACCTGTTAACACCTCTGCGGTTATAGGACACAAAGAGGGGGTTAGTGGGTTGCAGATTGTTGTCTCTGTTCAGTCCATGATTTTTGGTGTCTAGCAGAGTGATTAATTTAAGCTCCCAGGCTCATCTTTTGAATGTGTTCCCCAGGTTTCCTTTGAGGATGGAGCCTGATAGGTCAGATAAAGAGTGATCGCATTGTGAAAAGTGTTCATCACCAGGGCCGACGAGAGGGGGGGAAGCCGGTACAAATTACCGGGGCCCGGTGGTCCAGAAGGGGACCCGGGGCCCGGCTTCCCCAGCTTTCCCCCGCTCTCATCGGCCCTGTTTAGCTGGTACGCCCTTGCTGGGGGGCCCGAAAAAATTTTTTCACCAGGGCCTGAACCCGCTCTCGGCGGCCCTGTTCATCACAGGTGGTAGGGTGCAGAGCCGTAACAAGGAATTTTTGCACCCGAGGCAAGGGCCGGCTCCAGGCTCTTCGGCGGCAATTCGGCGGCGGGTCCCTCAGTCCCTCTCGGAGGGAAGGACCCGCCGCCGAATTGCCGCTGAAGAATGAGTGAAGTGGCGGCGGCAATTCGGCGGCAGGTCCTTCCCTCCGAGAGGGACTGAGGGACCCGCCACTGAATTGTCGCCGAAGAAGCGGCGGTGGTAGAGCTGCCGCCGAAGCGCCGCCTATCGCGGCTTTTTTTTTTCTCCGCCCCACTTGGGCGGTAGAGCTGCGCCCCTTCGCTTTGTGCGCCTGAGGCAAGTGCCTCACTCGCCTCGCCCTTGTTACGGCACTGGTAGGGTGTTTTTGTCTTTTATCATGTGTGAGTTCATTCGAGAGTGTAATGATTGTCTGGTTTCACCCACATAGTTGTTATTGGGGCATTTAGTGCACTGGATGACAGTGGCGCTGGAACAGGGGGACCCAGGGGGCCATGGCTCTCCCTCTTTTTGAAAGTGGATGGGCCTGGTCCGTCCACTTTTTGCCACGGCGGACCCTGCCTCCTTCCCCTCCTGTTCCCCTGTGTCCCTGCTCCTGGGGCTCCCCGCCCAGGACAGATGGAGGTGGAGGGTCTGGATTCCGCACCAGCTCCCCACAGCTGCCTGCGCGGCTCTTACCCCAAGCCAGTTCCAGCCGAGGGGCGGGGCCTCGGAACCGCAACCTGGCCATGGTAAGAGCTGTGCAGGCAGCTGTGGGGAACTCTCCACCTGCCTGCAGTGCAGGGGGCCCAAGCAGCCCCTGTCCCCACCCCCTGGGCCCCTCACCCCAGGCAGGTGGAGAGTTCACGCCATGGCTGCCTCTTGGGGGAGAGCAGGGGTGGGGCGGGGCCTTGGGAAAAGGTAGGGAGGGCTTGGGGGAAGAGGAGGGACCTTGGGGGGAAGGGGCAGGATGGGGGCATGGCCTTTGGGGGAAGACAAGGGGCGTTGGGGGAAGGGGTGGGGTGGAGGTGGGGCCCCCGGCCCCCCCACTTTTGGGAAGGCTCTGCCGCCCCTGTGTTGTGATGGCATGTGTAGGATCCATGGATCCTGAAAGGTGTGTTGTGGGGGGTGTTGATCATTGTAGAAGTGGAGCTATGTCTGCAAGTATGTCAAGCTTTGCGACCAGGGGCTGCGGCTTTGCGACCAGGGGCTGCTAACAGGGAGTTTCGCAAGGGAGTTCTCCAGGTGAAGGAGGAGCTAATACAGCATCTGTGGGGTAAGTGACTGTCTGTAGTGTGTGTTTGTTTGTGATTGGGGGTTACTTGCTGTGTGCTGAGCTTGTGTTTGTCAGTCTGTTTGTTTGTTTGGTTGTTTGAGGGACCGTGTGCTCTGGCTGGCAGTTGGAGGCAGGTCTGAAAGGTCGAAGCCTCTGGTAATTGGCTGAGCCTTAATCAGTGGGCGGGGCATTCACTCAGGCCAGGGCTTTATAAAGCCGCGCACAAGCGACCAGGGAGCTTTGCGAACAGGGGCTGCTAACAGGGAGTTTCGCAAGGGAGTTTAGAAGGGGAGTGGGAAGGGAGTGGGAGCCCCTCGCCGGTCGTAACCCCTTCCACGTGCCCCCCCCCCAGAACCTTTTTGCGAACAGGGGCTGCTAACAGGGAGTTTCGTAAGGATTGTTTGATTGCTTGTTTGATCAGTTTGCTTTGGGAGTGCTTTGTTCCAGCTGGGCCTGACTGTTATAAAAAGACAGTCAGCTGCGAACCAGCTGAGCAGCGAACAGCAGAGAGGCAAACAGAAGGAGTTTGCCTGGAGAGAGCCCCTAGAAGGAAGAGACCATGGATGCTGAGCAAACAGCTGTTGTGACCTGCACAGGATGCGCCATGTTCGTCTTCCTTCCACAGGATAGAAGTGACTATACCTGTACAAAGTGCAAGCTGATCTCCATCTTGGAAGAGAAGATTCAAGGTCTGGAGAAACGGATATCAACCCTGCGTTCCATAAAAGAAAATGAGGATTTCCTGGATAGACATCAGGATCAGCTTCAGCGGGCACTATGTTCTGAAGATTCAGAGCAGGCTACGCAGCGGGGACAGAAGGCCAGCGAGGATAACTGGCGGCATGTGACTTCCAGAAGAGGAAAGGGTACCAGAAACATCCATGTACCAGAAACACAGATACAGGTGAGCAACCGTTTTCATGTTCTCTCTGCAGGTACTAGTGCAGAGTGTGGAGTGGAAGATACGTCTGAGGGAACAGAGCAGAAGGAGACTCCACTGATTGGAAGGCATGAGATGCGCCGTCCTAGGGATGGGGGTTCCACGACCACCACTCCCAGGAGGAGGAGGAGGGTGGTGGTGGTCGGGGACTCTCTCCTCAGGGGGACTGAGTCATCTATCTGCCGCCCTGACCGGGAAAACCGAGAGGTGTGCTGCTTGCCAGGGGCTAGGATTCAAGATGTGACGGAGAGACTGCCGAGACTCATCAAGCCCTCGGATCGCTACCCCTTCCTGCTTCTCCACGTGGGCACCAATGATACTGCCAAGAACGACCTTGAGCGTATCACTGCAGACTACGTGGCTCTGGGAAGAAGGATAAAGGAGTTTGAGGCGCAAGTGGTGTTCTCGTCTATTCTCCCTGTGGCAGGAAAAGGCCAGCGTAGAGACCGTCGAATCGTGGAAGTCAACGAATGGCTACGCAGATGGTGTCGGAGAGAAGGGTTTGGATTCTTCGACAATGGGATGGTCTTCCAAGAAGAAGGATTGCTTGGTAGAGACGGGCTCCACCTCACGAAGAGAGGGAAGAGCATCTTTGCAAGCAGGCTGGCTAACCTAGTGAGGAGGGCTTTAAACTAGGTTCACCGGGGGAAGGAGACCAAAGCCCTGAGGTAAGTGGGAAAGTGGGATACTGGGAGGAAGCACAAGCAGGAGACCGCAAGAGGGGAGGACTCCTGTCTCAGACCGAGAAAGCGGGACAATCAGCGAGTTATCTCAAGTGCCTATACACAAATGCAAGAAGCCTGGGGAACAAGCAGGGAGAACTAGAAGTCCTGGCACAGTCAGGGAATTATGATGTAATTGGAATAACAGAGACTTGGTGGGATAACTCACATGATTGGAGTACTGTCATGGATGGATATAAACTGTTCAGGAAAGACAGGCAGGGCAGAAAAGGTGGGGGAGTTGCTTTGTATGTAAGAGAGCAGTATGACTGCTCAGAGCTCCAGTACGAAACTGCAGAAAAACCTGAGTGTCTCTGGATTAAATTTAGAAGTATGAACAACAAGGGTAATGTCGTGGTGGGAGTCTGCTACAGACCCCCAGACCAGGGGGATGAGGTGGACGAGGCTTTCTTCCAGCAACTAACAGAAATTGCTAGATCACAGGCCCTGGTTCTCATGGGTGACTTTAATCACCCTGATATCTGCTGGGAGAGCAATACAGCAGCTCACAGACAATCCAGGAAGTTTCTGGAAAGTGTAGGGGACAACTTCCTGGTGCAAGTGCTGGAGGAACCAACTAGGGGAAAAGCTTTTCTTGACCTGCTGCTCACAAACAGGGAAGAAATAGTAGAGGAAGCAATAGTGGATGGGAACCTGGGAGGCAGTGACCATGAGATGGTCGAGTTCAGGATCCTGATACAAGGAAGAAAGGAGAGCAGTAGAACAGAGACCCTGGACTTTAGAAAAGCAGACTTTGACTCCCTCAGGGAACTGATGGGCAAGGTCCCCTGGGAGAATAACATGAGGGGGAAAGGAGTAGAGGAAAGCTGGCTGTATTTTAAAGAAACCTTATTGAGGTTGCAGGAACAAACCATCCCCATGTGTAGGAAGAAAAGTAAATATGGCAGGCGACCAGCTTGGCTTAACAGTGAAATCCTTGCTCGTCTTAAACACAAAAAAACAGCTTACAAGAAGTGGAAGATTGAACAAATAACCAGGGAGGAGTATAAAAGTATTGCTCAGGCATGCAGGTGTGAAATTAGGAAGGCCAAATCACACTTGGAGTTGCAGCTAGCCGGAGATGTTAGGAGTAACAAGAAGGGTTTCTTTAGGTATGTTAGCAACAAGAAGAAAGTCAAGGAAAGTGTGGGCCCCTTGCTGAATGAGGGAGGGAACCTAGTGACAGAGGATGTGGAGAAAGCTAGTGTACTAAATGCTTTTTTTGCCTCTGTCTTCACAGACAAGGTCAGCTCCCAGACAGCTGCACTCTGCAGCACGGTATGGGGAGGAGGTGACCAGCTCTCTGTGGAGAAAGTAGTAGTTCGGGACTATTTAGGAAAGCTGGACGAGCACAAGTCCATGGGGCCGGATGCGCTGCATCCGAGGGTGCTAAAGGAGTTGGCCGATGAGATTGCGGAGCCATTGGCCATTATCTTTGAAAAATCATGGCGATCGGGGGAGGTCCCGGACGACTGGAAAAAAGCTAATGTAGTGCCCATCTTTAAGAAAGGGAAGAAGGAAGATCCAGGGAACTACAGGCCAGTTAGTCTCACCTCAGTCCCTGGAAAAATCATGGAACAGGTCCTCAAGGAATCAATCCTGAACCACTTAAAGGAGGGGAAAGTGATCAGGAACAGTCAGCATGGATTCACCAAGGGCAAGTCATGCCTGACTAACCTAATTGCCTTCTATGATAAGATAACCGGCTCTGTGGATGAGGGGAAAGCAGTGGATGTGCTATTTCTGGACTTTAGCAAAGCTTTTGATACAGTCTCCCACAGTATTCTTGCCAGCAAGTTAAAGAAGTATGGGCTGGATGAATGGACGGTAAGGTGGATAGAAAACTGGCTAGATGGTCGGGCTCAACGGGTAGTGATCAATGGTTCCTTGTCTAGTTGGCAGCCGGTATCAAGTGGAGTGCCCCAAGGGTCGGTGCTGGGGCCGGTTTTATTCAATATCTTCATTAACGATCTGGAAGATGGTGTGGACTGCACCCTTAGCAAGTTTGCAGATGACACTAAACTGGGAGGAGTGGTTGATACGCTGGAGGGTAGGGATAGGATACAGAGGGACCTAGACAAATTAGAGGATTGGGCCAAAAGAAATATGATGAGGTTCAACAAGGACAAGTGCAGAGTCCTGCATTTAGGACGAAAGAATCCCATGCACTGCTATAGACTAGGGACCGAATGGCTGGGCAGCAGTTCTGCAGAAAAGGACCTAGGGGTTACGGTGGACGAAAAGCTGAATATGAGTCAACAGTGTGCCCTTGTTGCCAAGAAGGCTAATGGCATTTTGGGTTGTATAAGTAGGGGCATTTCCAGCAGATCGAGGGATGTGATCATTCCCCTCTACTCAGCACTGGTGAGGCCTCATTTGGAGTACTGTGTCCAGTTTTGGGCCCCACACTACAAGAAGGATGTGGATAAATTGGAGAGAGTCCAGCGGAGGGCAACAAAAATGATTAGGGGGCTGGAGCACATGACTTACGAGGAGAGGCTGAGGGAACTGGGATTGTTTAGTCTGCAGAAGAGAAGAATGAGGGGCGATTTGATAGCTGCTTTCAACTACCTGAAAGGGGGTTCCAAAGAGGATGGATCTAGACTGTTCTCAGTGATAGAAGATGACAGAACAAGGAGTAATGGTCTCAAGTTGCAGAGGGGGAGGTTTAGGTTGGACATTAGGAAAAACTTTTTCACTAGTAGGGTGGTGAAGAACTGGAATGGGTTACCTAGGGAGGTAGTGGAATCTCCTTCCTTAGAGGTTTTTAAGGTCAGGCTTGACAAAGCCCTGGCTGGGCTGATTTAGTTGGGTTTGGTCCTGCTTTGAGCAGGGGGTTGGACTAGATGACCTCCTGAGGTCCCTTCCAACCCTGAGATTCTATGATTCTAAGTTTTTCATATGTTGTTCTGGCAGAGTTTGGAGCCACTTTGAGTTGCTGTGTCCTGGTCTGTGGGGAGGTTGCTTCTGATGATGAGCTTGGAGAGGTTGTTGAAAACCATAAATGGGGGTTCAGGAAAGATTTCTTTCAGGATGGAGTCCCCATCAAATTTGGGTTGTAGTTGTTTGATAATACACTATATAGTTTCCAGTGTGGGGTGGTAGGTGAGTACTAGGAGTGTGCAGTCAGAGAGGGTTTTATTTCTGTACCGAAGCAGGTTCTTTTGGGGTATTTGGGTAGCCCATTCCATGATATGATCTACTTCTCAGGTGAAGTGTCCTTGTCTGGTGAAGGCAGTTTTGAGTGTGTTAAGATGTATATCCTGGACTTTCTCCTCAGAGCATATTCTGTGGTATCTGAGTAGCTGGCTGTAGATAACAGATTTCTTGGTGTGTTACTGGATCTGTGAAGATAGGTGTGGTGATCTGTGGGTTTCTTGTGTGTAGTTTTATATATGGAGATATACCTATCTCATAGAGCTGGAAGGGACCCCGAAGGGTCATCGAGTCCAGCCCCCTGCCTTCACTAGCAGGACCAATTTTGCCCCAGATCCCTAAGTGGCCCCCTCAAGGATTGAACTCACAACTCTGGGTTTAGGAGGCCAATGCTCAAACCACTGAGCTATCCCTCCCCCCCTAGTTGTCTGTAGGTTTCCATTGCTGAAGCTGACTGTGGTATCCAGGAAGTTGATGCTAGTGTGGGAGTGTTCCAGAGACAGTTTAATGGATGGGTGGTGGTTGCTGAAGTTGTGGTGAAAATCTATGAGGGAGTTTAAACCATCTGTCCAGACGATGAAAATATAGGGTTGCCAGGTGTCTGGTTTTTGACTGGAACACCCGGTCGAAGAGGGACCCTGATGGCTACGGTCAGCACCGCTGACCAGGCCGTTAAAAGTCCAGTCGGCGGCACAGCGGGGCTAAGGCAGGCTCCCAGCCTGCCCTGGTTCCGTGCGGGTCCTGGAACTGGTGACATATCTACTAGGTGCAGGGGAGGCCACAGGGGCTCCACACACTGCCCCTGCTCCGAGTGCCGTCTCCGCAACTCCCATTGTCTGGGAACCGCGGCCAATGGGACCAGCAGGGCAGCGCCTGCGGATGGGGCAGCGCACGGAGCTGGAGGGGGGATATGCCTAGGAACTGGAGGAGGGACATGCCACCACTTCCGGGACCCGCCTGAGGTTGGTGCCACCCAGAGCCTGCACCCCTCACCCCCTCCCACATCCCAACCCCCTGCCCCAGCCCTGAGCCCCCTCCTGCACCCAAAGTCCCTCCCGGAAACTGCATCCCCTCCTGCACCCCAACCCCCTACCCCAGCCTGGAATCCCCTCCCGCACTACGAACCCTTCATTTCTGGCCCCACCCCAGAGCCTGCACCCCCAACCAGAGCCCTCACCCCCTCCCGCACCCCAACCCCCTGCCCCAGCCCAGTGAAAATGAGCGAGTGAGTGAGGGTGGGGGAGAGCGGCGATGGAGGGAGGGGGAATGGAGTGAGTGGGGCCTCGGAGAAGGAGCAGGGCAGGGGCGGGGCAGGGGGCGGAGCAAGGGTGTTTGGTTTTCTGCACTCAGAAAGTTGGCAACCCTATGAAAATATCATGGATGTATATCACGTATATCATTGGTTTCGTGGTGCATTTGTCCAGAAATTCTTCTTCAAGGTGGCCCATGAAGAGTTTGGCATATTGAGGAGCCATCCTAGTGTCCATGGCTGTTCCTGTGGTTTGGGCAAAGTGTTTATTGTTGTATGTAAAATTGTTATGGGTGAGGATGAAATGGATGAATTTGGCTGTTTGGGGTGGATATCTGAGGGTTGTCCGTGGTCTTGTAAATGTTTGAGGCAGTTGCAAAACCTGCAGTCATATCTTCACTACTACAATGCTCAACATCCCCACAACACACCTTTCAAGATCCATGTGTTCTACACATGCCTATCACAACATGTGGGGTACCTCATCCAGTGCACTAAATACCCCAATAACGATTATGAGGGTGAAACCAGATAATAATTATGTTCTCGAATGAATTCACACAGGAAAATGATAAAAGACAAAACCCCTATCACCTGTGGGTGAACACTTTTCACATCGCTCTGTATCTGACCTATCAGGTAGGGTTACCATATGTCCGGGTTTTCCCAGACATTGCCTCTGTTTTGAGTTCCCTTTCTCTGTCCCGATGGATTTTTCAAATAACAGGAAATGTCCGGAGTTTTTGCAGAGCAAAGAAGCTGCAGCCTGATTGGTCCGCTTCCCAAATGGTCCCTCTCCTGCATCCACAGCGGTTTGGTCCATTCCCCTGCAAGCCACAGCTGCTGGATCCCACCCACCCAGGCTCCAGCTCCCAGCCCTGGGAAGGGGTTCTGCAGGAAAGTGCTGACTGATAGCTGTCTCTGCATTTTGGGCTCCCACTTCAGCCCCTGTCCACTAGGAAAAAGGGCCAGAATGACATAAAAGGGTTCCCCAGATGCAGGCACCGTGGAACATAGCTGTAAAAGGCTGCCTGCTGAGCAATGGGACAATGCCAGGGTCAGGGGTGGGGATGTGTGGGGTGTAGCAGGACAAGGTCACAGCACGAGCTTTACAGAGATTCTGAGTAACCCTGAGGATCAGGAGAGCACAACGGTTACTTAACACCCCTATAACATCCCCTTCATCTAGGCTGCAGGTTGTGTACAGCACACAGCACAGAATCTCACTTCTGCATTTGTTGATGTCACTAAGGGCTTGATCCAAAGCCTGCTGCAGTCAATAGGATCCTTTCCATTGACTTCGGATCAGGCCCTAAGCCCTGACTCAGAAAAGCATCACTATTCAGGAAGGCACTTAAGCATGTGCTTAATTTTAAGCATGAACTTAAGTGACTTCCTGACTAGGGATGAATTTGAGCATATGCTCAACTGCTTTCCTTAATCAGGGCCCTAAATCCTAATTGCAGCTGAGCCCCAGTGACTCTCAGGGAAGACAGTAGGAACTAGCAAGTGCTCCACACCTCTCCACATTTGGCTGTAACTCAGATGCAATGTGCACCCACTGACAGGTCTGAGACAAGGCTATTTTCAAAATCCAAACTCCTCCCAATAATTGGCAGCAGCACTGTAGGAAGCAGGGGGGAGCAAAGGTTCCGTCTGAAAAGGTGTGAAGACTGTGCTGCCCCCTCACATCATTCCCTCTGCCAATAGTTCTTTTATAGTATTGTTCCTTCAACCTCAGTGTTTATTTATCCCTTGATAAAGTTATTACCAGATAACCAGGAAGCATCCTCCAGTTATTATCCACAGTAAGTACAGATATGATTTAAGCCCAAAGGGACAAAGATTTCAGAATCTTAAGACTGGCCCCCCCTCGTTACAAACAATGAAATAATATGCCACCTGTTTTGACCATGCTCTGCATGTGCTTTGCATCATAGTTGTAGACACCTGATTGAAAAGTCTTGAAAGAATCATATGGACAACCTCCAAGGTGCTACATTAAAATAAAGGATTAGCTGGATTTCATAACTTGCGTTGAGTAATTTCTTGGTAGTATAATAAAACCTCTGACCATACCAGTCTATAACCCATCCATCCCTTCACGTGCGCTTCACTTCTGAGTATTATCCAGCATGTTTTACAAAATGTATGTGTCAGAGACAGAGGGAAGAATGGGCAAAAAGATCTGTGTTGAAAACTGATGCAATACGCTCCACGGGCAAAGGAAGAAAATGCTGTGTTTTTTAATGATAGCAAGGACATCGGGGGAAGATTCAGGATGTAACAGATTTAAAAAAAATCCACATATTTATCTATAATAGCATCCAGAGTGTGCTAGCCACTGTAAAAAAACGAGAGAGAGAGAGAGAGAGAGAGAGAGTAAAAGGCAATCTACATAGACAGAACAGGGGCACAGTGACCTGCCCAAGAGTCACAGAGCAGGCCACTGACTGGGCTAAAAACAGAACCCAAGAATCTTGGTCCAGTGCCCTATGCACACTGCCTCTCAAATCTGCCTTGCACACAATATGCTACTGGTATTTAATTTAATAGGTTTGTTTTCTTATTGTTGAGGGATTCATATCAAAACACAATTAATACATTTGTAGATTTTCATTCATGAGTCTCTAGTCTGAGCCTCTGCATAACAGAGGTCGTAGAAACTGAATATTGCAACATACAGTGTCTTGGAGAAAAATGCAAAAAGGTGTGATTCCAGCTAAACATCATGTGATATGTTTCATGCATGTAAACACATTTACATGTGTGTTAAGTCACACAGTCTGTTCATGGCTATCCTTGAGTATTAATAAAATATTTTTTGCATATAGAAAACAGAAGTTGTGCTCTCTGTGCCTCAGTTTCCCCATCTGTAAAACAGGGATAATAGTACTTCCCTACCACCCAGCTGTGTTATGTGAAGCTTTGGTAAAGCTCTTTGAAATCCTTGGATGTAAGGAATAGATAAGTGCTGAGTATTATTGTTAGACCAAGGAAACACCCAGGGCGTATGAGATCCACACAGAACATGAGAAAGTGATTGCTCAGACAGAAGGGGCCAAATCCTGAAGTTGTTACTCAGTCTTCATTTTAGGTAGACTGTCCTGTGACTTCCATGAGGATTTTGCCTGAGTTAGACCTAAGCAAAAATGGAATAAAAACATCCACATTTGATCCCATTAAATAAGTACATATGAGACATTAACTAGGGGTCTAATTCCTGAGCACCTGATGAGCATCTATAGCTCCCATTAAAGGAAATCCAAGTTGTAGAGTTTTAGCACTTTCCCTATTAGTACTGTGTATTATTTGTTATTTATTGACCATCATCACTGTGTTAAGAACTGGTCTCTGTAGTGAGCTTACACTCTAGCACTTATAAAGAGAGAGAATCAACTCCATGACTCCAAACAGTAAGGAATGACTCCAACTTACTGTGTTTCAGAGCATATCTTTCACATGTCCACTGGAATGAAACCAGTGCTTGATGTGATGTTGCACACCACCTTTCTAACACGGAAAGATTATTTTGATGGCTGATGTTGGCAATATGTCTCTTAGTTTCTGGTATAAATAGCCATATGTTCTGTTAAAAATATTGGATTTAGAAAGCATAGTCCCTGCAGACTGTATGCAAATATGAGTGTCATGGAATTGTTTTAAATCTTATTACAATTAGCTTACTCTTTAAATCCAACCTGTGCTGGACCAAGCTTTCAAGGGACAACAATCAGTGGTGTGTGTCCTCAGGCCGGTGGCTGCTATTCTGACTCTGTGTTTGCATTATTAAGGAACTAAATGCTTTTCTGTTAAAGATTTTATATTTGGAAGTTGAGCCAAATGTCTCTATGGATAAAGGGGAAAATATTTAAAAGCATGTAAGTGACTTAGGAGCCTATGTCCCATTTTCAAAAATGACTTAGGAGGCTGAAAGTCAAGGGACTGTAGGTATTTGGAGGCAGATTTTTAAAGGTTATTTAGGTGCCTAAAATGGCACATAAGGGCCTACTGGGATTTTCAAAAGTGCCTAGGGGCTAGATTCACTAGGGGGACTTACAGACCTAGATTTTTCTGGTGGACGTTAATGCTTAAGTCCAATGTTTAGGCACCACTGCCATTCACAAAACCATTGATCAGCTGCCACCTAACCCTGTAGGCACCTAAAGTCCCAAGTTTCCACTTGGCTGCTGGGCATGTGCACAGCCACCTCAGTCCTGATACCACTGTGCACTTCGGCTCCCACCTAAGCAAAGGAAGGATTCACAAACTAGCTGTTCTGCTGGCTATCTCACCTGATCCAGTGGGCATGCTCAGAGGCTGCCTAAGAGCATGCCTATCGAACTGGGCCCTGGAAAAAACACTGCCAAGGCAGGGCTAGTGTTGCCCTCTGCACTCAATAGCCCAGTGGGTTAGAGCACTCATCCAGGACGTGTGAGACCCAAGTTCAAATCCCCATTCTCCCTGAGAGTTAGACTAGGAACTTGAACTTGTGTTTCCCAGCTGCCAGGCACATGCCCTAACTCCTGCACTGTAGGGTATTTAGAGGAGTTGGTGGGAAGATTCTCTCAGTTGCTTCTGATAAAGCTGTTCCACTTTGTATGAAATACTCAAACATTCATTGGTGCAGAGTCTGGGTCTCCCTGGAGTGTGTGCTGAGCTATAGAGTCACTAACATATTCAGGGGCCCAGAGAGATTGACTATGCAGCCTAGTGGTTAGCACAATCAGGAGGTCTGATTGCAGCTCACGTAGGCATACCCTGAACCTAGCTTTGATCTAGTTAAAACCTTAGATCAAAGCTAGCTTGGGTAACAATAGCAGTGTAGCTGCTGCAGCAGCATGGGCTAGCCTCCTGCGTTCAACACTACCCTGCATACATACTAAATTCAAAACTATTTTGGGTACACCTACTTAAACTGCAGTCACACCTCTAAGTGCTGTGTAGACCTATCCTCAGAAGCCTAACACTTTCCATGCACTGGACAAGGAGCCTCGGCACCTAATTCAGGGTAGTGAATTCTACTAGGCACCTAAAAGTTAAGTGCTGTAATGCTGAACCCTGGCCTTATGTCAGTATAACTACATCGCTCGGGGTGTGGATTATCCCTGAGCGACACAGTTACACCAGTCTAACGCCCAGTGTAGACAGTGCTGTGTTGATGGGAGAAGCTCTCTCATCCGTGTAGGTAGCATCTTCACTAAGCACGACAATGGCGCAGCTGCACTGGTGCAGCCGTGCTGCTGAAGCGTTGTAAGTGTAGACAGGCCTTGAGCATTGCAGTTCTTAAGTTCCCCAAGTGAAGCTAGTCTGAGCCACTTAAGTCACCACTGGCACCTTGGTGCTTTTGAAAAAAGTTGTGAAATGCCCATCTGCATCTTTAGGCATCTAAATCTTTTTACATCTAGTCCATAGATGCTTCTGAAGATTTTACCCCAACTCCATAGCTATTAGAAAAATGATCTAAAGCTAAACAATTATAAAGGACAGTTCTGCTCTCAGTTACACCCATGTAAATGTTAATTTGCATAGCAGTAGTGCCTAGGGGGTCTCCATTAGGTCAGGGCCCCACTGTGCTAGGAACTGTACAAACCTATAGTAAGTGAGCATTCCGGTCCCAAAGAACTTACACATTGCCTTCAGTACAATTACGCAGGTGTAACTGAGCACAGAATTTTGCCTTTAGGGAGCAGTTCTCCTTAGAAGAATATCACAACTTTTTGCTAATTTGTAATAACCCAATTGCTATAAAGGTTAGAGCATGGTTTCTGTGTGCTTTTCTTTTCTACTTTGCACGCAGGGACCCAAAATGGCCAGTTTGTCACATGTTTATCTACACCTAGGTACAAACAGGAATGTTAAATATTAATTTGCCTCCAGTGGGATATTGCTTTTTGATCCTTCAAAGGGTCCTTCTAATCCAAAACCCTAGAGGCATCTAAACTGAGTGAAAAGAGGCTTTCCAGGTTATAGTTATAAATATAGGTAATATAAAAAATAACTGAGTTGGTACTTTCATTCATATACATTTGCCCAGAGGTAACAGAATCTACCTGCACAATTCTCATATGAAATTTACAGGAGCTTTTGGATGAAAGTCCTGGTGTAAATGGGTGAAACTCACTTGACATCAATGGAGTGACACCTATTTTCACCAACGCTGAATCTGGTCTGGTTTTTCTGTTGCTTTATTCCTAGTGCAAATGTTTTCTGTAGGGCTGGACATTATTTCTGCTCCTACTTGATAGCTGGGAGGGGGTCAGCCATGGCTCAGAACTGCTGCTTTCTCTGGCGCCACTGGGAGGCGCACGGGAACATACTGCAGGCGCACAGCAGCCCTATTCCAGGCCCACGGATGTGCTAGTCCACATGTCAGGTGAGAATTTCCCATAACTATATTGAAACCAAAGATAAAATCCCAGGTCTAGTATAATCAGCCAGCACACCATGCCTCACCAAACCAGCACAACCCTGGTAAGACAGGATGTTGTGAAAAACAAAACCTCTCCAGCTTGGAAAAAAAATGATGATTTTCATATAATAAAACTCTTAAGACCTGATTTTAAAGCATTCCTGAACTCTGTGTTCTATTCTCATGCAAAAACATTCCATAAATTTTAGGGATTAGCTGGAATTCCCTCTCCTCGATCTTGCCCTGATGTAAAATTTGCTTTTAATAACTTCCAGCTTCCTGAACCACAAACCTATCTGATCTGTTGCACTGTTATTCACCATGACAAACGATAATATTCTAAGGGGAGAAAATGCAGGTGTGTTTACTCTAGGTCAGAGCAAAATAAAATTGCACTCTAGCATGAATAGAGCGACAAACCAGGGGCTTATGTGTAGTTCGTCAGCCTTTACCTGCTGTAGAAGGGGTGCAGTGGAAGATTCTAGAGACTGGATCACAGGGGAGCAAGATCCAGAGCTGCACCTGCCATCTCTTCGGAAGAGTGCAGCATGGTCTCCACTCTCCACACTGTCAGCCCAGCTGGCCAGAGTGAGGACAGGGGGTGTGACCATGGCCTCCCATCTTTCCCCTTTAGGGAAACTAGCATTTGTGTTGCTGCTAGCCTTAAGCCTTCAGAGAACATAAGAACATAAGAACGGCCGTACCGGGTCAGACCAAAGGTCCATCTAGCACAGTATCCTGTCTACTGACAGTGGCCAATGCCAGGTGCCCCAGAGGGAGTGAACCTAACAGGCAATGATCAAGTGATCTCTTTCCTGCCATCTGTGACGGGTTGGATCACAGAAACCCACTTGGGAGCTGCCAGCTGATGTGCAATGGCTACCTCTGTTCCTGTTTTCCCTGCCAGCTACCGGTGGTTCCAGCACTCTGTCCTGCTGAAGCCAGACACAGACCCAGAGTCTGAACCACCTGTCCCAAAGCTGCAGGTTTACCTGAGAACAGCTCACAGAAGTCTGCTTGCCCTTAGCACTCAGATGCCCAATTCCCAATGGGGTCTAAACCCAAATAAATCCGTTTTACCCTGTATAAGCTTTATACAGGGTAAACTCATAAATTGTTCGCCCTCTATAACACTGATAGAGAGATATGCACAGCTGTTTGCTCCCCCAGGTATTAATACATACTCTGAGTTAATTAATAAGTAGAAAGTGATTTTATTAAATACAGATAGTAGGATTTAAGTGATTTCAAGTAGTAACAGACAGAACAAA